>OX333077.1:25051625-25651625 GCA_946863875.1 Alloplasta piceator | reverse complement strand
TTTTAAGAGCGTCCACTTCATCATTGAACAATGATTCTCATCATCCTTAATTTAGCATTGCGATTTTCCCAATTATTAAGGGGTGATGGATAAATTAAATATTCAAATTTCGATAACTATCGTGTTTATCGGGATTCAGACTCTTCAGAATTATTCCATAAAATTTATAAGAAAAATTTCTATATCCACGGTTCAAGGTCGGAGTGGTTTCGAATCCTGGGATTAATATGGATAATGAAATAATATTAATATTCCACATTAATCCTCGGATTAACATGAAATATCGATGATGAAAATTATGATATCCTTAGGACAATCTTTGCATGAAAAAAATTCTACTACCACCGTAGATTATTTCATTTCCCATTGAGAAAGAATTTTTCAATAAAATTAGAAAAAAAATCCATCTCCACGGTTTAAAGTTAGAGCAGTTTCGCATCCTGGGATTATAATATCTTCAAGTCAATCTCTCAATTTAAAAAAAATTTGCTGCCGTCGTAGCTCCAATTATATCCCGCTGAGACCGAATTTTTCAATGATCGCGTAAGAAAATTTTTTATCTCCGTGGTTCGAGGTCGGAGCGATTTTAAATCCTGAGGTTATATTATCCTCCGGTCAATCCCTGTACGAAAAAAATTTACTGCCGGCATAGACTCTTTCGTTTCCCGCTGAAAAAGAATTTCTCAATGATCGCATGAGACAAATTTCTATCTCCGTGGTTCAAGGTTGGAGCCGTTTTGAAACCTGGGATTATATTATCCTCAGATCATTCTCTGCATGAAAAAAAACTACTGCTGATGTAGACTTTTCCGTTTCCCGCTGAGAAAATTTTTCAATGATCTCGTAAGAAAAATTTCTATCTCTGTGGTTTGAGATCGTAGCGGTTTTGAATCCTGAGATTATATTATCCTCAGATCATTCTTCGCATGAAAGAAAATCGACTACCGGCGTAGACTCTTTCATTTCCCGCTGAGGAAGAAATTTTCAATGATCTCGTAAGAAAAATCTCCGTCGTTTAAGGTCGGAGCAGTTTTTAATACTGGGATTATAATATCCTCAGGTCAATCTGTGCCCGAAAAAAAATCTACTTCAGGCGTAGATTATTTTATTTTACCAAATTTATTTTACAAGATAAAAATAAGGAGAGGAAAATTAACCATTTAATCTGGAGACTTTAAAATTCTGTTGAGCGAATTAATGAAGATCGAGAATTTCAAATATTTGCAATATTAATCGAATCAAAGCATATTAATGAAAATTATTTGAAAGGCAATTAAAAAAAAAAGCGTAGTTCAGCAATTCTGGAATAAGGAAATGCCAATTTAAAAAAATAAAAATTATTAAAGAAATTGTCAGAACCCTCAGAAATTAAGGGCCAGTTAATTGTTCAAAATGCATAATTTGTAATAAATAATTAATAATCGAAAGATTCTCCCTCTCTTGCAAGAAAGAGATGGGAGAAGTTGACGAGAAAAGAGAAATGTAGAGCAGTAGAGCAAAGAGGAAGTACACTGAGAAAAATGTATGGCAACGTCAACCATATTTCAATTATAAAATATGTTTCCCTGACGCAACGTCTATAATTTATGGTTAACCTAATATGAAAAAACATTGTAAAATAAACCATATTTTCGTAATCACACCGATCATCTCCGTATGGCAATCGCAACAATTTGTCTCCTTACCATGCATGAAGTGCTAGAAACTATTAAAAGCATTGCATTCTCATTACTTGCATGGTTATACTTTCTATTATGCATCAAATTCCGAATCGTTTTGCATATTAGCGACAGAAAGCAATGATTCTCATTGTATTTAAAGCATATAGTTTTACTCAGTAATAGTGTATAAGATAATCATTACTGTTGTATAGTTGACGGTAATATATGAAATATAAATTAGCGGTTAGTTAATAGTTGACGTTGAGCACTGATGTCCCAACTTCGTTTCACTGGGAAAGAATCATATTGTTGAAATGCCATACAGACACGCGTTAATGCCAGTTTCTATGCTGCACGGAAAAAACGAGTTGGTTGTGGCAACCATATGGTGTGTAACATATGCTTCAAGTAACTAGTTGGTTGGGGCAACCATTCTCGTGGTTCCCACAACCAACTTTTTGTTGGTTGGGTATTTCGCAACCAAAAATATAGTTACGGTAACCAAGAAAATGGTTGCCCCAACCAACTAGTTGCTTGAAGTACATCTTACAAACTAGTTGGTTGCCACTGGCCACACCAACTCTTTTTTCTGTGCGAGTCGTTTTTTCCGTGTAAAAGAAAAATGACTCTTTTGATGGGAATCCTTTTCGGATTCGACCATCTTGCGTTTTGTCGCAAAGTATTAAATATCCATACATAAGTAAGGATATCAAACATAGACGAACTTGGAGACTTTATAGACGTCGAGGGGAAAGTTCGTTTGTGCGAGAGGAAGCCACCTACCGGACTTTTGGTGAACTGACAAATCTGCAAATGAGATCGTATGAGATTACGGGTGAATAGGTATTTCAGCAACCTGAGTGCAGAATGTAGCCGCTATTATAGTGTACCGATAACCATTAACTGATTTTGTCACACACATCTCCTATGCTCATTTTAATTTACCACAGCAATATGTTTAGTTTTTATAAACATGTAACATGTTTCTGTAACGCGACGTCTATTTGTTATAGTGGAATGCATTCAAAAATAACAGTAGACAAAGAACTACAATTGTCCTTGCCAATTCAGGCTATGCCTGCATTTAACATACATTTTGGCGGCTGAAATTGTTGAACTCAACCTTACCGCTGTGGTAAAGTTGAATGAGCAAGAATTAGAAGTGACTATAAGAATAGTAGCGTCACGAAACAAGATTAAGAAGGTTTCCACGAAACAAATAATAATAAATGCGACGATTGTTATATATTATTAACAATTAAATGAATGTGTTCAATGAATTATGTACTTATCTTTGCGGGTTTAACAATAATAATTGTAGCCTCGCGCATATTAGATATTTATACACACCTTCAAAATTGCATGTTTGATGTTATTTCGCGCTTATAGTAAACTCAACCATATTATGGCTAATCTAACCATGGAATATGTTCTCTGTTATTATAATCAGTTTTACCATAGTCGTTTGTAGTAATTACCACGGGTTTTTCTCTCAGTGTAGGAAGTACAAGATTGTCATAAGAACGAGAAAGAGACAATCATAGCCGAAAAATGAACCAATGAAGAAAATCAAGGAGTAAAAGAGTCCGAGCGCGCGTGCAAGAGCGACAGAGAAAAGAGGGATGGTCAGAGCCTCCGTGGCGGGGCCTAAAGCGCGACGAGAGCCTAAGGGAGGGCGGGAGTAAAAGAGAAAGAGAGCGAAAAAGAGACCCCTCAACTCCCTGTACGCGCGAAGTTTTTATAAAAATTAAAAATTAAAAATTGCAAATTGTCCTGAAATATGTGCATTGTAAAAGTATGGAAGAATGAAAGTGATTTGTTATAAAAATTAAGTTCAATTATAGTCTAATTATTGTAAAAATTTGGATGACCAGCGAGGTGGAAGGGAGCACCAAGGCGTGAACGTCTTGGAGACAAGGGACAAATATACCCATTCCCAAAGCTAAGCCAGTCAGAATTATAAAAACGCGTGTCAAGAGGCACACGGACCTTTCTCGTGGCCCGGATTCATCTTCGAACTTTACGTGATTAAACTACTTCACGACACTCGTCTCAATTTTTATTAAATCCTCAGCTTTGGAGAAGTTTTGCCGAGATTTCGAGTATTTTTTTGTTCAACATTACCGTTTAACATTTACGTGACTTTTGACAATTATTTTTCGCTAAACATTTGCGCGTATTTTAATAATTATTTAGCTTCGGCTAAGTTATAATATTGAACATTTTTTCGTGTCAAAACATTTTGCGCGTGATTTATATTAAGCTGCAGCTTTGACTATTCATTAAATTTATCATAAGTATCGTGCGAGTTTCGTTTGTACAACAACTAACAGTTAATAAATTGTGAAAAATTGTGAATCCTCGTATTGTGACATTGTGGAAAATACAGCCAAAAATTATCACGCTTAATACGCAAACACTGTTTTGAATTCTCTCGAATCGTTTAATCTGTTGTGCATCGATCTATTGCTCGAATCGTTTATTCTGTTGTGCATCGATCTATTGCTCGAATCGTTTATTCTTTTGTGCATCGATCCATCGCACAAGACATCGTTCTTTGGACTCTTCGATCGTCCAATCCATAGTCTCTGGGCTCATCTCCATTGTTCAATTCATAGTCTCTGGGCTCATCTACATCGTCCGATCCATCGGCATTGCAGTTCGTCTGTCATTTCTCACCCTTCCCAAGAGAACAACACAATGTAAGAACAAAAAAAAATGTCTTTTGCATGAGAATTTCGAAATCCAGGGGAACATGGTCTCGATGCTCAGCGAGCACGCCTCACAGTGGGTTGTCCGATTCCCCTCTCCGAATTTTCGCGGAATTTCTGTGTCAATTTTTCACTAAAGAATCAATTTTCAGTTCATTTATTCTCTGCCGTCGAGTTTAAATTCATTTTGGACACCTGTTATGACTAGCTCGTGATGCATCTTGCGTGTGATATACTGGGGGTCTCAGATTGTGTAAAGCTTTTGAAACTCTGAAGCAGTGTTGCCAGTGTGAAATTTTATTTCGTACTGCCCAGGCTTACAAAAAGTACTAGATCGGAGGTTTTTCGTACTAACAAGTGTCTAAACGAACTACCGACCGTAAATGTAGAAGATTCCGGCATGAATTCTTACAATATCGGTGATAAATTACATGCCTATGAAAATAAACGCAAAACCGGGAATACTACGGCAATAACCTAGCTTCATAGAAGAATCTTTGTTATTATATAAAAAAAAAAAGTTTGGAGATATTTGAGCCAATGTGTGCAAAATTATACGTAGGTAAGATATGGCTGGGCTGCAAGTAAGAATCGAGCTGCGCTTGAAACTTTAGTGCTCTTTTACTCGGAATATTTTGGCTAGTGCGCTTTAGAACTCTTCTGGGTGGACACCCTTGAGGTATGGGCAACCTGCATGAGCACACATTCGCAACATTTGACCATGTATTGCTGTGTACGTGCAAGTAAAATGTCCTGTAAAAACTTGCGCCCTGAAAAAAAGATAGCGCTAACAGCATGCATGTTCACAGTCAACACATGCTCAAGTTTTACTGTATTTCATGCAGGTTACCTTTCCGAGACCGTAAGGTACTTTCAGAGTCGAAAACTGTCAGTACGGCTGAAATTAAAAAAAATGTACTAGATTTGTCATCGTCGTACTAGCGTACTGGATAGTGGACAAAAGTACTAGATCTAGTACAATTGTACTAACACTGGCAACACTGCTCTGAAGGTTCAGGAGCTTCAATGTGCGAATCGGAGATATTCCAATTAAAAATCGCGATTCCCGCTTTGGTTTTCTTTTTCATTCTTTTGTAACCTGCTGATAGGCAAAATGAATTCCAGATACGAAGATCTCGTGGAAAAAGTGACAGTTCATTATGAAATTGTTTTTCCTTTAATTATTTAACGCCAATCTCAAGATGATTAAAATGGAAGAATGAACAGCGCGGTTAGGGATCGCAGTCATTATCGTACTCGCTATTGTGATTTTCATCTTGACATATTTCATCATCAGGAATAAATCTTCCCAATCTCGAGTTCATTTTCCACGCGACGAATCTAACGAGGTATGAATAAATTAATTTTTCTCTCTGTCCCTCTGATTTTGAGAAAATAATTTTGTATCAAATTCTTGTCAGATCGGAAAAGTAATTTCATTTTAAATTCTATCCCTAAAAATGAATCGTGAATTTTAAGTAATTCTGGAAAACATTTCCGAAAAATGACCTCGCAAATTTCAATTCTTTCATTATCCATCTCTGAAAAGTGATCTGGAATTTTAATCGTTTTCGAGAGATATGTCCATGAAAAATAATTTTGCTTCGAATTTTGACTATTTCTAAAAATAATCTTGTTTCAAAATTTCATTTCCATGAAAAATAATTTGTTTCGAATTTGAATTCTTTCTGGGAGGAAAAACTAACTTCGTTTCTATTTCTGAGAAATTGATTTTTAATCTTAAATGTTTTCAAAAGGCGTTCCTATAAAGTGAATTTTAAGTTTCAATAATCTCTGAAAAATAATTTCATTTTAGATTCCTATTTTCAAAAATTCATTTTGTTTTCAAATTTTTATAATTTCTGAAAAATAATTCCATTACGAATTCCTATTTTCGAAAATTAATTTTGTTTCTAAATCTTAATTGTTTCCGAAAAATAATTTTATTTCAAATTCCTCTGTTTAAAAATTAATTTTGTTCCTAAATTTTAATAATTTCGGAAAAATAACTTCCTTTTAAAATTCTTATTTTCAAAAATTGATTTTGTTTCTGAATTTCGATAATTTCCGAAAATTAATTTCATTTTAAATATTTACTTTCGAAAATTACCTTTGTACATAAATCTTAATATTTTTTTGAAAAATAATTTCATTTCGAATTATTATTTTCGAAAATTGATTTTATTTTCGAAAACTAATTTTGTTCTCAAATTTCAATTATTTCCAAACAAAATAATGTCATTTCGAATTCGTATTTTTGGAAAAAAATTCTCTTCTGGTGTCATGATCACTTCTGAAAAAAAAATGATTTTGTTTTTGTATCTCAATTATTTCGAAAAAAAAGAAACAATTCCATTCTAAGTTCTTATTAAATTCTATTTAACATGAGTCCGCTGGTCGAGCTTCGAATTGCGACTTTGCTTATGATTTTTAGTTTGGCCATTCTGGTCACATTAACGTGCTGGTTTTATTTTGAAAATCAAAAAAAATCCGTCCCAGTTAAAATTGTTTCGCGAATTAAATTTTCCCCGGCTGAAATAAATCACCCAATTTAATCTGAAGGACTTACGACAACGGTTTAATCGAGATGCCCGTTTATTCGTGACAACCATATCTCTTAATTTATTCATTGCCTTAAAAACCGAGTTACAAATGAATGCACTCTCACGGCCATCCTGAGCAATTTTTCGCGAGGTTAGGCTCGAAAAGGCCACCTGTCCAACATAACGCAGTTCTTCCAAAAAACGTATAAAGGAAGGGTTTGCCCCTTTCTGACCGAGGTGGAAACTCGCCAGTTGGGATGTAACAATTAAATTATTAACAGTAAAGAAGATTGTATGTTGCTTGTCGGCGAGTAATTTTCCAAATTTTTCTCCTTCTTCATTACGTAAGTCATATTTGCCGCTTTGAAACTTTCCAATGATTACATTTGTAGTTATTTTTGATTACGTTTTTGTAATTAATTACAAAAACGCTCAACTCTGATAAGCAGATTGCAAAGATTTTTTTATTGAAGTTTCACATCAATAAAAAAAATCACGTATTGTTTAAGGCCCTCCATCACTCAGCCGCTGAGTTCTTGCTTTTTACTTGCAAGAACTCACCATTGCCCAACTTTTACCACGGGGAGGTGGATGGATGGGCGGATGGTAGTGCACCTTTGAAAGTCGTGTGTGCGTGTGTGCATATGTTTTTATTTTGCCTTGTCAGTATTGCAGTGCGTGTTATTGTTTGTGCATTTGCATAATTGTTTGCATGTGTATTCGTGTGGCGGCTCCACGAAGCTCTACCGAAGCGCCTACGGCATGATCAATATTTCATTGATCCCCCACGAGCCCGAATAACGGCCGCGACAGCGTCGTGGAATGCTTTCGATCGTCGTCATTATTATGGCTTGGGGGATCGCACGCCATTCTGATTTGTTAGTCCCGATCGATTCTGCGATATTGCGGTCAGATTTTCCCTCTTCAAGGAACGCAATTGCACGACCCATATCTATCTCGGTTAGACGTGCCATTTTGCTGTCAGATGGGAGACGAATGCGAAGATAAACGAGAAAACAAAAAAAAGCATCGACGATGTGATTACAATCATATCCATGGGAAAAAAGTAACCGCATTATCGATGTTTTTCGTTTTCTCGTTTCTCAGTGGCAGGGATTTCGACGAATGCGAGAACCAAACTCGTCATTTTTCGAAATGCGTCATAATCAATATTGCGGTTACTTTTTTTCCCATGGATATGATGGTATCCACATCGTCGATGCTTTTTTTTTTGTTTTCTCGTTTATCTTCGCATGCGTCTCCCATCTGACAGCAAAATGGCACGTCTAACCGAGATAGATATAGGTTGTGCAATTGTGATCTTTGAAGAGGGAAAATCGAATCGCAATATCGCAGAATCGTCGAAATCCTCGTTCGACGACTTCCTGATGTGATGAGGTTTGAAATCTCGGCGTCCAGTTATAAAACCAATCTTAACACCTCGTCACAGGCCTGCACGCCAAAATTTTGCAACAAGTCATCTTGCGGGGGCTCAGCGAGAGTGAGGAAATTGTCTTTTTGCGGACGAATCCAAAATAATGTTCTTCTCGAACGTCCGTAACGAGCGCGTGTGGCGAAAAAAAAACGAGCGAGTGAGAGAAAACTGTGTGAATAGGGTGCATGCATTTGGGGGTGGGTCAATCACGATATGGGCAGGGATTTCGATGAATGCGAGAACCGAACTCGTCATTTTTCGAAACAAAACAGTAACTGCTCGTGTCTACTTGAACAGAATGCTTCATCCGATTGTCGAGCCCGAAGCGAGAAGAATCGGTGAAGGATTTGTGTTCATTAACGACAATGCTCCGTGTAATCGTACCCGTGTCGTGAACGACTACATCAGAGAGCATGGCAGAGAGAGGGTTGTTGGGCCAGCGAATAGCCCAGACTTCAAGTCCAATGAGAATATCTGGGCTGTTCTGAAGTCAAACATCTGGAAGCGAGACCCAGCTCCACGAAATTTGGATGAGCTGCAAGCTGCAGTGGAAGCAGAATGGCGTGTGATCCCCCAAGTCATAATAACGGCGACGATCGAAAGCATGCCGCGATGCTGTCGCGCCGTTCTTCAGGCTCGTGAGGGATCAATAAAATATTGATCATGCCGTAGGCGCTTCAGTAGAGCTTCGTAGAGCCGCCACACGAATACACACGCAAACAATTATACAACAAACAATAACACGCACCGCAATACGGACAATGCAAAACAAAAACATATACACACACGCACACATGACTTTTAAAGGTGCACCACCATGCGCCCATCCATCCACCTCCTCGTGGTGAATGTTGGGCAACGGTAAGTTCTTGCAAGTTAAAAGCAAGAACTCTAATTTAGTAATTAATTACAAAAACGTAATCAAACATAACTACAAATGTAATCATTGAAAAGTTTCAAAGCGGCGAATATGACTTACGGAATGAAGAAGGAGAGAAATTTTGAAAATAACTTGCCGACAAGTAACAAATAATCTTCTTGACTGTTAAGAATTTAATCATAATCCCAGGATTCGAATCCTCTCCGACCTTAAACCGCGGAGAAAGCAATTTTTCTTATTCGTTTTATTGAAGAATTCTATCTCCGCGGAAAATAACAAAATCAACGCTGAAAGTATTATTTTGTTCATGTAAGGATTGACCTGAGGATATTATATTTCCGAGAAACCACGCCGACCTTAAACCGTGAAGATAGAAATTCTTCTTACAAGATCATTGAAAAAAATTTTCTCAGCGGGAAATGAAAAAATCTACGCCTGCAGTAGATTGCATTTCGGGCAAAGATTGACCTGAGGATATTATAATCCCAGTATTCAAAACCGCTCTAACCTTGAACGACGGAGATATAAATTTTTCTTATGAGATCATTGAAAAATTCTTCCTCAGCGGAAAATGAAAGAATCTACACCAGTAGTCGATTTTTTTCATGCGGAGAATGATCTGAGGGTAATATAATACCAGGATTCAAAACCACTACGATCTTAAACCACGGAGATAGAAATTTTTCTTACGGAATCATTGAAAAATTATTTCTCAGCGAGAAATGAAAACGTCTACGCCAGCAGTAATTTTTTTCATGCAGAGAATGGTCTGAGGATAATATGATCCCCGAATTCAAAACGGCTCCGACCTCAAACCACGGAGATGGAAATTTTTCTTACGCAATCATTGAAAAATTCTTTCTCGGCAAGAAAGGAAAGAGTCTACGCCGGCACACAGTAGGAGAAAAGCCCAAAAACCTGGCCAAAACCCCAAAAAATAAATTTTCGAAATAGGGTCAGTTGAGTAGTCATTCAGGTAGAGGACTAGTAACTGCATTCTATTGTGGAAGGGAAAGCCCTTTAAGTGTATACCTGCGCCGCAGCGTCAGTTGGCAGTTAGTGTTCGTGAAGAGTGTACGTGTCACGCGCTGAACAGACGAAAATAACGCTGACTTCAAAAACCCATAACTTCAAAGTGACGGGTTTAATTTCAATTCTGCAACATGGATACGACTTCTGGAGGTATGTAGAACATATTTTTACATCAGTTGAATTTAAACTTTATGTATAAATGATTGAAATATAGTATAGCCTTCGGCATAAATAAAATTGAATAATTTTGAAAACTTATATTTTCAACGGTCCGAAAAGTTATATATTTTGTCACATTTTGCAAAGCTCCTAGTCTCGGCCTTTAGTTTAATGTATAAGCTTTCGAAATTTACTAGAGTTACCTGCGGAAAACGTGCGTCTTGTCCGTTATGATTTTTTTCGCATCGCGCGGTAGCCGAGCGTGCACGCGGCACTATTGAGCAGCCTCTGCGCCTCTACCTGAGAATGGGTGAAGTAGCATCATAACGGACAAGACGGCTGTTATACGCTTAAAATTAATTATTTTAATATATATGTATGTGTATATATATAAATTTTCTGTGATTTGATTATGATATATACGTATGCATATATATATATATATATATATATATATATATACATATTAAAATCAACCACATAAAAATTTCTTAAATATGAATAAAATGTTATAACATTCAAATAAAATATTTGAATATATATATATTATATAGTAAGCAAAGCTTTCTTTTAACCAAATCCATGTCAATATTTTCTGTCTAATTTTTTTAAAATTATTTCAATTATTGCGGTTATTTATTTGGTAAAATAATGTACATTGTTCAAGTTATTGTATTAATTGAAAATTTTATCTTTTCCTTTAACACCAATTTTCTACAATTTTATGTCTTTATTACAGGATCCGGTTACAAAGAATTGGTGCTGACAAGGGAAGAAGTATTTCTGATAATCAGCGAGCATTTATCGGATAAATTCGCTTCCTTGATCGAATTTATGGTAGAAAAAATTTCCAAGGACACCGGACGTACAGTTGTAGTGCCTGAGGACTCAAAACAGACTTTTTCGATACTCTTCAATCAAATGAGAACGAGGTGGCAACAAGCTCACAGAAAATCCTGTGTATTTTTTAAAAATAACGGTGAATGGCTTAGCAAGCAGGTATGTTTTGCCGCACCTACAGACACTGTAGTAACAAGCCCGGGTAATACGGGCGGCCGCCCGTCCCTTGAGTTTACAATGTCCAGTGAAAGATCTAAACGAAGGAAGACCCAAGATATTCGTACATTGTTCAACTCGGTCGAGTTAGCATACGCTACTCACATGAGCCTTCGCTCTTCAGGACAATCCGACGCCGCAAAAGTTATTAAGGACATAACAATGACGAGTCCCTTAAGAGCTTCCAAGTATCGTAAAGCTTACTCAGCAACGGATGAAATTACGTTATCCGAAGAGGCTGCACTTTCCGCTATGATTGAATATAAATTCTCCAAGAGTACTTACCAGGGAATGAGAAGATTAGGAAAGGAAAATAACTGTAAGCTATATCCGTCTTACGAAAAAGTGATGAAAGCAAAAAAGCGTTGTTATCCACCACGTGATGCAATCAGGATTACAGAGAGTAGTGCAGAAGTCCAACTACAGGCACTATTGGATCATACAGTTGAACGTATTTTACTCGTCCAAAATGTACTCATTCAAAGATTGACTCCAGATAATGTTCATAAAATGGACTTGATTTGCAAGTGGGATTGCGATGGAAGTTCTGGGCAAGGTGAATATAAGCAGACGTTCAGTGATGACAGCAAATCTGATGCGCATGTATTCTTTACTTCAGTCGTGCCATTACAACTCGTGTGTTATGATCAACAATCGAAGGAAGAAATAGTTGTTTGGAAGAACCCCAGACCCTCGTCTCCACGATTTTGTAGACCGCTTAGACTACTGTTTCTACGCGAAGACACAGAGTCAACACTTAATGAAGTCCAAATTGTTGAAGAACAAATAAAGTCACTTCGTCCATTCGAAAGTGTAATAGATGGAAAAGAAATCTCCGTAATGTACAAGTTGTTGTTCACCATGATAGATGGTAAAGTTTGCAACGCTGTATCATTGACGAAATCTGCTCAACGGTGCTATTTGTGTGGAGCAACCAGCAAAGATTTTAATGCCATCGACACTGTATTGCAAAGGGAAATTAATGAAACAAATTTGAAGTTCGGATTGTCGACGCTGCATGCGTGGATACGGTGCTTCGAGTATTGCTTACACGTGTCTTACAAACTCGGCATTAAAAAATGGCAAGCTCGAAGTGCCGAAGAAAAAAAAATTACCCAGGAACGCAAGAGGGCCATTCAAGAAGGATTCAAGAAGCAATTGGGTCTAAATATCGATCGCCCAAAGCCTGGATACGGCAGCAGCAATGATGGCAACACAGCTCGGCGATTCTTTGAAAATTCGACGGTTTCCGCTGCGATAACGGGGGTCAACGAAGAAGTAATTAAACGCTTGTACGTAATCCTACAAGTTATATCGTGTGGCCACGAGATAAACTGTGAAAGATTTGAACAGTACGCTATTGAAACGGCAAGAAAGACCGTTGCATCATACCCTTGGTACTCCATGCCTACTTCGGTGCACCAACTATTAATTCATGGTCCAGTGATGATAACTCATGCTCTATTACCAATCGGCCAATTATCCGAAGATGCTCAGGAAGCTCGAAACAAAGACATCAAACGATATCGAGAAGATTTTGCGCGAAAAAGTTCCAGGGTTAAAACTATGGAAGATGTTTTTCATCGGCTCTTAGTTACTTCTGATCCGTACATTTCAAGTGTCAGAAGACTACCACAGAAGAAGCTGAAGAGTTTGTCGCTGGAAGCTGTAGCGATGTTGATCGCTCCTAAAGTGACTGCTGCAGCAGACGAATTTTGCGCCGAGATTGAAGCCGTGCCGGGAGTTGTAATAAATACAAACTCGGATAATGATTCTGACTCCGACTCCGACTCCGATTACGATTTTGATTAAGAATAAAATTTCCTATTTTTGAGACGTTCCGTATGTATTTTGGAAATAAAAATAATAATTGCGTAGAATACACTGTTTACTTTTATTTTATTATGATGATTTTTTTTTATATATTAACTTATCTATTTAGCAGGATACTCGGCCATTTTGTTTATAACAATTTGCTGTAAGCTCTTTGTTGCAAGTTATAAACAATAGATATCGGATTGTTAATCAGCGACCTTGAAAACCCGTATATACCAATTTTTGTCAACATCTGGTAACTTTTCAACGTTCATGTCGGCCATATTGGATCGGCCATTTTTTTTACGATAATTTGGCTTGCGGATTCGTAATCAGCGACCTTGAAAACCCGTAAATACCAATTTTTGTCGACATCTGGCAACTTTTTAACATTCATGTCAGCTATATTCGATCGGCCATTTTGTTTACGATAATTTGCCTTTCAGATTCGTAATCAGCGACCTTGGAAACCCCTGTAAGCCAATTTTCATTCCCGTCAAAGGTCATTTGAGGTTTTGGCCAGGTTTTTGGGCTTTTCTCCTACTGTGCGTCGCCTTCCTAACTGACGTACCCTATACCGGCCTATCGACCCAAGCTATAGATCCTTGGATCTGATAATGCTCTAACCATTATAAAAAAAAAAAGAAAAAGGCTCGTGGTGTCTCGCTCTGCCGCTCTTGAAGAACAAATACACACAAGGGAACGTTTTCCTTTTCTTCCACACATATATACACACAGGGTGTCAATAAAGTAACGGTACGGCTGATTATTTCCGCAGGCAAGACAATTTCTCAAAATGTTAAGGTCTTTCTTGAATCAGCTTTTCCCAAGGAATTCAATGGTGACCTTCATTTTGACCTTGGCGATGTCCTTCAAGGTTATTTCAAGGTCAACTTTTGTTTTTTAATGGGAACCCCCTTTTTGACACCGGCAATCGATAGAGCGGGAAATTTTACGTACAAATATGTACTTAAGTCACCGGTTTCCTTTGACCTTGAGGGTGACTGTAGGGTTGATTAAACTTAATCACAGTATGGACACCTCTGAGAATAGAAGCTTCTTAAATTATTTCGTTACTATCAAAGTCATCAATTTCAACAAGGCGCATCTAGCGGTGACCTCGATCGTGACCTTGACTATGGCCTTCAAGGTGATTTCAAGGTCATCTTTTTTTTAAATGAAAACTCCCTTTTCGACATCGGCAATCGATAGAACGAGAAATTAAGGTTAGTTGAGGTTAGTGGAGGTTAGTTGAGGTTAGTTGAAGTTCGTTGAGGTTAGTTGAGGTTAGTCAAGGTTAGTGGAGGTTAGTTGCGGTTAGCTGAAGTTAGTCAAGGTTAGCTGAAGTTAGTCAAGGTTAGTTGAGGTCAGTCAAGGTTAGTTGAGGTTAGTCAAGGTTAGTTGAGGTCAGTCAAGGTTAGTTGAGGTTAGTCAAGGTTAGTTGAGGTTAGTCAAGGTTAGTTGAGGTTAGTCGAGGTTAGATGCGGTTCCTTAAGGTTAGTTAAGGTTAGTTGAGGTTAGTCAAGGTTAGTTAAGGTTAGTTGCGGTTAGTTGAGGTTAGTCGAGGTTAGTTATAGTTAGTTCGGGTTAGTTGAGGTTGGATGAGGTTACTTGTGGTTGGTCGAGGTCAGTCAAGGTTAGTGGAGGTTATTCAAGGTTAGTTACGGTTAGTTGAGGTTAGCTGCGGTTTGTTATGGTTAGTTGAGGTTAATTGCGGTCAGTCAAGGTTAGTCGAGGTTACTTGTGCATAGTTGAGGTTATTTGTGGTTAGTTGCGGTCATTTGAGGTTGGTTGAGGTTAATCGAGGTTAGTTTTGGTTAGTTAAGTTCAGTTGCGGTTGGTTGAGTTTCGTCGAGGTTTGGTGTTCAACTAACCACAAGTAACCTCAATCAACCTTGACTCACCTCGACTAACCTCCACCAACCTTGACTAACTTTAACTAACCTCAACTAACCGTAACTAACCTCAACTAACCTCGACTTATCTTGGCTGACCTTGATTAACCTCAACTAACCACAACTAACTTCAATCAACCCCAACTAACGACAAGTAACCTCAACTAACCTTGACTAATCTCAACTAAACTTGACTAACCTCAACAAACCTTAACTAATCACAAGTGACCTCAACTAGCCGTAACTAACCTCGACTAACCGCAACTAACCTCAACCAACCACAAGTAACCTCAATCAACCTTGACTAACCTCGTCTAACCTCCAATAACCTTGAATAACTTCAACTAACCTTGACCAACCTCAACTTACCTCAACTGACCTCAACCAACTGCAACTATCCTAAAATAACCGTGACTTACCTCAACTAACCTCAACCAACCACAACTAACCACAACTAACCGCAACTAACCTCAACTAACCTCAACCAACCTCGACTAACCTCCACTAACCTGGACTAACTTCGACTAACCTCAACTAACCGTAATTAACCTCCACTAACCTCAATCAACTTTAACTAACCTTGACTAACTTCAACTGACCTAAACTAATCTTGACTAACTGCAACTAACCTCGACTAACCTCAACTAACCTCAACTAACCTCGACTAACCTCAACAAACCCCAACTAGCCGCAACTAACCGCGATTAACCTTAACTAACCTTGACTAACCTCAACTAACCGTAACTAACCTCGACTAACCTCAACTAATTACATGTAACCTCAGATAACCTTGACTAATTTCAACTGACCTTAACTAACCTTGACTAACCTCAACTAACCTAGACTAACTTCAACTAACCTTAACTAACCTCAACGAACCGCAACTAACCTCGACTAACCTCAGCTTACCTCAACTAACCTCAACTAACCACGACTAACCTCCACTAACCTCAACTAACCTTGACTAACCTCCACTAACCTCAACTAACCTTGACTAGGTTAGACTCAAAAACAGGGGCAGATGTGTTCGAGACTGATTCCAGGAGTAGTACCTGAAATTTATTTCCACGACTAGAGAGTCAGTCAAATTCAGCACATCATACGTCAAAAATTATTAATAGTTCACGAAAACTCCCATTTTTGACGTAACAAAAAATATGTCTTAATGATTAGCCGAGAGAAATTCTGACCCCTATGTGTAAATGAATGCATATAAGTACATAATATATTTTAAAGAGACATTTCCACATTAATTTTATGATTTCTGCTTCAGTAATAACTCGCTATTCGCTCCGTGCATACCTACTACACACAGTCCCAAACAGAGATGTGAGTAACGAGTTACTTTCGTAACTAGTTGCGACAGAGTTACACGATACTTTTGTATCGAGTAACTAAAATTTTGTAGTTACTGCGATACGAATGTATGGAGTAACTATAGTTACTCGATACTTTTGTAACGAGTAACGAAAAGAATTGAGTTACTCGATACATATGTAACGAGTAACGAAATTTCCTCAGTTACTCGTTACATTTGTATCGAGAAACGAAAAAATTTTCGATACACGATACTTTTGTAACGAGTAACGAAAATACCTCAGTTACTCGTTACATTTGTATCGAGTAACGACAAAATTGTCGATACTTGATACTTTTATAACAAGTAACGAAAAAATCTGAGTGACTCGATACATTTGTAACGAGTATCAAAATGTTTCTCGTTACTCGATACTTTTGTATCGAGTGTCGAAAATTTCTCAGTTGCTCGTTACTTTTGTAACGAGTAACGAAAAAATTTGAGTTACTCGATATATTTGTAACGGGTATCGAAAATTCCTTAATTACTCGTTACATTTGTATCGAGTAACGAAAATTCGTCACTCACTCGTTACATTTGTATCGAGTAACGAAAATTCCTCAGTTACTCATTACATTTGTATCGAGTAACAAGTATCGAAAATGTCCTAGTTACTCGATACTTTTGTATTAAGTATCGAAGATTTTTGAGTTGCTAGGTGCTTTTGTAGCGAGTTTCGGAAAATTCTTAGTTACTCGAAACATTCGTATCGAGTGTGGGTTGGGTATCGAGAAGTGGAAAGAAGTGGGCGCTCGGTCGGTGTAAGACTCGGCGATCACCGAAGTTAAGCTGCGTTTAGAGGCTGTCAATAGTTGGATGGGTGTTATTCGTTATTCGTTACTCGTTACTCGTTACAAAAGTATCGAGTAACTGAGAACTTTACAAATATATCGAGTAACTTAAATTTTTTCGTTACGCATTACAAAAGTATCGAGTATCGAAAAGTTTTTCGTTACTCGATACAAATGTAACGAGTAATGAGGAATTTTTGTTACGCGTTACAAATATATTGAGTAACTCAAATGTTTCGTTACGCGTTACAAATGTATCGAGTGTCGAAAATTTTTTCGTTACTCGTTACAAAAGCATCGAGTAACGAAAAACTTTTCGATACTCATTACAAATGTATTGAGTAACTCAAATGTAACGAGTAACTGAGGAATTTTCGTTACTCGTTACAAATGTATAGAGTAACTCAAATTTGTTCGTTACTTGTCACAAAAGTATCGAGTAACTCAAATTTTCTCGTTACTCGTTACAAAAGTATCGAGTAACTTAGGAATTTTTGTTACCCGTTACGAAAGTATCGAGTAACCACAGTTACTCGATACATTTGTATCGAAGTGACTAAAAATTTTAGTTACTCGATACAAAAGTATCGAGTATCGAGTAACGACTAGTTACAAATTTGAACATCTCTGGTCCCAAAGTGAGAATGTATAGTCGCTACTATTGGCGTCACCACCAGTATGCATATACAAGACTACACATTTTAACTTTGGCGAGTGTGTGTAGGTGCGCATGTAGCGAATAGATCGCGTTAACCACCTTTCTGATTTTGTCAGTGGTCAATACCATCTAGCGCGTTATGGACACAACATTAACTATATCACTGTTCCTGAAGCGGTGTCGAGAAAGATAAAAAAACACCATACAAACGTTACCGAGCAACATTTTTTCCGTTTATACATCTGAAAAGCATTTCGCTATTATTATGCAAATGACTCCCCTTTTCTGCTTGTGCTGCTCAGTAACGTCGTCGTGTTTCAATATTTCTCGTCAAGCGAATACGATAAAATTTTTCCTCTTCCTCTCGGGAACAATGTATTTTTCGTTGTCTCATTCCGAACTTCGGATAAAAACAGATTTATAGAACAAGAAGAAATTATTTCGCGCTTGATTGAGTATCTCTATAGATAATTCCATTAAAACAAAGCTTTTAGATCAATTAATCAATGAAGTTTTATTTGCATAACTTCTTAAAAAGTTTTCTACAAATTTATTTCTTACAACATATATTTTCTTGCTTATGACCATATCATTTCGATGGTCCCGAGCGGCTCTATCGTATGTCATTTAGACCTTCGAGAAGTAGCGTAACTGTTAGGGTTCCATATGGACTAACGTAACTCTCGCGTCCTGCGCAAAGTATCGTATCTCGACAGACCCTGTTCATTCTAACGCATCTCCGGGCGCGCGTGAGATCCATCGTATCTCCCGCGGCTCTAGAACGGAGTATCGTAACTCTCCGACCGCGATATGCTCTATCGTATCTCAGATGCACTAAAACGTTTCATCGTAAGTCCAAATTTGGTGATTTTTGAAAAACATTACTACTAGATTCGTTGGAGCTTGAAAAATGCCCAGACGAAGTTTCAAATCATTCTGATAATTTTTGATGCTATAATCAATTAAAGTTAAACAATCTAAAACAATCGTCGAAAATCTCCCAAACTTATAATAAAATAGTAAGTTAAGGGTAAATAATAAGTTAAGAGTAATAAGTTAAGGGTGATAAGTTATAAGGTAACAGTTATACGTATGTTATTATTATAATGTGAATGGAAATGATAATATAATATGTTAATCCATTGATTGGAACAGATAATTAATTAATCATGAAATAGAGAAAAATAATAATCATAATGATATTAACCGCTCATTTTGAGGTTGAGCGACATAAGAACTATACTACGGTTATCACTATATTATACAATGTATGTGCTATTCTCCGCTACACGCTCATGCACGGACAAAGAATTCGAAAATGTATTCCTGAAATCTACAAAAAACATCCGAGAAAAGACCGCGAAGGCTCGAGCGCGCCAGAAAATATGCGACGCGTGTATAAAGGAAATAAACAAATATCTCCTTGGCTGTCGTATGAAAACAAAACATATTGTGTTTCAATGTTCAGTTTCGTTTCTACGTGTCGTTTCCTCAGTGAAATGTGAGTGATTCAGTGAGTAACAACTACAGCTACTACAATTACTATCTACACGAAAAACATGTTTGAAAAAGACATTACAGGTAAATTCCACACTGATTCTAATTTCTCAATTTTAATTTTGAAGCTTTTTATTCTACGATCTTCACATTAGTATTATGAGAAATTGTCTTTTTTCTGGTTAGCTCGCGAATTTGACTTCGTAACAGAAAACAGGTGCGAGTCAACATTTAATGATATCATAGAGGAAATCTCGTCAGGTATGTATTATAACTTGAGATACGTGCACGTACATTCAGAATAAAAATGAGAACACAATAAAAAAATTCAGAACGTAGTATCGGCTTTTAACACTCCTATAGCATATAATTGAAATTTCAATTCATTATTGCAATTCAAAAATCTAAAAGCAAAAACTTGCACTGAAAATTGAAAATATCTGCTTCGCTCAAGATCCAACGAAATTTCTTCCTCGAAACGCAACTGCGAAAAGATGTTGATTCGATTAAAAATCCTTTTTTATCTTCGATAAAAGCGTGTTTCAGTTTGTTCGTTAAGGGGAAAATTAAATAAAATTTGATCTAGACTGCGCCGTGTTTTTTCTATTTTTATTCGCTAATTTTGATTCCAAGTTCCCATTTTCAACTTTGGAACGTGTAAAATGTTTTTCATTGCGTAAAAAGAGCTTCTAAATCTAATGAAAATCTTTTTGAGTTTATACGAGGAGGGGGAAAATAAGTTTGGTTTAGACCAAAGCAAAAAAAAAATTAGATGAATGAAGATACTTTGCTTTAGTGATAACCGTGCCTGCATAATTTTGAATTATTAATTTTATAGATGAATCAGCTTTGAGAACCGTCCTCATTTGTGTTCCACTCGTGCCTGATACGTCAACTTCCGAGACATCTGTTTTTGTGAAAGAGCTTCAAATTTTTGATCTGGCATTCGTAGAGGATGAAGACCTGTCCACCGATGACCTGCAGCCCGAACAAAAAGCTGAGCTACAACCCGAAAAAAATTCTGAGCAATATGAACAACAAGAAATGGCTGAGAGCGACCCCGTGACTACGCGAAGGTCACGCAAGCGTACTTGTAATGTCGGTAATTGGGTAAAGAATGTCGCAAAACGCGCCAGGCAAGCCGGCGAGGCTTATGTCAGTGTGCACAAAAGCAAAAGACCGGAGGGTAAATTGATTGCGGCTCGTAACATGAAATCTGGTTGCCATGAAAAATGTCGGAATAAGTGCAGGACCCATATATCAGAGGTGGAGCGCATTTCACTCTTTACGGAGTTTTGGGCTGTACCAACTCACAAAGAAAAGTGGGAATATCTTGTCAGGCGAGTTGATGCATTCCACGTTAAGAACAGAAAAACCCACTGGGAATCGCGACGTAACGAATCGCGATCGTACAGCTTTCGAGTCAAGGGTCGCGTGGTAAAGGTATGTAAAGTCATGTTTTTGGACACGCTTGGCATAAACGAGCAGTGGGTCAGAACGGCTTTATTAAAGCAAGGGATGGGTAGCGCACTCCAAAGCGATAACCGCGGCAAGAATTGTGTGCACAATAAATTGAATCCAGACTTGGTAGCGAATGTCAAAGAACACATACAACTGTTCCCAAAAGTTCCTTCACACTATTGTCGAAAAGATAGCAACCGTGACTATTTGGATGAGAGCCTGTCCATTACAAAAATGTATGAGCTTTACCAAGTCTGGATGAAAGACAATCGGTCCGCTGATGAAACTGAGCTCATTCTTGCTACTGACAGGCAGTACAAAGGCATTTTTGAAAATGAATTTAATTCGCACTTCTTCAAACCGAAAAAAGATCAGTGTGATGTGTGCTATACCTGGAAGCACGCAACGCCCGATGAAAAGCTCGAAAAGCAAGCAATTTATGATAGCACATAGAGTTGAAAAATCTCGCCCAAAAAATGAAGGACGAAAATAAGAAGTTATGTAACAAGGATCCTTCATCATGCATTGCATGCTTCGACATGCAAAAAGTTTTGCCATGTCCTCGTGCAGAGTCTTCTGCATTTTATTACAAGCGACATCTGTCATTGTACAACTTTACCGTGTACGATTGCACGAGACATGATGGGTTCTGCTACATGTGGAATGAAACGATCGGTTCAAAAGGGAGCAATGAAATAGCCAGTTTGCTTCTCGATTGTATTCAAAAAAAAGTTGAGACAGGAGTAAAAAAAATTTTCTTCTATTCAGACAACTGCGCTGGTCAAAACAAGAACCAATACGTTTTTTCCATGATGTATCTCGCAGCCGTGCGTCACAACATCGAAATCACGTATAGATTCCTGGAGACTGGCCACACTCAAAATGAAGGGGACTCCATGCACGCTTTGATCGAAAGAAAAAGTAAAAATGTTACTATTCATGATCCTGAAGATTGGGTTGCCATAGTAAAAACAGCAAAAAAAGCGGGTTCAAAACAATACAATGTAACCGAAGTTGCCCAAGATCATATTTATAATTTTGAAGATGTCGCGAAACATTTGCAGTGGGATAAAGATGAGGATGGAAATAAAGTAGGGTTGTCCAGAATCCGAGAACTGTATGTTTGTTCAAATCCTCATAACATTGTTCACTTCAAGCATCATTTTAGCGAAGAATTTAAGCGCTTAGTGGTAACACCAGATACGCGAGGTGGCCCCATAAATTTCAGTTTGTGTCCTCTTAAAAAAGCGTACCGTGGTTTACTGCCGATCGACAAAGCGAAATGGGCCGATTTGAAATCTCTTTGTGAGAAAAATCTGATTCCTTCATCGAAACATGCATTTTATAATGCGTTACGTGTCAAAGCCTCTTCGGGATCTTAAATGTACATTATTACTACCTTAACTTTTCTGTACAGTACTTCTGATAATCTTTTCGTTGAATTAGTAATTGTGAAGTATTGTTCATTGTAATAATATCAGCATAATAAAGTACTGCCAATTATCATATTTTTCCTTTAAATATTATAAAATTGATTGCGTGCCATGATAGGACCTCGTATCATAATATTCATACCAGTGATGGTGATAATTATAGTAATATTAATAATTCAAATACCATATTAGTATTTGTTCAATAACAATGAGAAATTGTTGAATTTAATAATGTTGTTATTGCAAAATCAGTAATATAACTATTTTCTACGCTGACGATAATAAATTTTCTCGTTAAACACAGGAAAAAAAATGTAGTAATTAACCGGTATATTTCACTCTTCTCCTCCTGGATTCTTAGATGAAAGTTTTTTGAGAAAGTGAAACTTTCAACCCGCGTTTACTGAAAACTTGCGATTCGTAGATACGTTGAAACGTTTTAGTGCATCTAAGATACGATAGAGCATATCGCGGTCGGAGAGTTACGATACTCCGTTCTAGAGCTGCGGGAGATACGATGGATCTCACGCGCGCCCGGAGATGCGTTAGAATTAACAGGGTCTGTCGAGATACGATACTTCGCGCAGGACGCGAGAGTTACGTTAGTCCATATGGGACCCTAACAGTTACGCTACTTCTCGAAGGTCTGAATGACATACGATAGAGCCGCTCGGGACCATCGATTTATACTCTGCATCGCTTCTGTTTAACAATTCTTTTTATTTTCCTTTAATTCCACTGCCCATTCGATTAACATTTTCGCTCTCCCCTTTTTTTGCATTATATTCCCAAAAAACGCATATATTCCTTTTTGTTGGTTTCCCTCCCAACATATTCGTTCTTTCTCCTCATATCGTTCTCTCGTGGATTTCTTCTATCCGTTCTTCTACTCTTTTATTGCTTTCTCTTGATTCCCCATATAATGTGTGACGTGATTTTTCGGAATCACGGCCACAAAGCCAGAAACGCTCTCGCAAGAACGTACCGCTCTCGTTTTATTGCCCAATTCATTAAGGTTTAGAAAACGTGTTCTCGCATTAGTCGCGTTTCGAGCACGTGACGAACATTTTGGTTCGGATTTCGTGAAGAAAGGTTTTGAAAACGGACGGAGGAGAGCGCCCGACGAGAAGTGTCGTTGGAATTGTAAAAGGTCCGGCTGCAATGCCGGCGCCCCAGCGTAGAAGGAACCACGAGCTGGAGAGCAGGCGGAGATTGTTACGGGCAATGGCTGGGAAGCATTGCGCCGCGTTCAGTAGAGTAGAGCCTTGCTTTCGCTCGGATTCCAGGGGAAGCTGCCACCGAGATCCTTAGCACGCTAACGAGGATGATAATTCTCCAATCACGCTCTCGGAAACGTTAGAAATGAGAATAATGAGGCAACAGCTATCGGTCAGAGAATTTGGGTGATTATTAGAATTTTCGACAAGAGATTAGAGAGTCGGTCTCCGTCCGTCATCGAGATAAGACCTCGCGCTCCCGCTATTGTGTCGGCTTCGTGTTGACGCCTGGTCTCGCTCTCTCTCGTTCGCGCTCCGCGTATCGTGCGACTCGCTCTCGCTTGTGTGACATACGCGCGCCTCGTGTCTGTGTGTGTTCGAGTTTGTCACGCGTTCTCGCTGGATAATTGCGAATAAGACTCGCACCGTTTCGATGAATAATCCTTCGGATTATTCAAGTGCAGTGTGCGATGCACCGGCGCTGTTTCCTGGTTTCGCAGGAAATGGCTCTCGCACCTCACCAAAGGGATTACTCCTTTCCAGGTGAGTCGGTTATCGTTCTGGTTTCGTTTCGTGTTGGAAAATAGTTCTCGCGCTACTTGCTGACATTCAACTCCGACCCTCTCTACCATAACCTGCATCCTGAGCGGCCGCGCATTTCCGCAACCGCTCATCCTCGTTCGTACGTTCCGTCCGTCTGTCTCGTCCCATTTTGTCCGTGCGGGAATCGAGATCTTCCCACTCGATTCCCAGTTCAGTCCGGTTAGCCCACCGGCGAAATAAAAAGTGCATTCGAGGAGACGAGCGCTTCCCACTCGATTCCCAGGTATGACCGGTTTGTTAATTTCCGGGGAAACAAAAATTAACTGGCACCCACCAGGAATGTTTGGGACGTTACGTGCGGGGGTGACGGCCGAAGGTGACGGAATCGGTATCGTTTCGATCTCGTTAAAGAAAAGAAATCCGTCACAAATGTTAACCCAGCTCTCGTCACCTTGCCTTTTAACCTCTTTTCCCTGTTTTTTTCATTCACACCTTTACAGGTTAACTCATACCATAGACATAAAGTATGGACTCTGCATAGACCGTCACCCGAGAGAAAGAGATAGCGACTAGGGGGCCAAGTCTTGTCTCTTTCTAACAGTAGCCAATGAGGGAATCAGAAAGAGATAGTTATGGCCACCGTTTCGTTCTCTCTTTGTCTACCCTGGCGGACACTTTAGGCAATGGCTGCCAGTGCGGATCGCGTAGTCCATACTTTATGTCTATGACTCATACCACATCGTTATCACGTATATATCTTTTACTTCGAATAATTAAATCTCATTTCCACAACTTATTTCAAGAAGCTTATTCTAAGGGGGTCCTGTCAGCATAAAATCGGAAAAAAATGTTTTTTTTTTACGTTTTACAAACTCTTTTGCACTTATTTACCAAGTAATAGACCGTTACGTTGAAAAATGGCAAAGTTACAAGCGAATCTGTGAACAAAGAATTTTGAAAATTTAGAAATCCATTTCCAGAATTCTGTATTTTTTTCACAGATTCTGGATCATAAATAAGTAATCTATATCATGATTAGAAAGTGGGAGGCGGCTGCCTTATATTTTTTTCATAATTTTTTTTATAATTTTTTGTTATTTCCAAAATAAAAAATTCTAATATTCCTTATGAAAGTGAAAAAAAAAATAGACAAAAATAAAACATTTCTTGGAAAATTTCGATATTTTGCATATTTTCCAAAGTAAATGAGAAAAATCTTTTTTTGAAAAAAAAATGTTCTCATTTATTTTGAAAAATATGCAAAATATCAAAATTTTTCAAGATATGTTTTATTTTCATTTAACTTTTTACTTCTATAAGGAATATTAGGAATTAATTTTTTTATTTTATTTTAGAAACTGAAAATAAAAAAATTATTTTGAAAAACTAATTGAAAATAAAAATAACTTTCTAATCATGATAGATATTACTTATTTATAACTCAGAATCTGTGAAAAAAATTGCAGAATTTTAAAAATTGTGTTTTTTCAGTTATTCCTTTTTTACACACAAACGGTCGTCGCACCACTTGAAGGAGTGATGAAATAATTCTGCAAAAAAATTAGGCTGTTTTTGAAGTGGAATCAATGCGAAAAGGGATCTGACTCCTCGAGGGAAATGACTCCTCGATTTCACTTGGAATGCTCCATATATATATATATATATATATATATATATATATATATATGTACAATTGATTATTCATTCAGATTCCTGTAGAGTTGGTGAAAAAATAATTATTCTACTGTTGAATCGAAATTTGAATATCGCGCGATTGCAACTCTGCGGACCAATCAAAACGCTTGAAAGGAGTGACTACAGACCAATCAAAAAATTGTCGCAAGTGATCAGAAAGTGTAACAGAAAACAAACGTTCGCGCGTGGTTTATCATTTTTTTTATTGTATTCACTTATTTTTATCGAGTGTTTGTTTATTGGTTCAAAAGTAATGTAAAATATCTATACCGATCGTGAAATTACGTGAAAGTGCTTTTTTGATCTCGACAAACGACACGAGCAGTTTCACAGTGGTTAGTAATACGTCAGTTCAAATGCTTATTTCATTCAATTATCTGTAAAGACAATGGTATTCGTCGTCTTAACTAAATAATCGAGTTGATTTTCAAATTTATTTACACTTTTTTCAGTCAGTGAATTGGATTCCGTACCTTATATGTACAATATAACCTCCAAACTGTCAACGGATTGGAGGTTATATAGTAAAAAATGTATAGCGATTTTGGTGTACAAAGATTTGTAAATATTAAAAATAATTAAAAACACAAATATGAAAAAACCGTGGAAAGCGGGTTAAAAAAATTTTTGTCTGTATGCAATTACCATGAAAAATATTGTTTGTTATACAGGTACAGTAATCGGTGGAGCAAAGGACTGAGGAAACGTTTTTCCATACATTCAACTTCGGAGGCTGTTTCCCGAAACCTGGATCTTCAAATACTCTGCGCGCAATCCTGACCGAACCGCTTCATGGATCTTATCCTACGACGTCTCATTTTTTTTGTAACACTTTTACGGACCGCTTGAGCGCGGCACATTTTTATTACAATCAATATTGTTTTGTGTGCAGTGCTCTAAAAACCAAAAATGGGTCAAAGATTCAAAAAGTGGCCTGTAACTCCAAAATAAGGATCTAAAAAAAAAATGTGCCACACTTAAGCGGTCCGCAAAAGTTTTACAAAGAAAATGAGACGTCGTAGGAAAAGATCCGTCAAGCGGTTTGGTCAGAACTGCGCGCAGCGTGTGAAAATCAAAAATTGATTCATGAGAGTTCCACTGCACCTTAAGGGTCTATGCAATTTCTGAAAATCTTCAAAATTTGCTAATGTCTGATTTTTATGATATTTCTTCAGAAATCTTCGAAATTTCTACAGATTTTTAGGTAA
The DNA here is from genome assembly GCA_946863875.1 of Alloplasta piceator. Taxonomy (NCBI): domain Eukaryota; kingdom Metazoa; phylum Arthropoda; class Insecta; order Hymenoptera; family Ichneumonidae; genus Alloplasta; species Alloplasta piceator. Next base: position 25,624,578 of record OX333077.1, on the reverse strand, counting down.
TTTCTTGAAAGCTTCAAAATTTCCTCAGATTTGTTTGCAATTTCTTCAAATCTTCAAAATTTCCCCAAATTTGTATGTAATTTCTTCAAATCTTCAAAATTTCCTCAGATTTGTATGCAATGTCTTCAAATCTTTAAAATTTCCCCACATTTTTATGTAATCTCTTCGAAAGGCCCTAGGGGTATACGCATGGTAAATCGGCCCCCGAAAGGTTTTTAAATGGTACTTAGAGCATAAGTAGGTACTAATAAAATAATAAGATCCTGTAAGTTTTAGATCCCTATCTACATTGGTTATTGAGAAAAAGTGAAATACATAAAAAACAGAACAAAAAAAATTTCTCAGGATTGGTCAAACCGATTGATCTAAATTTTTTATATGTCTTGAAGGCTGATAATAGCTCCGAGAAAACAAATGAAGAGCTATATAGAGCTATATAGCTCTATAAAATCTTTGAAAAAAAAAATTATTTTTCTTTCATTTTCAATTTTTAACCGTGATAAAATTTTGACATAATTATCAAACAATTTTTTTGTCATACCTTCTATATTTCACTATATCACTATACATTTTGAAAAATGTAAAAAACGGTACGCCATAGTAGAAAAAAAACCACTTTTTGGCTCAAATAATGAATTTATTTATATGTTTTGAGGTTGAATTTTTCGTACTTTAACGCATATTTACATAATTTGTATTTATTAGAAAAAAAATTTCATATTCAAAATAACAATTACATTTTTTTGCCATAGTCAAAAATTAAACCAGGTGAATATTAATAATCAATTTTATGGTAATTTTAACAAATATTTTTAGGAAAAATATTTTGTTATAAAATTCGATTATTTATGTATTTTTGATAGACTTGAGACAGAGATAACCGAAAATTATCGAATTGATGAAAGACAAGAACTTTTTTTTCTGAACAAATGTAAACTTCCAAAAAAATTTAAGTTTAATTTTATTCATTTATTGTTTTTTCTTAAAAATTAATAAACTCAACAGTTTACACGAATAAAAGAATTTGTTAAAGATTGATAGAGATACTGTAAAATACAATTATAACATAAAAAACGGTTTTTAATCTCTCTCAAGTTATCTCAAGCTCGAGCTATCTCAAAATCAAAGATATACATATTTTTCAAAAATATTGCGGAATCACATTTCAGCTGTGAATGTGCATATGGTCTTGGAACTATTGGATGTTGCTTCCATGTTGCCGCGATTATTCATTATTTGTCACACGGGAGATATTTGTCGGAAATTTCGACGCCTGCTGAACCATTGAGCAAATTATCTGATAGAAACAATGTTTCATCTGCGATTCAAGAAGACAGTGACCAAACTGATGAAATGTGATTCTGCAATATTTTTGAAAAATTTATTATTGAGGTTCGTCTTTCTTTTTATCATTTATTTATAAAAAACTTTTTTTTTATGCTGTAATTGTATTTTACAGTATATCTGCGCGGTCCTTAACAAATTCTTTTATTAGTATGAACTGTTGAGTTCATTAATTTTTATGAAAAACAATAAATCAGTAAAATTAAACTTAAATTTCTTTTGAAAGTTTACATTTGTTCAGAAGAAAAAAATTTCTTGTCTTTCATCAATACGATAATTTTTGGTTATCTCTAGGTCTCAAGTCTAAAAAAATAGAAATAATCGAGTTTTATAATAAAATTTTGTTCCTAAAAATGTTTGTTAAAATTACTATAAAATTGATTACACTGGCACACAAAATCAAAAAAGTGGTCTGTACTTTTGACCAGACCCACCTCCCACACGGAACCGAGTGTCCATTGGACGTCCATCTATCATCCATAGATCCTTAACACGTCTACATCCACGATGGACGTAATGCGGACATCCATTGAACATCCATGGTATACTTTTGATTGGACAAAACGCAATGGATCACACAGGACGTATATTGTATGTCCACGACACGTACTATTTCTTGAGCTACAAATATACACAACACGGTCATCCATGGTATGTCCATAGGTAGACATTAAATAGCTTTCAATTCAGGATAGTAATTGAACATCCATTGGACGTTCCAGGTTCGTAAACGAAAATCACATTCGGAGGACGTCAATTGAACGTCTATCGGATGTTCCATGTAGGATTTCCTATAGACGTGAACCTGGAACGTCCAATAGATGTCCAATTACTATACTGAATTAAGAGCTATTGAATGTCTACCTATGGGCATACCATAGATGGCCGTGTTGTGTATATTTGTAGCTTAAGAAATAGTACGTGTGTGAACATACAATATACGTCCTGTGTGATCCATCGCGTGTTGTCCAATCAAAAGCATTCGTCCTTTAGATGTACATTTAAGTATTTCGGGCAGCTGTGATATGGGTACGCCGATTGACCGTCGTATGTACGTACAAATTACGTCTATCGAAGGATAACGCGGAAGTTTATTCGACGTCCACGATACATATTTTTGGAGCTATAAATATATTCCGCGCGTAACTTAACAGCCAGGGGACGTCCAATAATCATTTAAGTTGGATGAAAATTTCATTCCGGGGAAGTCCATGGGACATTCCTTAAACCACTATCGGAGATGCGAAACGACAGCGATTCTATGTGCTGAAAACGTTTCGTATACGTACCCTTGGATATTTTTTAGAGGTACCTATAGACCACATAAAGTGACATTTAATGTACGTATTTGAGACGAATGCCAATATTGCAAAAGATATCTAATGATCATCTATTATACGTCCCTTAATTTAAACGCTATTGATTACACATCATCCATTAATTATAAATTTCATTACGATTATACATTATTCAAGGTTTGTGAGACAAAGATATATAAGTATATCAGCAAACTACATCGTATAAGGTTTTTACATGCATAAGTTTCTCATAAGTCAAGTTAGTGTAGGTAGGTAGATAGGTAGGTAGGAGATTAGAAAAGTTAAGCAGCACCCCTTGAATCCAATACTTGGATGGGTGACCGCAGTGTGAAAAATCGAAAACTATTTTTTTTTCTTTTTTCTGTAAAATATGGATATCTCGTAGGCCCCGAATATTATATAATCAGTAACAAAGTTTATAATTAATTAATAATGTGTAGTGACTAGCGATTAAATTATTTAAATAAAGGGACGTATAATGGATGATCATTGGACATCTTTCGGATCACTGGTTTATTCGTCTTAAATACGTAAATCAGACGTCATTTTTTGGGGTCTAGTCCGTCTGAAAACCGTCTCAAGGTACGTATAAGGGATGTTCCCAGTACATAGAACAGGTGCCGTTTCGCACTTCTTTTAGCAGTGATAGGGATACTCATAGACGTCCCTGGGATGGAGCATTCATCCACCATGTATGGATATTGGACGTCCCATGGCCCTAATGTTCCGTGTGGGCTATCTCTATGTATTTTGATGCGCTGAATCTATATCCGAAGTCCGTTTGGTTCATACACCCTCAAAATTTTGAGTAAATCGCGAAAAACAGCTAAAAATGGTTGAAAATTGCGAAAAATCGTAGTTATGAGTATGAAATTTTTTTTATTCAACTAGATCAAGTATGTTTCTTATGTATTTTTATGCGCTGAACTCGAATTCGAAGTGAGTTTTGCTCGTACACTCGTAAAAATTTGATTAAATTGCGAAAAATCGCTCAAAATGCCTGAAAATTGCCGAAAATCGCAGTTGTGAATATGAATTTTTTTTTATTGAACTAGATCAAGTATGTTTCTTATGTACTTTATTGATGTGCTGAATCCGATTGCTAGGTCTGTTAATCTTGATCATCCATACCGTGCCGTTCAAAAGTTTGGAAACACTTGGCCCGATATTCCGCGCCGCACAAAAAGTTTCTTTGCTCTTTTCAAAATTAAGATATTTCAATTAAACAAGCGACGTTTCCAAGAGGATATATTCAGCTTCATTTTGCTTTAGCCAAAAAAAATTTTCGATTCTTTTCAAATTCGGCACGTCGTTTCGAGGCATGGTCGTTTTTTTGTTCTTTTTTGGCGTTGAAATTTTGGCGTACGACCCATGAAATTTTTTTAAAACTGTTTTTCGCATAAAAAACTTGTGGAGGGGAGTATAAGCTTCAATTTTGTTTTTAAAAAAGTTCTGTACTATTTTTTTTGCAAAAATATTTAAATTAAAAAAAAAAACGATCATATTTATAAAATGAAGCGCAACTCTAAAACTACTGGATTTTTGTGAAATCACTAGGAGGGTAAAAAGTTGCATACAATTATTCTGGATTCAATGGAATTATTCCAGAATTTTTTTCCGCTATTTTTTTTTCGATTTTTTTTTATCTTAAACAATCGGATGTCTTACCTCATCTCCACGGGTTTTCCGATAAAAAAACCATGTGAATGACTTTTTTCGAAGAAAAAGCCGTGTGGATGAGGTAAGAGACTCCATGTTGAAGATTTTTAAAAATCTCGTTGACAGTGAAAAATCCCGAAAAAAAATGTAGAAAAAAAATTCTAAACAAATTCCATTATGTAAATCCAAAACAATTGTTTGCAACTTTTCACCCTCTTAATGATTTCACAAAAACTCAGTAGTTTTGGAGTTACGCTTCATTTTATAAAAATGGTTGTTTTTTGCGAAAAAAAATTGTACGAAACTTTTTAACAAACGAAATTGAAACTTATACTCCCCTCCACAAGTTTTTCATGTGAAAAACAATTCAAAAAAATTTGCATGGGTCGTACACAAAAAAAAACCAAAAAAACGACCAAATGCTTCAAAGGACGTACCGAATTTGCAAAAAAAAATCGAAATTTTTTTTTGGATAAAGCAAAATGAATCTGAATATATCCTCTTTAAAACTTTTTTGTGCGGCTCGGAATTGGGGCGAGAGTGTTCAAACTTTTGGACGGCAGTGAATGCATGGTCGAGATTAACAGACTCGGCAATCGGATTCAGCGCATCAAAATACACAATAAACATACTTGATCCAGTTCAATAAAATTTGTTTCATGTTCATTACTGCCATTTTTCGCTAATTTTAGCCATTTTTAGCGGCTTTTCGCAATTTACTCTAACTTTTGATAGTGTACGAGCCAAACTGACTTTGAATTCGGATTCAGCGCATCAAAATACATGAAAAACATACTTGGTCTAGTTCAATGAGAAAAATTTCATACTCATAACTGCGATTTTTCACAATTTTTAGCCATTTTTAGCGGTTTTTCGCAATTTACTCAAAATGTTGAGGGTGTATGAGCCAAACGGACTTTGGATTCGGATTCAGCGCATCAAAATACATATAGATAGTCAAAAGTACAGACCACTTTTTTGATTTTGTGTGCCGGTGTTGTTGATATTTACCTGGTTAAATTTTTGACTGTGGCAGAAAAAAATTTGTTGTTATTTTGAATATGAAATTTTTGTTCTAATAAATACAAATGATGTGAATATGCGTCAAAATACAAAAAATTAAACCTCAAACTATATAAATAAATACATTGTTTGAGACAAAAAGAGGTTTTTATTTTTTTTTACTATGGCGTGCCGTTTTTTGAATTTTCAAAAATTCCTAGTGTTATAGTGAAATTTAAAAGGTTTGAAAAGAATTTTTTTTCATAATCGTACCAAAATTGTATCGGGGTTAAACACTGAAAATAAAAGAAATAGTATTTTGTGCATCTCGGGCCAGAGATAAGTCTTTTTGTCGAGCGTGAAGTTTACCGCAACAAGCGAAGCGAGGGCCGCAACCACGCGAGACAAAAGACGAATCTCTGGCCCGCGTTGCACATGATCTTTTTTTTCCCCATTGGAGATTTTCGTGCTTTTCAGTATATGCGTGGATAGCCAAAAAGGGGCTCTTTTTTGACAGCTAAGAGTGAAAACAGACGAGTTTCCCCTCCGGGGAAAAAAGAAGCGAACTCGTCTGTTTTCGCTCTTGGGTGTCAGAAAAGAGTCACTTTTCGGCTGTCTACGCATATGGTGAAAAGCACGAAAATCTTGCATGGGTGAACAAAAAAATCATTTTTTTTCAAAGATTTTATAGAGCTATATAGCTCTCAATTTTTTTCTTGGAGCTATTATCAGCCTCCAAAACATATGAAAAATTTATATCAATCCGTTTGGTCAATCCTGAGAAATTTTTGTTTTTTACATATTTCACTTTTTCTCAATAACCAATCGAGATGTGGATCTGAAACTTTTAGGATCTTATTATTTTATTAGTACCTACTTATGCTCCAAATATCATTGAAAAACCATTCGGGGGAAGATTCACCATGCTTATACCCTTTCCTCATTTCCTCAGATTTTTATGTATTTTCTTCAAATCTTCAGAATTTCCTCAGATTTTTATATAATTTCCTTAAGTCTTCAAAATTTCCGCAGATGTTTATGGAATTTCTTCAAGCCTTCAAAATTTTCTCAGATTTTTATGTTATTTCTTCAAATCTTTAAAATTTCCTCACGGTCTCACTAATTTCTTCAAATTTGGAGACATGTCTTCAGACCTGACAACAATGTTAACAACTGTCTGTTGGTTCCAGATCGCGATATATTGCGATCCGGGCAACGCCGGGTACATAGCAGCTAGTTCTTTAAATGTTTTATTAGCTGTTTTAGGCTAAATTCAGCTAAAAAATTGGATTTTTTTTTTTAATGCGAAACCTCCGATTTTTTCCGAACAAAATGATAAGATTCTGCGTAAAAAAACAAAATTTCTGAGATTTTACTGAAGAAGAGATTCAAATAACTTCATATTAAATATTTTTTTTTCGTAATTTTGATCTTTTTCTCTTCTGTGACCACAATAGTTAATTTTAATGACGTTAAAATAAATAATTAAATTTCTCTCACATACTTCTTTTGTAAATTATAATAATTAACATTATGAACTACAATTCAAGTAAGTTTTGCACTTGATTCAATTTTTTTACATAAAAAGCGTAATGGTTTATGTTAATTATTATAATTTACTCAGGAAATATGTGCGAGCAGTTGAATTATTTATTTTTACATAATTGAAATCAACAGTTGTGGTCATAGAAGAAAAAAGATCAAAATTACAAAAAAAATCGATTTTTTTTTCAATAAGTTATTGAATCCCTTCTTCAGTAAAATCTCAAAAATTTTTTTTTTTTACGTAGAATTTTATAATTTTTTTTTTTTAAATCGAAAGTTTCCGATTGAAAGGAAATCCAATTTTTTATCTTAATTTATCTTAAAACAGGTAAAAAAACATTAAAATTTTGTTTTTTTAATTTTCGACATTTTTTTTTAAGAGTACATTGGAAAACAAACAAGAATGACATCTTAACGAACAAAAATATTTGTATTATTGTAGAAGTTATGATTATTTTAAAAATATTTTTCCAAATATCAATAACTCCGGAATGGGTTAAGATAGAGAGCTAAAAATTAAAATGGATACTTCTTTTTGCCCGCATAATAACATATTAAAAAATAAAAAAAATCAAAGAGGTCATCGACGAAACGTCGTTGAATTGATAGGGAATGATACATATGGGGGAAAACGCCTGTTTTTTTCATGGCGTGACCCTAACCCCTTTTGATTTGGCTGAAACTTTGCTTATTTCATCGTCTGATCCCAAAAACAACTCTCAAATTTTATTAGATTTTTTGGAGCCACCATAGCGGAATACTAGACCATAGAATATTTTGACTTTGGAAAATATTTAATTTTCAATCGACGATATCTCTGTAGCGGTTGATCGTATCGAAAAGTATGTAGGGGGCTTTTATTTCCGTTTTGAGTCTACCTTCAAATAAAAAAATTGTCTGATTTTTTCAAAGCAAATTTAAGCAGTCAAAATAATTTTCAAAAATTAAAATCACGATACCCAAAAACTGCCCCCTTCGAATTTTAAACAAAAATTCTCAAAAATACTACAATTCATTACCAACATTTGAAAAAAAAATCAGGATGGTATTTTCAGCGGTTCGCGAGATATTAATTTTTTAGTATTTTATTTATTTGTTGATTATCAATTTTTGTCTATCTGTTAATTAATTTGAGCTTCGAATAGTGTAAAAAGAATAGTAAATAAGAATAATGTAAATCAATAACCCATACACATGTTTTGGTAGAATATATTTTACTCGTATATTCAATTTAATACTTGTATAAATCACTCGTTTAATTTTTTTATCAATTTCAATTTCTTATGTGTTGAAAGTATTTTATACTCGTATACACGTTTTTCATTCTCGTTTTTGTCTCGGATATTTAATTTTTTTTAATTATGCTATGTATCTCGCTTTCGACAGAATTCGACCATCTTTTAACAACAATGTTGCCGTCGTGTAGCGGAATTATGCAGTGATGCTTCTGAGTATTTTTTATTGATCGGGCAATTTTGAATCGTCCATCCATTAAAAATTCCTTCGATTGTTCGTAATCACTCTTCTCGGGGTAAAAAGACTTTCATCGCGAGCCAGCTTGCAACTTCCAGCAGACAAGCAAATTACAACACCTCGAGAGCTCTACAAATGGGCTTCAAAAAATGTACAGTTGATCAAAATTGTTTACCGTGAGAAGAGTGATTACGAACAATCGAAGGAATTTTTAATGGATGGTCGATTCAAAATTGCCCGATCAATAAAAAATACTCAGAAGCATCACTGCATAATTCCGCTACACGACGGCAACATTGTTGTTAAAAAATGGTCGAATTCTGTCGAAAGCGAGATACATAGCATAATTAAAAAAAATTAAAGATCCGAGAAAAAAACGAGAATGAAAAACGTGTATACGAGTATAAAATACTTTCAACATATAAGAAATTGAAATTGATAAAAAAATTAAACGAGTGATTTATACAAGTATTAAATTGAATATACGAGTAAAATATATTCTACCAAAACATGTGTATGGGTTATTGATTTACATTATTCTGTTTTACTATTCTTTTTACACTATTCGAAGCTCAAATTAATTAACAGATAGACAAAAATTGATAATCAACAAATAAAGAAAATACTAAAAAATTAATATCTCGCGAACCGCTGAAAATAACATCCTGATTTTTTTTTTCAAATGTTGGTAATGAATTGTAGTATTTTTGAGAATTTTCGTTTAAAATTCGAAGGGGGCAGTTTTTGGGTTTCGTGATTTTAATTTTTGAAAATTATTTTGACTTCTTAAATTTGCTTTGAAAAAATCAGACAATTTTTTTATTTGAAGATAGACTCAAAACGGAAATAAAAGCCTCCTACATACTTTTCGATACGATCAACCGCTACAGAGATATTGTCGATTGAAAATTAAATATTTTCCAAAGTCAAAATATTCTATGGTCTAGTATTCCGCTATGGTGGCTCCAAAAAATCTAATAAAATTTGAGAGTTTTTTTGGGATCAGACGATGAAATCAGCAAAGTTTCAGCCAAATCAAAAGGGGTCAGGGTCACGCCATAAAAAAAAACAGGCGTTTTCCCCCATATATATTCAACTCATATTATTTGACTTACATATATTCTTCTACCGAACAACTTCAACCCCCGCGTAGTAAAAAAAGAATCTTTGAAAGAATCTTGTAAAGAATCTTTGGAAGGATCTTACAAAGATTCTTTGAATCTTAGAGAGAATCTTCAAAAGATTCTTAGAATCTTTGAACTAATCTTGAAAAGAATCACGGATACGATCCGGAGCGGGATTATTTTAAAGATTCTTTCCAAGATTCTAAGAATCTTTTTAATATTCTTGCAAAGATACTTTCCAAGATTCTAAGAATCTTTTTAAGATTCTTTCAAAGATTTTTTAAAAGATTCTTTCAAAGATTCTCTTGTCGCATCGGATGAGAATCTTTCGAAGAATCTTTAAAAGATTCTTTGAAACAATGAGGTTTTTTCGAAACCTCGCGAAAAACTAAAAACTGACCAATTCGATCCAATTTTCGAAAAAGAAGAAATTTGAGAAAATCGACAAACTTTATTTGGGAAAAGGTAGAAAATCAAAATCGAAGATGACCAGCATGGCCAAATGCCGTTTTAACACGTCGTTAAATGTTGGAAAAATTCAATCAAAGAAACTTGGAAAGATTAATTGGAAGAATCTTAGAAAGATTAATTTAAAGAACCTTGGAAAAATTCATTTGAAGAATCTTGGAAACGTTCATTCAAAAAATCTCGGAAAGATTAATCGAAAAAATTTCAGAGAGACTAATATAAAAAATCTTGAATAAGCAGATCGGTCGGGAGAATATTGGAAATAATTTTGTTTTTTCCAAGATTTCTAAGATTCTGTAAATGAATCTGGTCATGATGGTGTTTTTTATTTTTTATTTTATATCTTTTTTCTAAATAAAGTTTTTCGATTTTCTCAAATTTCTCCTTTTTCGAAAATTGACTCGAATTGGTCAGTTTTTAGTTTTTCGTGAGGTTTCGAAAAAACCTCATTGTTTTAAAGAATCTTTTAAAGATTCGTCGAAAGACTCTCATCCGATGCGACAAAAAAATCTTGGAAAGAATCTTTGCAAGGATCTTACAATGATTCTTTGAATCTAAGAAAGAATCTTTGCAACAATCTTAAAAAGATTATTAGAATCTTGGAAAGAATCTTTAAAAGAATCCCGCTCCGGATCATATCCGTGATTCTTTTCGAGATTCTTTTTAAGATTCTTTCCAAGATTCTAAGAATCTTTTTAAGATTCTTTCTAAGATTCAAAGAATCATTGTAAGATCCTTGCAAAGATTCTTTCAAAGATTCTTTTTTTTCTACGCGGGCCTATTCATGCATAAGTTGAGCCTATGCTTCCTTTGCCTCGATCCCAGACTGTATGTCTATAACTTCCTTCATTCACATCCTGAACAATATATAGTACTTAAATATGTAAAGATTTTTATTCCACAGTAAATTTTTTGTTATTGTTTACTTACAGAATATTTTACTTACCGAATATCAAATCAGCTCCAATGAACATTGAGATTCATTGATACTAATGTTCATGAAACACCATGAACTTTTATCGATAATAAAAAGAAATTATTGATATCGCAATTATTACGCACTTACATCTTCAATATCACTATCAGTCATACTAAACATGTTCTGAATTCAAGTAGAATATAGGAAGAAAATGGATTATGTATATCCGCGTATCGCAGCTGTCAATATTTATTATATGACAGATCCGTACATACGAGCGTAAGCATGAAGTTGTTCATCGAACACAAATTTCAGCTTGAGGCCGCAGCCAATCAGCGAACGAATAAATCGACAACAATACTATATCGAATTAGCGAGATATTTTCAAAACGGCTTTTTTAATATCGGACTTAGGGTTACCCACCGCGCACTGAAGCGCGCGTACAGGGTTTTATTTGCGCTGCAGCGCCCAAATTACAACATTCAAAAGAACTGTCAAACTGGCAGGACACATCTGTCAAACTGACCGACCAATCACAGCACGAATAAAACGGTGACAACAAGCAACTTCAGGCGTTACTCACCAACTTTTTAGAAGGGGATAACAGTCTGATGCCGCAGAGATCCAACTCTGGAAAAAGAGTTTTTTCGTGTGAAAAAACCTTAGAAATCCGAAAAAAATATGAAAAAACAGATTGGAGTGTAGGCTCATCGATGAAACGCCTTTTTGAGGAAAAAACCCATTTGTCTATGCTTATTCGAATTGGTACGTATTTGGAAACATTTTTTTTTAAGCTGAGATCTTTTTTGATGAAAATATATGTCGAAATATTTATTTTTTTAATTACAGGAGTCTAGAGAAATTGATTAAAACATGACATTGAAGAAATTTCAAAAAAAATGAGGTCATCAGTACAGTGAAACTGGTCAATTTAAGAATCCAAAAAAAATCCAGAGTGTACTATCATACTGTACTATGTGTCCCTAAAGTTACAAAACAATCGTCGACTCTGAGGCCCAAACGCATGCTGCCTTCCGGAATTTGGACTCATATATATTTGAGGCATTCCATGCGGTTTCGGACCGTCAAAAAGTTGTGCACTCTTGGAGAAATTGAAATTCTGTCAAATACTTCAATTATATGAAAAAAGTAGTGTATATTTTTTCAAAATTTCCTAAGTACCGTTATATTTTGAAAGCATACGATTAAACAGAAAAATGTTTCGGACCAAAAAGTGGCAGTTTTCCATAAACTTTGTGAAATTTTTTTTTCCCAATTTTTCGAGTTTAAAAATTATCATTTTGATCAGAAATAAATAATTAAACTTCTGTCACATATAAATATTCCCTTCGGAAATAATAATAATTGACATTAAGAATTACAATTTTCTTTCAAATCGAATAAAGTGCAAAAAGTACTTGAATTCTAATTTTTAATGTTAATTGTTGTAATTTACAACGGAATTATGTGAGAGAAGTTGAATTATTTATTTTAACATCATTGAAATTAACTATTGTAGTCGTAGAAAAAAAAATCAAAATTACAAAAAACAAAAAGTCGAAAACATTTTTTTTTAATAAGAAGTGATTTAAGCCCTATCATCAGTAAAATCTCAACAATTTTGATTTTGACGTACAATTTTATATTTCTTTTAACGACGTTTTTTTCAAAAAAAATTAAGAAGAACATTTTTTTGATATTTTGTTCCAAAAGTACATTGAAAAAAAATGACCTCCTTACCAATTAGAATATCTTGGTTATTGAATAAGTTTTGGTTATTTTCAGAATATTTTTTCGAAGATCAATGACTCCGGGATAGAGAGCTAAAAATTTACATGGATACTTATTATTGCATGCATAATAACATATTAAAAAATGTAAAAAATCGAAGTGGGTCACCGGCAAAACGTTATTGAATTTTTAGGAAATGACATATGTCTGTACTCTGTATACCTATATATGTTATATAAAATTGTCGCCGCCACCACCGCCACCCCGCTCGGTTCTAGGTTTGGGTTTGGAGGTTTGGGTTTGGAGGTTTGGGTTTGGAGGTTTGGGTTTGGAGGTTTGGGTTTGGAGGTTTGGGTTTGAAGGTTTGGGCTTGCGATGCGAGGGCGCGTAGCGCCTGAGCTGCCCAGGCCCGTAGTACCTCTTTATATTATATAAAATTATCGCCGCCGCCGCTGTGTACAAGAATCGAGGCCATGGCCAAATTCACCCCGCTTGAGCCTCGATTCCATGGCCAACTTCACCCCGCTCGGTTCCAGGTTTGGGTTTGAAGATTTGGGTTTGGAGGTTTGGGTTTGGGTTTGATGGTTTGGGTTTGAAGGTTTGGGCTTGCGATGCGGGGGCGCGTAGCGCTCGAGCCGCACGGGCCCCTAGTATACATATATATATATATCTATATTATATAAAATTATCGCTGCCACCAACGCCGTCGCCGCTGTGTACAAGAATCGAGAACATGGCCAACTTCATCCCGCTCGAGCGTCGATTCCATGGCCAACTTCACTCTGGTCGGTTCTAGGTTTGGGTTTGGAGGTTTGGGTTAAAGTTGAACCTTAACGATATATATATATATATATATATATATATATATATATATATGTGTATGTATGTGTGTGTATGTGTGTTTGTGTCTGTTCGTCTGCCTGTCTGTCTGTCTCTCTCTCTCTCTCTCTCACTCTCTCACTCTCTCTCTCTCTCTCTCTCTCTCTCTCTCTCTCTCTCTCTCTCTCTCTCTCGACGAAACCCTGAAACAACCGAGAAATCACCATACAAGGTCACTTTGAAAGAAAAAGCAGCCGTAAAACGACCATATTAAAATCGAACTAATGGACTAAAATCGGTTCGATGCGGAAACGACCAAAGGAACAAACTGGAAAGCAACCGTCCGCGAACTGTATGCAACTACATTAGTTCCGAGACTTGCCGCGGGACGTCACAGTATTTGGTCCACGCACACCTACACACACTCCCAAGGTGAGAACGTGTAGTCGTGTACATACAATAGCGAATGCTCAGTCTCATACGGAATATGCAAAAAGTATGCTTATCTAGACGAGCGTGTAGAAAGATTTTTTCTCGGCCCCTGTAAAATAAAATCGACCTTCAAGGTCAATCGAATGTAATAGTTTTTTTCGGTTCTTGATCGGTCCCGTTTCGGTTATTCTTCGGTTCATTTCGAGTTATACTGTCGTTGTTTTTCGGTTGTTTTGATCAAACCATAACCTTTTACGAATCATTTGATTACTATAGTGTTTCTTTTTAAGTTTTTTTTGGGACGTGAGGTTATAATGAGGTTCGTTTTGCGTTTGTTTTTGTTTCCAACCGACTGGTTCTTTTCCGGTTCCTTATGGTTGTAACGATCCGCTAGGGTATGATTATGTTATTGCTATTGTTATTTCATAATTATAGTCGGACGACAATAGATGATCAAATAAAAAGCGAATAATCAAGTAATAATCGATAGCGACTCGAGACAAGTACATTCCTATAATACCGACATGATGCGAGGAGCGAACGAGACTTATATACCACACATTTTGCTTATGCACAGGATTATCTGTATAAGAAAATATTCGTTTTCCGATTATTAATTGATATATCGCATTTGTCTTAGTTCATCGTACTTAGCCAAAAAATACTTCAATTTTAACGTCCATCTATGTTATTTAATGAACACTTATTGTGAATGGAAATTTGTAGATACTTAGTGTACATGAATGTATATATTCGGTGTCGGTACTATGAGATATAACTTCAAAAAATAACAAAATTCTCTTAAAATTTAAATTTTAATAAAAAGTTTCAAAAAAAATGATCTATGGGCCCAATTAAAATTCAAAAAAAATATTTAGTGTGTGTATAGAAAAACATCGTGTAGTGATTTGTGCTGCCGCAGTGTGACACTAAAAAAAGGTTGTATTAAATTTAATTGAAAAATATGAAGTTTTTAAGCATATGAGGTATTCCATGTCAAATTTACAACATCCAAACCCGACCCCTTTCGATTTGACTGAATTTTTTTTTCCTTTTCTACCCAATTAAAAACATTTTTCAGGAAATTTTCAAATTTTTTTATCCAACCCAAAAGAAAAAGCTTTTTTTTCACTCAAAAAATACTTTGTTTAATTTCGGAAAAAATTCCGCCGAACCTGGGGTGGCATTCCTTTTCCTTCTATTTTTTTTTTCACTTTTTTGAAAAAAAAATGAAAAAAACTTTCGACGATTACCACTTACAATTTTTTATTTCTTCTCAATTTTTTAAATTCAGAGGTGCTTTATAAAACCTCAAAAACTTCCGGAGTGGTACTTTGTGAAATAAGCCCAATTGAGAATTTTGTTTCAATCATTAAAAAAACAGAAGGAAAGAGAATACCACTCCAGGTTGGGCGCCATTTTTTCCGGAATTGATCAAAGTATTTTTTGAGTGAAAAAAAAAAAATTTAATGGTGGAATTCGATAAAAAGATGATTTCTCTCGAAAAAGTGAAAAATGTCACAGATTTTAATGCCTTAAACTTTTTTTGTTTTTTTTTTCGGAGAGTACATTTACAAACGAAAATTTTCAAAAAAAACGTCCCTATTAGTCAATATTTTAAGGGGGTCGAGTCAGGGTGAAATCGGAAAAAATCGAATTTTTTAAAATTTTATTTTACGTTTTACAAACTCTTTTGCACCTAATAACCAAGCCATAGACCCTAATTTGGAAAAATGGCAAAGTTATAGGCAAGTCTGTAGAAAAAGAATTTTGAAAATTGAGAAATCCATTTTCGAAATTCTGCAATTTTCTCCACAGATTTTGAATCATAAATAAGTAATAAATATCATGATAAGAAAGTGAGATGCGGCTGCCTCATATTTTTTTTATAATTTCTTTTTTTGTAGATTCTAAAATAAAATAAAAAAATTCTAATATTCCTTATAAAAAGGAAAAAATAAATAAAAATAAAACATGTCTTGAAAAATTTCGATATTTCGCATATTTTAAAAAGTGAATGAGAAAAAACTTTGATTAAAAAAAAAAATTCTGATTTATTTTGAAAAATACGCAAAATATAACAAATTTTCAAGACACGTTTTATTTTTCTTTGATTTTTTGATTCTATAAGGAAGATTAGGAATTCATTTTTTTGTTTTATTTTAGAAACCAACAATAAAAAAATTATTTAAAAAAAATATTAGGCAGCCGCATTCCACTTTCTAACCATGATAGATATTTTTATTTATACTTATTTTACTTGGAATGCCCCATATATCCCATATGTACATGATATGCATATATTAGTAATGAAAATATTTCTTTAGCAAGTGAAGATATTTTTTTACCAATGATGAATGTGTATATATATATATATATTCATATACAATTGATTATTCACTCAGATTCCTTTGGAGTTGGTAAGCAAATAATTATTCTACTGTTGAATCGAAATTTGAATATCGCGCGATTGCGACATTGAGCTTTGCAGCTAATAAGCGCGCTCTGCGCGCTTACAACTCTGCGGACCAATCAAAACGCTTGAAAGAATGGCCCTTACAGTTTTACGGGCCAATCAAAAAAATTGTCGCAAGTGATCAGAAAGTGTTCAGAAAGTGCCTTGTAAATTTACTAGTAAATTGTACTAGTAATTTTTTGTTACTAGCAAATGCTAAACTGATGCTGCAATAAAAAACAAACGTTCGCGCGTAGTTTATTATTTTTTTATTGTATTCACTTTTTTTACCGAGTGTTAATTTATTTTTTCAAAAGCAATATAAAATATCTAATCCGATCGAGAAATTACGTGGAAGTGCTTTTTCGATCTCAACAAACGACACGAGCAGTTTCACAGTGGTTAGTGATACGTCAGTCCATATGTTTATTACATTCAATTATTTGTAAAGACAATGGTATTCGTCGTCTTTACTAAATAATCGAATTGATTTTCAAATTTATATACACTTTTTTTCAGTAAGTGAATTGAACTCCAAACTAAGGATCTAAAAAAAAATGTGCCGTGTTCAAGCGATCCGCAAAAGTTTTACAAAGAAAATGAGACGTCGTAGGATAAGATCCGTCAAGCGGTTTGGTCAGAACTGCGCGCAGCGTGTGAAAATCAAAAATTTATTTATGAGAGAACCGTTGCCCCTTAAGGGTTCTTAACTAGCGTCAAAAGTTGCTACATTTGATCCATCAAATGGTAGACTATCGGTGAAATTTCCCCAAATGCTATGAACATTTATATCGATGTTTAAGAATCGGCATTTTGACGCTGACTGTCTCCCCTTAAGAAGTTATAGTCATTTCAGAAAAAAACAGCTTTTTATTTGGGTTAGATAAAAAAATTTGTAAATTTCCTGAAAAATGTTTTTAATTGGGTAGAAAAAGAAAACAAAATTCCAGCCAAATCGAAAGGGGTCGGGTTTGAAAGTTGTAAATTTGACATGGAATACCCCCTATACAGTATAAAAAATTTCATATACATGTGTACAGTAATATTTCCATACAAGTATATGAAAAGTCAAATAACTTCTTCCAATTTTAATATACGCTCGTATATTAAAATTCCACTGCATAGTATGATTTTTAAAGCAGAATAATAAAAACGGATATGAAAATTAATATACTTTTGTATATTAATTTTACACTACATGTTCGAATTTTCATATTGATGTCATGAAAATTACGTTTCCATAACTGGAATTAATTGTTGCTAAACGTGTTATAAAAAATATAAAGCCCTTACAAAATAATATAATATGCATAGTTTATCGGCCTCAATAAGAGATACATACAAAGCAAAATCCGTGCGAATTGTCCGATCTAATTGCTTTCTCCGACCGGGATTCAAACCCTCGGCCCTACCTATACTATTTTAACTATCGTAACTAACTACCTAACACGCTATCAATTATGCTACTGTCTACTTATAAACCCTCTCTACTTGTGTGATATATGACTGATGTAAACTCTCGACACTTTCTTTCCGAATACCTGACCCCTCATAACTTAAGTGACCCCTCGTAACTTAAGTTGCCTCTTATACCTCAATTTCGCGACGCCTGATCCCTCGTAGGTTACCTAAAGCCGCGCAAAACTCAATTTCAGCATTTCTGACCCCTCATAACTTAATTTCAGAGCCCCTGACCCTTCATTGGTCATGTAAACCCTTCAAACTGTTTGAAAAACATCGTGACCCCCTCATGAATATTTTAAAAAATATTATATTTAAAGACTTTTTCAGTGATAGAAATTTTAAGGGATCATCACAGTGTAAAATTTTGTAAAAATCAATTTTTGTTTCTATCAACAAATTTCTATCGACAACGACCAATTTGAGATAGCAGAAGGGAGATTGTATGGACCTAGGATCGCCGATTGGTGGTGAGCTTTGAACGCGTTTTTCTCGAAATGCTCCTTTTAAAAACGGTGCCCACTCTCAGAGGGAGAGTTTTCAAGAGAGGGCAAGTTTTTTAAATCTTCATATTTTTCACAGGAAAAACTGTTGAAAAAAGAGGCTAAATTTTGTACTTTTCATTCAAACCACCGCCATTTAAAAAAAAAATAAATAAATAAATACCTCCATAGGGACATAGCGGGTTCCCGACAGATTAATAATCAATTTAATATTTTTTTTCAGATGCAAACTGCGGCCGCAATCGTGGGCATCAATGGCCACTATTTTTTAATACACGTTTTTAAATAAATAATAACAATGAGAAAAATCAATGAAAATAAACGAAAAAATATTTTTGTATTGTTCATTAGCGGTCTTATTCATAAAAAAAAATCATCTCGATCCGCCCATGCTATCCATCCGGAAAAAATTGCGAAAATTGACTGTTTTTCGGCCGGTCACACTGTGATGGTCTCTTCAGAAAAATGTGTATCAATTTCCACTAATGTATCTTAAAATTACGAAAAAGTCCATAAAAACCATTTTCATATACGGAGATAATAATTTTCAATATTCACTCTTTTAATTTTAATATACAAATAGTTATTTTCGTATTACAATCGTACGGCTTCAATTACCTTTTACGCTCCTCGAGGGCTGGGCTGCAGCCCGCACCCTACCCCTCACCTATTATGCTGTATCGCAATTCTGCTAAGGGTGGAGGGTAACTGCAGAAAACCTCCACCGATATAGCCGGTAATTACCTAAGTCCCCCGGTAGTAATGCGAGTAAACTCCAGCACAACTACCGGCGGCCGATTAGGCAGTTACCTCCTCCATTGCGATCCAGCGGGCCACTCGTCTGCACGGTTAGGTGAACCACCATCTGAGCGGTAAGAACCACGTCAGCAGGTCTCACTGGAACCGTACGAACAACCACCCGCACCCACAGAAAAAATTTATTAGAATCCAATTCACATATTTGCGAAAATTTTATTTAGAATTAATGAGGATTTATTTGTATTGACGAAGATTTTATTTGATCATGCCATTTAGTCATACTTAAAACAAATATATAAATTTATTTACTGGTGGCGAATAAATACCATATTTATATTGGTTCGTCGAAATAGCGATTTACTTACATCAAATAAATGATCTATTTAAAATACTAAATTTGAATAGGAATTTATTTACGTCAAATAAAATTTATTTAATTGTGCGCTGCGTCATACTGCGCGCA
The DNA here is from genome assembly GCA_946863875.1 of Alloplasta piceator. NCBI lineage: Eukaryota > Metazoa > Arthropoda > Insecta > Hymenoptera > Ichneumonidae > Alloplasta > Alloplasta piceator. The sequence continues at coordinate 25,605,101 of OX333077.1, read as the reverse complement.
CAATATGGTGTCGCTCGCCGGCGTGACGACGCTCAGCAGTCCAGAGTTGGCATATTTACGTGTATGTACGTGTTTCCGTTTGTACGTGATTTTGTGATTTTAGTGAAATATTGTGATGTAGACGATGAAACGCGAGATTTTCTTTGCGATCCGGGGCTCGAAGAATATATCGACATCTTCAAAAGTCAATAGGTTATTAACATGCGTGATTCACATGAGTGAGCAAACAACCAAGATTGATCGGCCAAAAAAGTTATTCACACCCAAAAATCGGATGACCTTGTATATTCCCATATTAATCGTGGGTCCCAAATTTCTAGGTTATGGATAGTCAAGGAACAGATCGTCACGACCAAATACATTCTTTATTTGTAACAAATAAAAAATTATTAGTGGCAACTAATATAAATTCAACAATAAGAGCATTTTTAAATAAATTTTTTATTGCTATCAAATAAATTTTTATTTGAAGCAAATAACTTATTTATTGCAGTTAAATAAATATTTCATGAGGGCCAAATAAAAAAAGCTAAGAAATAGTGAACTCAAATTTAAATAAACCCAAATATTCGCTACTAATAAAACCGTATTGGGCCCATATTTAAATAAGAAATTTTATTTCTTTTGAGCAAATTTTACTTGTTTCAAATCAATCTTTTCTGTGGGTGTACTCATCGCAATGAGGTCCTGGGATACCGTTATTTAAGGCGGGGTTCCAAGCCACCGGGATTGCAGCTAATAAACAACACTTAAAAAATTGAAATATTTTTTAGCGGTGTCAGCGGGGTTCGATCCCGGGTTCCGCGGATTACGAGACCCGCGCTCTAGCCACTTGGCCACTGCTCTCCCCTTTAATATACAAATATTAAATTTAAGATGAAATTGTTAATTTTCAAATATCATGTATAATGATTTCGATTTCATATACTTGTAATTGAAATTTCATATACTTTTGTATATTGAATTTAATAACATTTTTTACCTTGTAATGATTTGAATTTATTGTGATCTGTGACGAAGATTTATTTAGAAATTATTGTGATCTGACATAAAAATTTAATATCATGGAATTTAATATCATACTTAATATAATTAAGATTAATCTTAGTTTTTATATAGTATTTTGTTCGCTGCGCGCTGATCAAAATTCTATCAACAATTAGGTTTGTAATTTTCTTACTCATCTACGGAAATTTTGTTACCGGAATCTTTTTCGAGGTGTTAGTTAAAGAAAAAGAAGTTGTGAACCTCAATATTAATACTATTTTGTTCACTGCACAATGAAGAATTTTGTTCGATGTACAATTGACAATAGCATTTTGGTTGCTGTGCAATTAACTAAATTCTATCTATAATAAGGCTTATGATTTTTTAATTCATCGTTGGTAGATTTTGTTTTTAGAATTTGCTTTGTGATGTTAGGTGAAGAAAAAAAAGTTATCAACCAGAGTATTGATAGCATTTTTTCCACTGCACAATGAAGAAAATTTTATCCATATTGATGTTTATGATTCTTTCTCTCATTGATAAACGTTTTTTTCTCAAATATTATTTGTACAGTCTATCAGACAAGCGCAATTATAAATTATAGGAAAAATATTATAATCACATGAAATTATAAATAATATTAAACTATATTATTAAAGGGAATCCTGCATTCCATAAAATTGAAGGACCGTATGAAAACACTTCACAAAAATTGGACAAATCACCCCCAAAAACACCGGAAAAGTTTTATAAAAATTCGAGACAAGTAAGTTTACGAAAGTATCTCTAGTTTATTCGCCTTACAAAAAGTTATGAAATAAATATAGACATGAAACTTACAACACGCATTGCCAAGCGCATGCAGTTTCCTAATGTAACGTTTACATTTCAATCATGACTTTTAAAGGCGGAGCCGAAATTAAAAAATTCGTAAAATTTTAACGACACGAATTTAAAAAATAATTAAGTCAAGTAAAAATTATCAGGAAAAAAAAATTATCAATGAAAAAAATAATCGAAAAAATAAAAAGTACTTGGCGAGGTTTTTTACTAAGCATGTCTGGTGATTACTAAAAACCGTTTCAAATTATCGTTTCTTAAAATCGAACTCACCGAGTACTTTTTATTTTTTTTATTAATTGTTTCATTGATAATTTCTCTTTGTTGAAAATTTTTCACTTGATTTTGTTATTTTTTCAACTTTTACCGTTAACATTTTTAGAATTTTTTTTTTATTTCGGCTCCGCCTTTAAAAGTCATGATTGCCAAGTAAATTTCACATTCGACAACTACATGTGTTTGGCAATGCTTGTTGTGAGTTTCATTTCTATTCATTTTGCATCTTTTTTGATGAGACTAAACTAGAGATACTTTCGTAAATGTACTTGTCTTCTATCTTAGTACAATTTCAATTTTTCATTCTTTACCTTATTACTCCACTCTGATGTTTTTGGGGGTGTGCAGATACTCCACGTAGTGCAGGCAAACGTAATTTGTTGCAGTTGTTATGCTGTAATGTAGCTTTAGTTTACATTTTCTTGAGTTATATGCAGCATCATACATATATACGCAATACAACGATAAGCGTCCAATGCGTCTTCTTTCCATAAGGGGAAAGAAAAAATAATAATAGAATATTATGCATCGTACGCACTGAATGCTAATATCACGTTGCCCAAATCTTCTGGAGCTAGTGAAACAAAATAGAAAGTAAAAGAAAAATTGCGGGCGGCGGCCAAATTGTGGCATGAGGGCAGGCACGCATACAGGCATGCTGCTCACGCGCGTCCGACTAGTCGGTTTTCCGACGCCCATGCTCCCACGACAATCGATATGTACCTTCGCATAGCACAACGTCGTCAACGGAACCTGGAGGGCGACGCGTCAACGGGAGCTCGGCAAGCGGTCGAGGAGTGGTGTGTCACATCATGTTCGCGCATCACCACCACCAATACCACTACCACTACCATCATCGCTACCACCACCATAGTATTCTTGCAATTTTTTTTTGGCAATACCAACATTCAAGAAATGCTTGCTTGTACAAGAGCTTATATCAAATAGAAATGTTGATCGTAGGCTGAACAATTCCATACAAAAGAATCTCTCGCATCTTCGTTCAGCGCACCATGTGTATATACATTGCGCCCACATGCGCTCACGCACACATATGCACTCAAACATGCGCATGCACACACACATACACACACTCATCATCTACCCCACTGTTCAGAAAATGATGACTGTTCAGCTACATATTGATGAGTTTCTCGTTTTCAACAGCCCCAGTAATCCTCATATAACACTTGTCTGACCAATACAAGACCACCTTGTGAATCTTGATCCGTATTATTCTGAGCTACACTTCCATGATATCATAACCTTTTTATTAAGAATTTATCGATGTGCAGGTCGGGAAGCTTGAAATAAAGTTCACGGACTTATGGATGGGCAAGAGTCCATGTAAGGTAAATTTAAAAAATAAAACAAAAGAACAAATGACAGCGGATATTTCGATTGATATGCACACATATGTACTTACGTGTGTGTGTGTCAGGTTGTCAACTACTACATATTGCACACGCATATATATATATATATATATATATATATATATATATATACACATATATATATACATATACGTGTAAATATATATATATATATATACACGTGTATGTGTGTCAGATGTCAAGTATTACACATTGTGTCCATACTATCAGTATACATCATAGAAGAAATGTATACTTAACAAATGGTTCATCGACATTATCAAGCGTTCCTTCCATCAATACTTGAAAAAAAACGATTGTTGCCCCGTACATATAATAGGAGAAAAAAAATAACACCCATCTAAAGCACCTGTATACCAAATATCATAACCATGTACTTAGATATACATTACAAATATAATACATGAATAAAAAAAATATGAAATAATAACTGGTCTTTTAATCCGGATGTATGAAAATTTGATGTAAATCTCACTTTTACTGGTATTCCTTGTTTATATTGCCATGGTCGCACGAGATGTTGCCGATACTTGCATCCCTCCCTGCCAATGAGATATGTGTACTGATGTAAAAGGGGCGTTTACAAATAATAAATGCGTAGGATCAAATCACTTTCGAAGCATTCCTTCCAATATTGCCCGCAGTTATCCCAAATTTATCGGCATTTTAATCCACGGTTCACGTATTAACATAGAATTATGTGATGTCGGTCCGCGCAAAAATCGCATTTCCTAGAACAAATCGCGATATTGATGAGTACTTGCTTATTGGACCGAGAAAAGCCCCACTCGTTCTTGAGCATTCTTTTAGCGTGGAGTAACACGAACTCGATGCACATACATGATGTCAACCAAACATTGAATATTATGAAGAAATGAATTATACTATAAGTAGAATTAATAAAACATAAGTTCACATCATCACTGATTGATTGGATAATAAACGGCTTTCACTCTTAAACTGAATACTGCTACTATTTATCCAAATTAATGCGCATTTCCTACGACGAATCCACTCACGCACGAAAACTCATCCTTCGCTCCCAGCTTTTACCACAGATAACAGCAGGCAAATTTTGTTTATATTCACTTGCAGGAATGCGAAAATGATGTTGAATCCCAGAATTTATCTGAATGTCCGTTGGTTTCTGGATTTTTTTCGTTCACATTTATTTGTTACATTTATTCTCTTCATATACGTCATATTCTATTAACATTCTCATTTTTACGATTTTTGAGCCACTGCATATTATTTTCTGACTAAGCCACATGCGGAAATTACTGCCTGAACTGTATTTCTGTCTGCTTGGCACATTTTTACACATTGTATTATAATTTCAACAGCAACAAAAAAGCTACGACACACAATAATCATTGAGGCAGTTAGAAAGCGCACGAATTCCGACAACGATATTAAATAAAGATAGAAATGTGAATCTAAAACGGCACGGCCGCGGTTACGATACCTCGGGTCCACCGAACGCGAGGCGAATGAAGGTTTGTCTTGCGCAACTGAGCTCTTCTGTGACGGTCTATGGAAGTAAAAGAGGGGTTGGGTAGATTTGCCGGGTTCGCGCACACGCGAGAGTCACTGGCGAACGACGCAAACCCCAAGCGTATACCCGCGAAGGTTGAAGCAAATGCGAACGAGCGAACAACTCCCTTAAAGCTCTCAGCTTGTTTTTCTTGCACTTAAGTAAGAGTGCCGGTATAGACAACAGTGGAAGCAACGTAGTGGCAGTGTCCTGAGTCCTGAAACTCCTATTTCGACAATGTTGCACGCGTAGGTGAACAGGTGTATGAATGAATCTAAGTGTACGTATGCGTGTGCACATGTCGTGTCTGTAAACTATCTCCATTTTTCAGTCTTCACCTTGTTGTTACCATACTCTGCCAAACTCTGCTCGCTCTGAACAACTGGTGTACACCGTCTACTATGTTAAAATTTTATATACATTAGGGTGGTCCTTATTTAGGCTAGGTTGTTTTTTTCTTTTGACGATAATGCTAAATCGGTTTTAAATAAATAAATAGAACCTCATACCATATTTGAGCTGGATATCTAAATTTCAACCTGGCCCCAACGGCAGTCAAAATTGTAAAGGGGGAATACGTGTATTTTATACGGTCAATGATCTGAAAATTTTTTCAACTTAGTAAATATTGATATCAAAATTTGAAACTTGGCACATATATTCCTCATAGTATAAGGTAGAATCGTAGTAGTTTTGCAAGTTTTGCATCCGCAATTTTGGATATACACCACTGCTCAAAAGTTTGGATACATTTGTCGATATTTCTTACTGCGCTAGAAGTTGCATAACTCCGTCAAAAAAGAGATAATCGAATTAAAAAAAAAACATGTTGACGGGAAAGAATTCAACTTCGTTTCCCATTTTTTAAATATTTTTTATGATTTTTTTCCGTCTCAGTATGCACTTTCGAATGTGACCGTTTTATGGCCTTCTTTCAACCAACGCGAATTTGGCGCATATAATTTGAAGACATTTTTTTTGTCTTTTTTATCTACGGTACATTAGAAAGGGTTTGCAGACGCTCTATTTTTGTGTTTAAAATTTTTCGTACGATTTTTCCTTGCAAGGTTATGTCACTTTTGGCTAAAACCGATAAATTTTGAAAGATGCAACGTAACTAAAAAACTATAAGGCCGAAGAGAAAATGTCAAGTATGGAAAAAGTAGCATAGATATACACGAAATCGCCTGGAATTATTTCAGAATTTTCCTATGACATTTTTTTTTTTACTATTTTTGCCTGAAACTCGATAGTGACGTTCCAGAGAAAAATGGTATTTGATTGAAATTTCCGTACTTTGTGATACAATAAAAATTGGAAAAAATTCGACAATATTTGGCATGCTATAAACAACCATTATCAATAATGATTATTGATCATTGTTCATCAACAATAATTTTGCCCAGAAGTCATTCAAAAATTGTTGAAATAATTGATTAATACAAGAGATTAATTAATCAAAATACAAAAGAAAGAATCATTCCGCTACCATCTGGAACTATTGGCTGAGTTGAAGCCGACTGTCATTACAACAAACTACTACGATTATACCTTATACTATGAGGAATATGTATATGTGCCAAATTTCAAATTTTGATGTCAATATTTACTAAGTTGAAAAAATGTTCAGATCACTGACCGTATAAAATACACGTATTTCCCTCTTAAAACTTTAACTGCTCTGGGGGCCAGGTTAAAATTGAGATATTGAGCTGAAATTTGGTATGAGTTTCTATTTATCTATTTAAAACCGATTTAGCACTATCGTCAAAAGAAAAAAAAGGATAGCCTAAATAAGGACCATCGTAATATACATGTACACTACTGGAATGACTGCGAAGTCATCATAATACGTTTGAACGTCTTTCTTCGTCACACAATTCTCCATATTTCTGATGATTTACTCACAGTATTTACCAAGTTCCGTTATTTATCAAGCTGGTTCCATTTTTTAAGGCGACCCCCAAATTTTTAGTTTATGACCTAAGAAAGAAACAGGGACAAATGCACACGAAGTTCCGATAGAGATTTATGAGGATTTATGAGGATTTATAGTATTCTATCGGTTCATATCGGTCCTTTTCAACGGGGCTATTTTCTTATTTACGTGCATTGTATATCGTTAATCCAAAATCGTACGTACATATTAGGTGGTCCGTTATTTACTAATTTGGTTCTATTTTTTAAGGTGCCCCCCCAAATTTTTAGTTAAAAACCATTTTGAGTTAAAAACCTATCAAAAAATATCGGATCAAAAAAGCCCTCAATATTCACCTTAAACCTTGCCCCAAAGACGATATACTTCCCGTTTAAATAACATGGGATTTTTCCACGCTTAATGTTCAATTTTTTTTTCCGAAACAAGTAAATATATAGCAATGAGAGATACATATTTTTGTAGGAAATTGAACGCTCCACAAAAGAGGTTTCTTATGATTTTTCGATGAACTCACTCCTTCAAACGTTATTCAAGGTTAAAGTTGAATTTATAGGAAAGTTTTCAGATCTTCTTGCTTTGACCGTAAAATTATTATTATTTGGATAAAAATAAATTGTTTATTTTGAAAAATATCTGATTCTGAGGGTATTATAATAAAAAATTATTTAAAAATAAATGAAAAATTATATACTACATTACATGTATTTGGTTCTAGCTTGAATAGCTTTTGGGACTTTATCAATTAATGTCTCACAATTAATTAATTTCCATAGAATTTTAGAAAATTTTAAACGCTTTTATGAATTTTGACATAATCAAGAACTTCCCTTCAGTACACCCGCGTAAAAAAAGAATCTTTCCAAGAATCTTTTCAGGAGTCTTGCAAAGAGTCTTGGAAATAGTCTTATAAAGAATCTTTTCAAGAATCTTGAAAAGAGTCACGTATTGGATCCGGAACAAGACTCTTTCCAAGACTCTTGGAAAGATTCTTTACAAGATTCTTGGAAAGACTATTTGCCTCGGAGTAAAAAATCGTGTAAAGATTCTTTGCAAGATTCTTCAAATCGTTGCAGAAAAGATTCTTGGAAAGATTTTTTACAAGATCTTGGAAAGAGTCTTGGAAAGAGTCTAGCGTAGAAAAAAAGTCTTTGAAAGAATCTTCAAAGGATTCTTGGGAAGAATCTTTAAAAGATTCTTTAAAAGAATGAGGTTTTTTCAAAATCTCACGAAAAACTAAAAACTAACCAATTCGAGTCAATTTTCGAAAAAAAAGAAATTTGAAAAAATCGGAAAACTTTATTTAGGAAAAAGATATAAAATTAAAAATAAAGATGATTCATATACAGAATCTTGGAAAAAACAAAATTATGTCTACGATTCTCCCGAGCGATTAGCTTGTACAAGATTCTTTACAATCAGTCTTTCCAACATTTTTCCAATTAATCTTTCCAAGATTCTTTGAATGAATCTTTCCAAGATTCTTTAAATGAATCTTTCTAGGATTCTTCCAATTGATCTTTCCAAGATTTAACGCCGTGTTAAAACGGACTATGGCCATAATGGTCATCTTCATTATTGATTTTCTGTCTTCTTCCTAAATAAAGTTTTTCGATTTTCTCAAATTTCTTCTTTTTTGAAAATTGACTCGAATCGGTCAACTTTTAGTTTTTCATGATATTTCAAAAAAACATAATCCTTCCAAAGAATCTTTTAAAGATTCTTCCAAAGAATCCTGTAAAGATTCTCAGAATCGTGAAAAGGTTCTCAGAATCGTGGAAAGTATCTTTGAAAGAATCTTTAAAAGATTTTCACGAGTCTTGCAAATAGTCTTTCCAAGAATCTTGTAAGGAATCTTTCGAAGAATCTTGGAAAGAGTCTTGTTCCGGATCCAATACGTGACTCTTTTCAAGATTCTTGGAAAGATTCTTTACAAGACTCTTTCCAAGATTCTTTGCAAGTCTCTTGAAAAGATTCTTGGAAAGATTCTTTTTTTCTACGCGGGCAACTGTAAAACAGCATAGAACATACTCGTATGATATTAGATGGAAGCTAGATGCAGTTTTGAGAGAAATTTAGAAACTATTTATGGTATTTGAGTCCGGAAGCAGCGACTTTATCGTTTTTTGATTAAAATATATCTTTTGATATAAAGCAAAATATGGTTAAGGCTTTAAAATTGAGTGATGATGATCAGTTCGACAATCCTAAGCGCTCTATTTTTAATTGAGATGATTTTGAATAGTTTCTTAATAAAAACATTGATTATTTTATAAATTCTAATTGCCTTAGACTTGTTGAAATATTAAATATCGATACAAACTTTCTTCAGGTCAATAGTAGTAAATAATCGGACAATCCAGAATATTTAAGGAGCTTAGAAATTGACAAACATCTGAGAGTAGTCAATGATACTACAGAATGGCCTGTAAGATTGACCGAAGAATATATTAAAAATTAAATATTACAAGAAAATCCTAAAAATTTGAAATTTGAAAAAAAAAAAACAAATCACACAAGCCAAGCCAAAAACTTGGGGTGCGTAAATTTTTAAAGACCAAGCAAAACTAAAAAACTTGGTGTGCAGGGTTGAGAAAAATAAGCCCGGGAGGTGCCGCAGGATTTCCACGAGATGAGATAGAAAATTATTATGCCTACTTACATAGTGATAACACAGATTATCCCGAGTATATTTTACTGTCAAATATGTGGTTTGCTCGCGTAGTACTAACGCATTATGTGCAATGATCGTTATAAGATTTTCGAATTCAACCGTAAGTCGAGCATCGCTTTTTATATTGTCAATTAGAATCCTGAATATTCTAATACACTCGCTCAATCGTCACGGGCATCCACGACAATCATCGTAAATCTAGGCCAGGTTGCATTCCCGCGTACGTCATGGATGTCATCGCCATTTAATATTCAAAATGAGTATTCAATATTTAAACGATTGACCGTTAAGAGAGGAAACTAAAAGATGAATCCTTATGAAAATATAATATCATTACATATGTTATACCAAGAAAATTTATGATGAAAGAAGTAGCAACGATATTTATGATTATTGCAACCATTATGTGCTATAAAGCTGTTATTGTGTTTCAGGGTGAAATAGGGCGAAATAACGAACGACGATGATATTTAATGTGTATTTCGTTTGCCTTTATTGTCACGCGTCTCATCTATTCGGGATCGTGGTTGGGAAGGATTAATCCTCATTGCCTCTCTCTCACACATGGGCACGAATAGGAAAGCCTCACGTATATAGGCCACAATATATTTTTACATACACGCTATGTACACACTTTTTCCGTGAAACCTAAATCTATAACTGTAGAACCTACAGCGCAGGGATGCTACTATGATTTATTATCAAATTCGGACATAACAAAAGGTCAATAAAAGATTTTCAACTATTCGAGAAATAATGATAATATCATTGTTCGTTTATTTAAATATAAACTGTACCAGATTTTTCTCAGTGAACTTTTCTTATCCTTACTCACTAGCTTACTCAGCCGTTACCTCTCATGTTAAATTCTCATGGTTGCTTATTAGTGCACTTATGCGATTGTTTTCTTTTTCATTCTCTCATGTGTTCACTCTTTTGTTAAATGGTAAGAGCAGCTTGACTTAGTTTTTCCTCAGCGAGCGTATTGGTTCTTAACCCTGTATGCCAAGTTTTTTAGTTTGGCTTGGATTTTAAAAATTTATGCACGTCAAGTTTTTGGCTTGGCTTCTGTGATTTGTTTTCTTTTTTTTCGAATTTCAAATTTTTAGGAGTTTCTTTGAATTTTTAATTTTTGTGATTTTTTTTAATTCGAATTTTTGGGATTTTCAATACTTGGCGTACTTTTTTTTACTTCTTAGAAGTATTTTGTGATTGATTTCGCTTCTTTTTGAAACTTATATATACTAGTATATAAAGTTTATATTATATAGTTTTATTGTATTACTGTTTACTGTTTTATATACAGTATATAGTATAGTACAGTATATAGTATAATATATAGTATAGTACAGGTATATACTGGTATATATATACTAGTATATAAGGTACACGCGGGTAATAAGGTCTAGTCACCAAAAATCATATTTCCAATTACCGCTTTCGCGCAAGGTTACACTGACTGAAGCATAATGCATAAAAATGTCGCCACAAGTTCGGGGAAGCGTGATACGCCGTTCTCCGTTGCCAGTGTTGCATCATCTGTCATATGACGCGGGCGCGCAGCACGAATACTAAAAAAACGGTCCACGTAAATCGTAAGTATTTTTGATAATACTACACTTAACAATCTAAAATCGTAGTCTCTATCTTCATGAATATCTATTTCGATGATCTTGACGATATAAATAACGTATCATGGTCCAAATATTTGTTATTTGTCGTTTTTCAGAATATGTGGTCGGCGGTTAATAAGGCCTACTAAATTTTACCATAAGAAAAACTCGTTGAATTTTTTTTTTTGATTGTTGTTTTTTACATTATAGGGAAGTGTATCCTCCACTTAATTTTATTTATTATTAATTGATTATTGGTTTCAGTGACTCGATCCCGATGCCTCCTAAACCAGCGTTGTGGTCAGAAAACGACCTGGTATCAGCTATCAGAGCAGTGTAAAGAAGAATGTTAAGTTCTTATAAAGCTACAGAGAGGCATTAATATGATTATTGATCACAAAAACCAAATGTATTAAGTATAGCTTAATTATCTAAGCATATTAAAGCCGTAGGCCTTATTACCCTCCTATAGTAAAATAAGGCCTACTGATAAGGTTTTTTTGAATGTTTAATTTTGTTTTTGTTTATGGAAAAAATTACCATTTTTCGTTTATATTTTATAGAAAAATAAAATAAAATAAATTAATTCCTAATACCTTTTACATAAGTAAAGAAATAAATTGAAAATAAAACATATCTTGGCAAATTTTGATATTTTGCATATTTTACAAAAAAAATGAGAAAAATATTTCATTGAAAAATACGATTTTTGTCATTTATTTTGTAAAATATGCAAAATATCAAAATTTTCCCAGACATGTTTTATTTTTATTTTATTTTTTACTCATGTAAGGGGTATTAGGAATCAATTTTTTTATTCTATTTTAAAAACTGAAAAAAGTTAAAAAAAAAAAAAAATGAGGCAGCCGCATCCTACTTTCTAATCATGATAGATATTACTGATTTATGACCCAGAATCTGTAGAAGAAATTGCAGAATCTTAAAATTGGTATTTTTAGCAGTTATTCCTTTGTATTGAAGTATTTTATTGAAAAAAAAAGATTTTTCTCATTTATTTGGAAAAATATGCAAAATAGTAAAATTTGCTGAGGTATATTTTATTTTTATTTTATTTTTTTACTCACATAAGAGGTATTAGGAATTCATTTTTTCATTTTATTTTAGAAACTGAAAAAAAGAAAATAAAAAAAAATATACGAGGCAGCTTCCCTCCACTTTCTAATCATGCTAGAAATTAATTATTTTTGATCCAGAATCTGTGAAAAAAATTGGAGAATTTTAAAAATGGTGTTTTTCAGTTATCCCTTTTTTATACAAAAATGATCGTCGCGCCACCTGAAAGATTGGCCACAAAAATATTTTTAATAATTAGGCTGTTTTTAAAGTGGAATCGAAGCGAAAAAAAAGTTATGCAAGGATCTGATAATCCGGGGGAAATGACCCCACGTTCTCACTTGGAATGCCCCATATACATGTCTCATTTCACGCCAACTCAACCTGGGTCTGACTCTTGACCTCTCGGATTTGGCTCGCGATTTTTTATACGATTTGGAAGGCACCCAGTTTTTTTTTAGATTTTTTAGATTCAATTTGAATCTTCTAGAATTTTTAAAACGATTTCATTGATCGACACAATTTAAAAATCTGAAAAAATTCCTAAAAATCGTGTGTCAGATATTAAAATTTTTGAGCTCAGAGCCGGACTGGGGAGATTTTTCATTCTCACTATTTTCAAGCTGTTTCCGAAAAAAAAACGTTAAAAACTTAGAAGCGGAAGTCATTTTATTATGGATAATTGCTGAAACATTTTCATATGTAACATCGGATTTTCGAACAATTTTTCAGATTTTTCCCAAGAGATTTTTTTTCTTCATTTTGCTAATAAATAGTTCTGAAAAATCGGAAAATTTTTTCAAAAATCCGATATGACATAAAAATAAAAATGTTTCAGCAACCATCCATAGTAAAATGACTCCCGCTTCTAATTTTTTTAACGTTTTTTTTCAAAAAAAGCCTGAAAATAGTAATCTTCCCACTCCGACTCTAACATTGGCTAAAAAAATTAGAAGCGTGAGTGATTTTACTATGGATGGTTGCTGAAACATTTTTATATGTCATATGGGATTTTTGAAAAAAATTTCAGATTTTTTGGAACCATTTATATTAGCAAAATAAAGAGAAAAAAATCTCTGACGAAAAATATGAAATTTTTTTCCGAAATCCGATATTACATATGAAAATGTTTCAGTAACCATTCAAAGTAAAATAACTCCCGCTTCTATTTTTTTTAACGTTTTTTTCGGAAAAACTTTAAAATAGTAAGAAGGGAAAATCTCCCCACTCCGGCTCTAAGCTTGAAAATTTTGATATCTGACACACAATTGTTCAGAATTTTTTCAGATTTTTAAATGGTGTCGATCAATGAAACCGCTTAAAAAATTCGAGAAGATTCAAATTGAAACTAAGAAATCTATAAAAAAAACTAGGTGCCTTCCAAAGTGAGAACAATCATATAAAAAATCGCGAGCCAAATCCGGGAGGTCAAAGGTCGGACCTAAGTTGAGTTGGCATGGAATGAGGCACCTGTATATGCCTTTATATACCAGTATATACGTATATCCCTGTGTATACCTGTATATACGAGTATATATCTGTATATACCTCTATATACCTGTATGTACCAGTATATACTTGTATATACGAGTATATACTTGTATATCCCAGTATATACGAGTATATACTTGTATATCCCGGTATATACTTGTATAAACCTATATACACCTGCATACACCTGTATATACCTGTATATATTATAAATATTCTTTACGTGTATAGAAATGTCAAATATATGAAGGGTTCTCTGTAAATTCAGCCACTTTTATTTCGACCATCTCAGATATGCCCCATAATTGGTTATATCAAAGTGCTACTAAAAGGCATTCTATGTGAATTTTTTCAGATTTTTTTATTCAAAATTTTAGAAATCGTCGTTTTTTTCCCAAATAAATATATCTCGGAAACTTAAAGCAACTGAAAAAAAATGTCAATACATAAAAGTTGTACTCTCATGTTTCTTGGCTGAAAAAATTACAGAGTCTTTCAGTATACCTGACGACATCGCAAGAAAATCGCCAGAGTGGCGCGAATCGAGGTTCCAGGGTAAAAAAATAAAACCACAAAAATTAATTTTTTTTTCTACCAGAACCTCGTTAACATATCTCGGAAAATTGAAGTTACTGAAAAAAAATGTCTGAACATAAAAGTTGTAGTTTTATGTTAACTTTCGAGCAAAATATTTGGAATAATTTTTACGTTCCGGTAACGCTGATTTTTTACCAAAAAGGGGGACATTATTTTTTTGCTCGTGTTACGTCCTGCGACTTTCGGAATTTCTCTTCGTTCTTGAGTTTTCCCATATCGGGTAATTCTCGCGGAAAAAACGTAAGGAAAAAGAACACGGTCGAGACAAGAGTCTACTCTTACGGTGTGGCCATATTCACACCAATTTTCTGCCTCTCAAATTACGGGCTATGAGGACATCGTCGACGCCTAGTTAGTCACACATCGACTCGGACCATTCGAGAAGAGTTTCAAGCGTTATCGTTATGAAGGCTAAATAAAATAATTTCCATCACCGGTGCGACAAAACATCCGTCGGAGATATGGGACTCCGCGAAAAATATTGATAGCGCCTTTGTGGGGCCAAGCGACACTCGAACGTTGAAATCTTGGGGAGCGCGTGGCACTCACATCAAACTAGTGCAATGCTGAGATCCTCACGCACACTAGAGTGCAGCCACACCGTTGCCATCATATACGAGACGGCGAGGAATTATATTAGTACGTACGATCAGTGGTTCTTCTTATCCATTTTTATTGGCTTAATAATTACAAGATCCCGAAAGTTCGTAAAATAGGACGATAACATAAATTCAATATTAGAATCGAGCATGGAAAATATCGGCTGGGTCAGGTCATGCGAAATATAAAGTAAAATTATTTTAACACGTAATAACGTAAGCGAAAATTTTTTCTTGAGAAAATAGAATTTCGACATAAAATATAAAAAAATCTTTTCGTCGCTCTGTCGGAAGATTTTTAGTCGAAGAAACGCTATCGGTATATTGCAAACATCCGGAGGTAATAAATTTGTCAAGCCAAAAAAAAATGAGACCATGCGAGAGAAAATTGAGATGACGCTTGGAGAGCGAGTCCTTGTCCAAGGGTCCGAGAAAATTTCCTCGCGCCCGGCCCCGCGGACGGCACGAGGCCCGCTACCCCCTTGAGTTGTTTCGTTCTCTCTCGCACAATGAGTTGCCACAGAAACGCACGCCATACATGGGTAGAAAAAAATATTCACCAAAGACTGTTCAAGATTCATAATTATTAAGCTCGAGAGAAATTCTACCTTAAAAAGGGTAGTATATTAGTACCTTAAAAAGGGTAGTATATAAGTAGCGTGTGTATAAATGAATGATTTATTTTAGGGTCAACAATAAGAAAATCACTAAGGAAGAAAATTTAAATTAGCAAAAATGATATTTAAGAATAAAAACAAAAATAGAATTATTCCATTTGTTATGAAACCAAAACAGTTTCTAATACTTCAAACCAAGATACACTTCTTCCAAAAACTCAAAACTTTAAATTCAAATTTTCCTTCAAACATCAAACGAATTCAATCTCAGGAAAACCATTTTGAAAACTGAAATAAATTCATTATCAAGTACATTTTGAAAAGAATGTTAAAATTGAAAAGCTTGGTAACTGAATTATTCTTAAGTGAACAATCAGTTATTAATTTACCAAATAATTTCGGAGATTTTCATTCATATTGTTTAAACAAATTAACATCGCAAATTATAAAACGTTAAAATATTTACAAGATCAATTTTATTGAGACATTTTAATCAATATAAATTATTTAAAATCAATTTAATCAATGCGCAAATTACGCTGATAAAATCATAAAAACTGTCAAATTTTTCACAATTAATCAGAATAAATCATTTAAGAAATCTAGTAAAATCATCGACATAGCAAAACTAGAAATTCACTTAAATAATTTGCAATTAATGAATTATCAATTCAAAGACTCTTTCTTACGGGAAGGCGATGAGAGAAGATTGAAAGAGCAGGAGAAATACAGTGCAGTAGAGCCGAGAAGGAGTAGGAAGTATGAAAATTGTCATAGGAAAGAAAGAGAGCCCGCCATAGTCAAAAATCAAACCAATCGGAAGTACTGTAGAGCGAGAAAGTATAAGAGAGCATGCAAGAGCGAAAGAGAACGAGAGGGATGGTCGAAGCCTCCGTGGTGGGGCCTGAGAGCAGCGAAAGCCCAAGCGAGGGCGGGAGTAAGAGAGAAGGAAGATGATAGAAAGAGACCTCTCGACTCCGCACATAGAAAATTTGGGTAAAACTGCAAGATCTAAATCGCGAATTGTTTCAAAAGATACAGATTGTAAAAGTATGGAAGTATGAGTGAAATTTAAGATAAATTTAAGTTTAATTATCGATTAATTTTTAGAAAATTAGAATGACCAGTGAGGTGGAGGGGAGCTCTAAGATGTGCATCGCCTTAGGAGTCAAGGGACAATTTGCCCCTTCCCAAAGCTGGGCCATGAGAATAAAAGCGCGAGGCGCAACGCCTAATCAGCTCATTCCTCATCAAAAAGTTCACGGATTAATATCGTCCACGACACTTGTGTTCAAAATTTATTAAATTCAATCTTTGAAAGATTTTGATCAACTCTTAACCGTGCGAATTTTTCCGAAAATTAACATTAAACTTTTACTCGAATTTTGAACTCTTGAATTCTTTCAATATTATAGTTATCTCGTTTTAATCATTAATCGCTTTAAATAGACATTGTGCGTGATTTGTCAACATCATTGACACTATTATTCCGTCTACATTATTCTACATATTATTTATTAGCGATAAAACGATTTTTGTGAATTGTGTGTAATTCTTGGTGATAACAAAACAAAACTGTGCAACAAAATACATACACACGCGCATTCAAATCTACTAGGAAAACTTTATTGTACTGTGTCTTGACATTTTCACCACCGTCTACATCCTGCGTTTCACCGATTTCGCCTATTCATCCGTCGTCTCGTTGATTCTGGTCACCGTGGTCATCTGTACCTATCGTTCGTGGTCATTTATCCAGCAGTCTCTTATTTTCACCATCATCTCCGATCCAATTTTATTCAAATACTCATCAAAAAGGTAAGTAAACAAAAATGTATTTGAGAATGCAAAATTCGAATTGCGAGAAAACATTTTCTCGACATTCCACGAGAAGGCATCCACAATTGACTTTTCATTCATCTTATTAACTTGGGAGATAACGTCAAAAATAAATTCCATTCGTTTCAACTTGTTTGAATTTTGTGGTGCGCGATTTAAAGTGGTCGTTTGTATTCTTCTCGACACCCGTTATGTTCCATTCACGCTGCACCCTTCGCGTCGTATACAGGGTGTTCTTTATTTAAGTGTAATGTCGTGTTAAAGTAAAATTCAGAATTTAAAATGTACGAATCTTGTTTAAAAATCATTTTTCACAATTAAATTCGTACATTCACAAACTCTAGGCCCTCGGCGAATCAGTTGTTGGTAGAGGCTCCCATACCGGCCAATAGCTGTTATCAAAAGGCCCCTAGAGTTACACAAAACACATTCACAAACAAATCCGAAAGGTTCTGGCGGGTTGGATCAACTGACCCAGGGTACCGTCCCCGTCAGTGATTAACATCAAAGGTTCCCTAAGATTACACACAAGCCTTGAGACCCGGAACACACAGTTGTCGGTACAGGCTGCCATACCGGCCGGTGACTGCTGATGTGAAACCTCTCAGAGCAACATTTATACTTCTCAGAGCGACCTTTACGTTTCTGCCATCAGCAATGTTCACTAATAATTTATTATAAATCTGATATAACTCTTCAAATTTTCTAATTTATTTCTGCTTTTATTTCTCATTATAATTTAAGCTGCGAAATGTTTTGCCAACATTTATAAATCGGTCATGCGCGGAATCATTCATGGTTGATGTAATAACTTTTAACTGGTAAATTTCAAAATATCAAAATATCATGTGGCTTTTCCCAGAAATCGTTCTACTTTTCAACCATCATTAGAAATTATATTACCTCACCGAGCCGATCATTTAAAATACACTCTCACGGCCGTCCTGAGCAAATTTCCGCGAGATTAGGCTCGAAAAGGCCACCTGTCCAACATAACGCAGTTCTTCCGAAAAGCGTGTAAAGGAAGGGCTTGCCCCTTCTTGACCGAGATGGAAAACTCGCCGGTTGGGACGTAACACTCGAAAAAAGCCCGTTTTATTTGGCTGAAAAAATTATAGAGTCTTCCTGTACATCTGACGATATGTACAAAAGCTGAAGACAAGTACATGTATAAGCGTATCCATAGTTTAGTCTACCTTGGTCTACCTACAAAAAGTTGTGAAATCAATAGACTTTAACTATGAATACATATTGCCAAGCACATGTAGTATCCTAATTTGACTTTTATTTACAAGCATATAGTGATTATTACAGTATGCTGATCCGAAATTTAGAAAATATGATTTTGTTTTACATTTATGAATAAAAAAATAAATTCATTAGTAAAAATAAATTACAAATCGATGAAACAAAATTGATCACAAAAATACAAAGTACTTGGCGAGTTTTTCACCTGAAGCAACCTCAACTATATTACTGAAACATCTTTTGCAAATATTGCCTAACTCGCCCAGTACTTTGTATTTTTGTGATCAATTTTGTTTCATCGATTTATTATTTATTTTTAGTAATGAATTTATTTTTTTATTCTTAAATGTAAAGATATTTTCATATTTTCTAAATTCCGCTTCCGCATACTGTAATAATCACTATATGCTTGTAAATAAATGTATTCATAGTTGAAGTCTATTGATTTCACAACTTTTTGTAGGCAGACAAAGGTAGACTAAACTACGAATACGCTTATAAATGTACTTGTCTCCAGTTTTTGTACACCATTTTTGGTGTTTTTAGGGGTGATTTGTTCACTTTTCGCAAAGTATTTCCATTCGGTTTTTGCAACTTTACATAATTCATAATTCCATTTCATTATATAATTTAATATCCCGTGACGAGAAGTCACTAAATAATATACGGCGGTCTCGAAATCCGCCGCGACACCAAAAACAAAACTGAAATTGTTAGACTTAATTGATTTAATTATTAGATTTTAAGATCACCGAAAAAACGCCTTTGTATTCCTGAGAAATTTCGCGAACTATTACCCTTTTTCCAGCAAATATTCCCTCACCCTAACCTCCAAAATTGTCCCAACAAAATCTTGAGCATCGCCGAACTATAGTAAAAGAAAGAAAAGCAGAAATCCTCCATCGAGCGAGCAATCTGCGATCGAAGTTTCCAGAGGACATTGTAACCTTGAGACGATTTTTCGAGTCCAATTATCCAAGGAAAACACCCACCAATCGAGCACAATTATCGAGAAGAAACATCGAGACTCAAAACTCCATTTTCCGGGGTGACGTCCCGATCAAAACGGCGACTGAACCTCGGGAATAAATTCGGAAATATTTCAGCGAGTATCAGCTGAGATTCTCATCGCGAATGAGAGAGAGAGACGATCGCCGGCGAGCGAGAAGCTTCAGCATAAAGGCACGAGGTGGCAGCACCGGATCGTGAAGTACATCGAGCGCCGCGCCACGGCAAAAAGAACTACAAAACCCTTTCCCCTCCTCATTCCCCTCATCTACCAACGCGACACGAAGAAGACGACTCTCCTTTCCCCCATACCCCCTCACCAATCGATTCGCTCATCGACCTCGATTGCGGCTATCTTGGCCTCATTCCGAGACAGCATGCGAGCGAGCGTAGACATACGTTTTAGTTAGATTTTTGCGTACCCTGTAAATAGTAGAATTAAGAATTAAGACGGTGATATTTCGATAAGGAGAAGACTCGAGAGAAGCGAGACGAAACATTGAGTATTGTGAGTAACAACATTGATAATGTCCCCGATTTATTGCATTGCGTATTCCCGGTGTCGTGGCGTACGCGTCGTAGAGTCTCCCCCCTCCCTTCTTTTCCATTGTTCGAGTATTTGTGATTTTTGTATTTTTTCGTTGTAAATTGCGTATCGCGGTAATTATTAAGAGGTCGTAGAGTCGACGAACCTCCGAGTATTTAGCCCTAAGATAATTCGAGATTTGAGATTTATGATTTGAGATTTGGGATGTGGAGAACAATAGATTTTTAGAGTCTTCCTTCCCGCCCTCTTTTTGGACCATTCCATTGTACTTTTGCGCTATATTAGATTATAAGTATTATCATTATTATTGTTTTTATCCGCGCTTATTTTTGGTTTGTAAGATATGATCGGTTGCTGGATCGTAAAACCAGCTGGCGCCCGATTAAATAATTTGTTTTGTTCAAGATTAATATGAATAGAATTCCATTTTATTGAATTATTTAATTTAATTCTTAGTTTTATTAATTATTTTATTTAATTCACGATTTCCCTTACAATTTATATCCATACTCTAATACTAATACTTAGTAACACTAATATTATAAATGCGAAAGTAACTCTGTCTGTCTGTCTGTCTGTTGCGTTTTCAGGCCTAAACTGTTGGACGGATTTCGATGAATTTTGTCATATACATAGAATAGACCTTCAGAATAAACATAGGCTACATTTTGTTGGCAAAATAAAATTTTAAGGGGGTGAAAAATAAATAAATAAATACTTACTCTTCCAAAACCTAAATTCCACGCGGGCGAAGCCGCGGGCACAGCCAGTTATTTCTAATTTCATGTAATTATATTATTTTTATGTAATTGATAATTCATAAAACAAATTATCCATCAATGAGAGAAAGAATCATAAACCTCAAAATAGTTCGAATTTTTTTCATTGTGCAGGGAACAAAATGCTATTTATAGTATTTACACTAAGGTTCATGATTCAACTCCAGGATACCGAACTCCACAATTATATTTTGGATACAAAAAATTCCATCGATCAGTTAAAAAATTATAAATCTCATTACGGATAGTATTTTCTTCATTGTGCAATGAAGAAAATGCTATTAATACTAAGGTTCATAACTTTTTTTCTTTAACAAATACCACAAATTAGATTCTGCATACAAATTCGACCAATGATCGATAAAAAAATCATAAGCCTCATTATGAATAGAATCTTGTCCATCACGCAGAGAACAAAATGCTATACTGTCCATTGCACATTGAACATTGTGCAGTGGACAAATAGTATTCCTATTGAGGTTCACAACTTTTTTTCTTTAATTAACACGACTGTTTCGATTCTCGATAGTCTGGATACAAAATCTTCCATCGATATGAAAAAAAATTATAAACCTCATTTTGGATGGAATTTTTACCAGTGCACAGAGAACAATTTTGTTCGCTGGGCACTATAAAAACTAAGATCGATATGAAGGATGTCAAGGATGAAATTAAATTTTATGATATTAAATTCTTCTAACAGATCAGAATAAATTCCAAATAACCTTTTGTGACCAACCACAATAAATTCGAAATTATCATATTCCGGCAGCACAAATCACTACACCAATTTTTGCTATACGAACTAAATATTCTTTTTGAATTTTAATTGAAAACACATGTCATTTTCGTTGTTAAAATTTTTAAATATACTTTCAAGAGAATTTCTAATTTTTCGAAGTTATATCTCGTAGTACTGGCACCAACATAGGCTGAATTCCTCTTGGACGCTTACGCCCATACGCGCCTGTGACCACGTCACGCTCTGAAGACCTCTCTCTTGCTCTCACACTATCCCCATAGTGCTATCTCTCTTGCACTCATCTAACATCTGAAAACAGACTACGTGACATTTTATAACCAACTTCATGGTGTGTGCGAAAAATTTTGGCTTAAAAATTTGGGCCGAAAAATATGGGACGAAAAATATGCGACGAAAACGGAATATTCATTGAGAAAAATTAACCGATAAAAATACGTATCGCCCATACGCGACCAGCTACAGCTTTCTTTCAGGTACCAATCAAAAGAGAAAAAATATGGGGACGAAACGTATATCTCAAATTTTCTGAAAAACTCTGTTTAATGAGTTATTAGGAAAAATTAATTTTTCGCTATAGATATACTCCCATGTATAAGCAAGGTTGTTGTCGTAAGAGAATCTTGGTGCGACCCTCGACATGTCGGTAAAGTCGGAAATGTACTTGTCTCGAGTGGCTACCGCGACTCTTGATCGTAAAAAATTGCCAGAGTAGCACGGATCGAGGTTCTAGGGTAAAAAAAATGGAACCACACAAATTATTTTTTTTTTCATACTGGAACCTTTATCCGTGCTACTCTTGCGATTTTTCTGCAATATCGTCAGACATACTAGAAGACTCTATCATTTTTCCAGCCAAATAAAGAGGGCTGTTTTTGAATAATAAAAAATTTCCCCGTTTTTTGGTAAAAAATGAGCGTTACCGAAACTTAAAAATTATTTCAAATATTCCACTCGAAAGCTAACACAAAAATACAACTTTTATGTTCAGACATTGTTTTCAGTGACTTCAAGTTTCCGAGATATGTTAACGAGGTTCCGGTAGAAAAAAAAATTATTTTGTGTCGTTTCATTTTTTTACCCTGGAACCTCGATCCGGTCCACTCCGGCGATTTCTTTGTAATATCGAAACTGAAAGATCGATCTGAAAGACTCGGTAATTTTTTCAGCAAAAAAAATGGCCTTTTTTTAATAAAAAAAAATAATGATCCCCTTTTTTGGTGAAAAATCAGCGTTACCGGAACGTAAACATTATTTCAATTATTCCCCTCGAATGCTAACACAATGCTAACACAAAACTACAGCTTTCATGTACAGACATTTTTGTCAGTTACTTCAAGTTTCCGAGATATATTCATTTGGAGAAAAACGGCGATTTCTAAAATTTTGAATTAAAAAATCTAAAACATTTTACATAGAATGCCTTTTAGTAGCACTTTGATACAATCAAAGTGCCCATCTGCCCATCTGAGATGGTCGAAAAAAGTCGCTGAATTGACAGAGAATCCCTCATATATGCTTTATATATGTAGATGATGCTATATATAAAGCTGCATATATATTCGTACATATACTATTATATGTATAGATAAATTCATCGATAATGCATATAAGATCGCCTATTCATAGTGAGGCGAAAGAGAGCGGCGCGCGCCGTGTCTATGTAGACTAGGATTCGATGTAAGGATGATAGGCGGTGTAGGCTACAGATATATTTATTCATTATTACTCAGTCTTTTAAAAAAATACTTCTTGTTTAACGAGAAAGGCTAGTTGCCGAGAAAGCGAGGAAGGGCGCGAGTCTATATGTCGTTCCTTTCAACCATGAAGATGTAAACCGCTATAGCTGTGGGAGTCATCTCACAGCTATAGCGGTAGCGGTAGCGCACTAGTATTTGTTTCCTCCCTTGGCGCTGAGTCTTTGGTCTCAAGGTTTCATTACGTTGCTTTGGGTCCTCCGTCGGTGTTACAGGTGGAACCTGTAACACCTACCTCGGCATCGTTATCTTGGGAATCTGGGTCGTTTTCCACCAGGTACGCCGGTTTTAAACGATCTACTGAGATTGTTTTGTGTTTTCCGTCCACATCTATTATAAATCTGCGGTCGGCAAGCCTCTTTATCACTCTGTGCGGACCTGAGTACGGCGGTTCCAGTGGTGGTTTCATCGCGTCATTTCGCAGATGAACGTGTGAACATTTCCTTGAGGTCAAATACACGTGCTTTGTTATGATGAGCCGTGGGTGTTGGTCGTATTCCTCTCATGAATTCGCGAAACTTTTCCACGAAGATTTGCGGGTCTGCCAGCATGTCCTGGCTGATAAAGAATCCTTCGGGAACTCGTATCGTCGTGCTATAGAGCATCTCCGCGCAGGAAGCACCAATGTCTTCTTTGAACGCCGTTCGCAGACCGAGCAAAACGGTTGGTAGCAGCTCAGTCCATTTTACTTGCCTATTGCACATTAACGCTGCCTTTAATGTCCGATGCCATCGTTCGATCAGACCGTTTGACGCCGGGTAATACGGTGTGGTGCGTATTCTACTTGCTCCCACGAGTCTCGCCAATGCCGTAAAGAGAGCTGATTCAAATTGGCTCCCCTGGTCCGAAGTGATCGTCAGGGGTGTTTCGAATCGGCATATCCATTAGGTGTAGAATGCCGATGCTACGGTGTCAGCTGTCGTGTCTTTTAGCGGGATCGCCTCCGGCCATCTGGAGAAATGATCCATTATTGTCAGACAATACCTGAAATTATCGACCGTTGGCAGCTTGATTAAATCCAGGTGTATGTGGGAGAATCGATCATTCGGAACCTCGATGTTTTGTGGCTCGAGTCTGTTGTGTCGCTGAATCTTCGATGTTTGGCATGGCAAGCATGTGCGACACCACTCGAGAGCATCGTTTTGATGCCTGGCCATACATATTTTTCCTTCAATAGTCGACTTGTGCTTCTGCCGCTGGGATGTGATAACGCATGTACCGCATAGAAAGCCTTTCGCCGTAGACTCGCAGATATATATGGCCGAATGACTCCATCAGAAACGTTGCAGAAGATTTGAACTCCTGGCTCGACCGATAACGATTGTAGATTGAGTGGCGTTACCCGATCTAGGAGATTGAGAAGCTCCCCGTCGTCTAATTGAGCCTGTTGAATGTCACGAGCCGAGAGAGCTATCGGCATTAGAATCCCTTCAATCGCATGTATTCTCGATAAGGCGTCAGCCACGATGTTTTCATCGCCTTTTAAATAGATGATCTCCGTAGTAAATTGTGCAATGTAATCTACTTGCCGAAGTTGTCTTTCCGAAGATTTTTCGGAGTTTCTTTGTAGAGCGAAGGTCAACGGTCGATGATCGGTTCTAACGATGAATGGTCGAGCGTCGAGAATATGCTGGAAGAACTTTATCAATGCGAAAACGGCGAGGAGCTCTCGATCTTAAGTGCTATAGTTTCTTTCTGTGCTTGTTAGCTTTCGCGAAAAAAATCTCACAGGTTTCCAGTCTTGTTCGACGAGTTGCTCGAGCGACGCGCCGATCGCTGTGTTTGACGCATCCGTAGTCAACCTCATGGATGTATTCGGTGCCGGGAACGTTGTGAGAGACGCATTTGCCACGCTTTCTCTACAAACTTGGAATGCTTCCTCCGATTCGGGATTCCAATGTACTGGCCACTTGTCATTTTGTTTAGAGTCTTTTAGTCACTCATTCAGCGGAGCGTGGATCCTCGCCGCGTCTGGGATACTACGACCATAATAATTCACCAGACCTACGAATCGACGAAGATCTACTATGGTCTCCAGTCGCGAAAACTCAAGGATTGCCTGTACCCGCTCCATTGAGGGCTTGTATCCATCCTTGTTTATGGAATAACCGAGAAATACCAGCTCAGATTGACCTAGAACATATTCATTTAGGTTAATGGTCATACCGTGGTGCAGAAGTCTCTCGAAGACTATCTTCAGGTGTTGCCGATGCTTTTCGGGTGTTTCTGACGCGATGAGGATATCGACGATATACACGACCACGAAGCTCAGGTCTCTGAAGTTTGAATCCATATATCGTTGAAAGGTCTGTGACGCGTTTCGTAATCCAAACAGCATCACTAGAAACTCGAAAAGTCCTAGTGGCGTGGTGATTGCTGTTGTTTTTATATCGTCGCTCGCCATCGGGATCTGATGGTACGCACGTGTGACATCGAGCGTGCTGAAGATCCTTTTCCCGTACAGGCCTTGAAAGACATCATGGCAATGAGTCGTGGGATAGCGATCCGGTACTGTTTTTGTATTCAGTGCACGGAAATCTCCGCAGAGTCGCCATCCTCCTGACGATTTTTTTCGTAAATAAATCGGGCTTGCCCACGAGCTTTTAGATTGTCGAATCATGTTGTTTTCGTGTAAGTACTCGATTTCGTTCCTTAGCGCTTCAAGTTTGTCCCCTACGAGCCGTCGAGGACGTTGTGCGACCGATGGGCCGACCGTTTCGATGTGATGTTCCACTAAGCAATTTTGTTCGTCATGCGGTGCTGTACGAGGTCGTGTAATAAGTAAGAACTGTTTAAGCAACTCACGATATTCGCTTTGTTCGCCGATTGTCGAAATCGAGTGAATTGTGACCTCTCCTGTCGTGCCTCTCGATTTCAAGCCTGTCGTGCCGTCGATCAGCTGCTTGTTTGCCAGGTCGATGAGGAGGTTAAATTGAATGATAAAATCGGCTCCAATGATCGCTGTTTTCACATCCGCTACTATGAATGACCATCGAAATTGCCGTCGTAATCCCAGATCTAGCGTGAGAATCTCGTTGCCATACGTGTTGATCACGGTCGAATTTGCAGCAAAAAGCTGTAGCGTCTGGGCTTGCATATTACCTGAAACTGCTTTTTTGGGTAAAACTGTCACGACTGATCCTGAGTCGATCAAGAATGTAATATTCAAATTTTTGTTGTATATGTGTAGACGGATTTCTTTTTTAACGTTGTTATTGTCGCCGTCTTCCCCCGCCAGAATCTGAGACAGCGTCATTAGTTTTCCGGTTTCGCCGAGATAAACTTACACGGTTGCAGGCAACGTTGTGCGTCCGTGCCAAACCTCGTATAATAATAACAAATACCTGTGTTCGAGTTCGTAGCCCTGCTGCGAGACCGAGAACTGTTACGGCGAGGCTGCGAGCCGCCAGAGTTCCCTTCGTTGTTCGCATTGTTGTTGTTGTTGTTCTTTCCGAGTTACAAAGTTCCCATATTAGACATGAGACGTTGAAACGACGATGCCATGTCTTGCATGTTTCTTTCCAGCTGTACCATTCGGCCTTCGATGGAACAAACTGTGTCGCTGGGCATCGACGGAGAATCTTGCAGACTCGCTATCATGACGAAGGATGCTCCGCATGATTCGAGGAGGCGATCAGCGGTCTCCGCCAGCTCAATTATTGTAAGATCCTTACTGCCCACCAAGAACGCTCTGACACTCACCAGCATGCACTGAATAAATCGAGAGCGCAAAATATCTTCATGTACCATGTCGCCGCTTAGCTCCTGCATCTCCCGGAGAAGCTGTGAAGGTTTTCTGTCCCGAAGACGACACTTGTTGAGAAACTTTTGAATTTGCCTCTCTCTCGAGTCAGTGAGACGAGTTATTAACATCGCTTTCAGTGTCTCGTATTTATTTGTCGCAGGTGGACTACGGATGGAATCGGTGATGTAGCGCGTTGTTTGACGATCCACTGCTTCCATGACACAGTTTACCTTTGGTTCGTCGCTTCGGACTCGTCGATTGTGGAACGTCGCCTCAGCTCGTGCAAACCAGAGCTCCGGCGAGTCTATCCAGAACGCCGTCAATGATACATAGGAAATTTCCTCAACCTCGTTTCCTTGATTATTGCTCTGAGGTAGATTTGCGCGATACACATTTCCGCGACTTCCTTGTGCCTGCTCACCTGGCGGATTAAAACGTTCGAAGTCGGCTCTCCGCTGCTCGTTGAACAGATTTGCTGCGACGCGGGAGTAGATGAAACAGGCCGGTTCTGGATCAAGATCCCTACCCCGACATTTACCGACCTTTTTCAGCTGAGATTCGAGCCACTTAGTCGAGACTCGAACCACTTAGCCGAGACACAAACCGTTGCGCGTCGTGAGTGGGTGGCTCGCGGGTGGTCAGTGGGTGGTGGGTGGGTGGCTTAGGGGGGGGGGATTTTTCCGTCAGCACATCTTGCGTGTATATGCGTGTGCATGTGTGTGTGTGTATGTGCCTATGTGTTGCGGACGGGGAGTTGGAGGGTGGAATGTGGGTGGTGGGTGGACAGGTGCATCGTGGGTGGCAGGTAAAGAGGGGAGGGGATCTTTTCGTCCGCACATCTTGCGTGTATATACGTATGCGTGTGCGTGTGTGTGTGTGTGTGTGTGTGTGTGTGTGTGTGTGTTGCGCACAGGGGGTGGTGGGTGGTGGGTGGGAAGGTGCATCGCGGGTGGCAGGTAGAGAAGGGGGGAGGGGAGGATTTCGAGATTTTCTGCCAGCATGTCTTGCGTGTACGTGCGGGTACGTGCGTGCATACGTGCGTGCGTGCGTGCGTTAGGGGGGGGGGGATTGTCGATGCCCGAGAAGAAAGCATTAGGCGTCGTCGCTGGCGTTGACTCATGCTCTCTCTCTCTCTCACCCTCTCTCTCGCGCACTCTTTGTCGCCCGCGCTTGTCTATGATTTTTTGAAGAAAGCATTAGGCGTCGTCACTGGCGTTAACTCATGCTCTCTCTCTCTCACCCTCTCTCTCTCGCACGCGCACTCTTTGTCGCCCGCGCTCTCACGCGCCGAGTGTCAAGTATCAAATTCACGATGTATACAACTCTGTATCCAAACATGATCAAAATTTTTTCGTATGCGGTATAATATCAACACATAGCTGCATAGATGATTATTGCTTTAAAATTTCATTCGATCCGCTCCACTCGTTCAAATGGTTGATCCGCTGACCGGTAAAATGGACACGAGTAAGCGCGTGTGTTACCCTGCAAAAGCAGTGTGGGACTTGACGCAAAATGATCTGAAATATATGACGAAAGAGGTCATTTTGATGTTTTATTCGCGAAATATATACTGGCTGTGGGATCGTTTACCTCAGCATCTACGCCGGGATAAAGAAATAATCTCATGTCTACCGTGCGTAAAACATTGGAATGCGATTGATATGCTGGAAACTCGCATAGACGGGCCCACACCTCCACGACGAGATTGCGTTAAATGTTTATGGGAGGCGAAGGAGGAGGAAAAGGCGAAGAAAGCAGAAGAGAGTATCGAGGAGCGTTGATTTTTCGTCGTCCGTTGCATTGAGCGCGAGGGGAGAGCGGCGTTCTCGGAATTTTTGTAGGCATGCCTTTTGATATTCAAACAAATGACGTGATCATGTTGAGACGTGAATTCCATCGAGAAAAAATCTCAGTTGACCCTCTGCAGTCATTGTGTGTGGTTTAAAATGGATTCGAGTGGACGAGTGTATTATCCGCGAAAAGACGTGTCGGAATTGACACATGAAGATTTAAAATATATGCCAAAAGAGATAATTTTACTATCATACTCGCAAAATATTAACTCGCTGTGGAATCGTTTGCCCGAGAATCTACGCGAGGATAAGGAAATTATTTCATATTTATGGTGCAAAAAACATTGGAATGCTGGGCTGACTGGAGATTGCATAGATGGTCCCCCACCCCCACGACGAGATTGCGTTCGATGTTGTATGGAGGCGAAAGAGGAGGAGGAGGAGGAGGAGGCGAACAAAGCAGAAGAGAGTATCGAGGAGCGTTAATTTTTCGGCGCCCGTTGCGTGGGAGGAGGGGGTAAATTTGGAGGCGGAAGAAATGTGCATGGTGAATCAAGTCAGCGTTCAAATGTCACCTCAACGTCGTGAACTCAAGACGCGCCTAGAGTCGCTCATAAAAGAAATCGATAAAGTTAAAAAAATCATTCGAACGAGATCTGATCTCCACTTTATCACTTCATCGCTGCAGAATATTTACGTCAATCGCAATGGATTTCGGGAAAATCAACAAAGTGGCAAAAATGGGAGAATTTCTGCCCATCAAAAAGTTGTCGGAGCTAGTTCTACAGTCGGATTATCAAATATCTGATGTCAGAGCCGTCGAGACTAAATTCGGCAGGAGAATCGTCGTGGACGTCAGCGACGAGTTTGCAGTTTTCCTTCCGGCCAGGCTTGCAAAAGCCCTTGACGACGATCGTGACACATTGACAAAAAGGGTGGATGCCGCTCACAATGGTCAATTGTACATGAACTACTTTGGTGGAAAGTACAACAGCATTGAGTTTAAGCAAATCTGAAGAGAATTGTGGATCCACCATGTCATCCGACTTTATCCAACCATGGTGGCTGAATCATCTCATCATCATACATTCGAGAATATCGCTGCTGCGCCATCACAAGAGATCAGAGAAGACCGCACGATCGAAAAGAAGAAAAAACGACGATTTTTGCGCTGCTGGTGGTGGAAAGTGCATTTGAACAATATACACGTGAAAAAACATATCAAGGACTTGAAAGTGTGAAAAAAAAAAAAAAAAAAAAAATTTATCCGATAATTATATGACAGAATTCAAAAAGACATTCCGCATTCTTCGTTAAACTAGATATTAAGGAAAATTGTTTGTATCGATTTTTGCCATGCTTTTAATAAAACAGAAGACACAATTTATCGACGAAAATTTTTGTTTCTTTATTTAAAAAATCCCGCGTTCATACAATGCCTCGTATACATTTAACCATTTTTTCAGCGATTTCACATTTGCATTCGCACAATTGTACTTTGAGTCGAACGAGTGCAGCGAGCAGCTCGTATTTGGTGGAATTTTCGGTAATTGTCGCAGCGCTGGACAGTCCAAGGTTTCCATGTCAATAACCTCCATCGAGGGATCGATTATTTTCGACAGCCACAGTGATTTCTCCAATCCTTTGACGTAGATTATACGAGCACCTTCCAAGCTCGCACGAATCTTTTTTACGGCTGCACTGTACGATATTTCGCCGGAATTCCATTTCAGTCCATGATAATTTCGTTCTAGCCATGCATTAATCGCCTTGTATTTTGCTGGTAGAGATGTCCATGGCGTCGTTGGTTTGATATGAAGAGTCAAGGGTTCCACGTTGCGATCCACGGCAATTATTGATATTTCCTTCAGTACAAATTCGTTGATGGGTCTTTTCAAGCCCTGTAGATCTACGATAAAGTCCATCTCGGCAACGACTAACGTGCATTCGCGCTATGAATATGATTTTATAGTAATTTTTTCACGCCACCGCTCAGCGGATTATACTCGACTATACGATCATGTATGATCAAACAATATGCTGATGTTTGCGGGGGAAAATTAGCTCTTGCTTCAAATTCAAGGCGCACATCGACAGGTCCGGACTTGAGTGAATCGTTCTGTTTCGAGCAATCAATGACGACGAGAGGCGCGTAATTGAGAAATTCAGTCTTTTCGAGCCATGGTTCTGCCTCTTTGCCATAATACGCGTTCTGAAAGTTTGCGTACATCTCGTACAGCATGGCATACTGATTTTGTCCCATATTCAGATTTAAATTTCCGTACGGGTAACTTTGTGAATTTAAATATAGCTTAATGTCCGCAATATTACAATGATCGAAATTGCTCGCATTCTTTTTCACGCGATTTTTCCGATTTGTCTGAAAGGCGAGAATGACATAACGAGGTTTTTCAAGCTGAGTCGATGTTTTGACGGTCCACACATGTTTTGACGTAGCCGGAAGCATCGGATATTCATACAATTCCCACGTGCGGAAACTCATAGAGATTGGTGCGTCTTTGGCAATAAACTTTAAAAGTTGTATTCGCCGTTGATCGGAGATTGTCACATATGGTATGAGCCATTCAACTTTTTGCAGCACCAGCTTATAATCTTCAAGAGCCGCTTGATTAACATCATTACCTTCTACAGCCGTTTGAATAACTGCATTATCATCGCTCTTCGATCGTGAGAGAATTAATTCATGCTTGGCATTGACGAGAATTTTTTGATAATCTTCGGCAAAACCGAGCAGCATGCTCAGCGGTATGCATATATCGAAAAAGCCCGCGGCATCGGTTATTTGTTTCGTTTCATCTACGTCGAGCCAGCCCGTATTTTCAAGCATGGAAATTTTACCAGCGCCCAACGATACATAATTTTTCATTAGACTCGTGAGCCCGACATTTTTATTTCGATCAATTTCTATGGCATTGAGTTCATAACGTATCTCCTCAAACAAATGGCAAATTGCATTATTTACGAGTTTAGTGGTGGTGCATGGAGTACCATTGGATTTGCTCAGCTTTCCGCAAATATGAAGTGAACTTTTGCTCGGTAGTAGACAGAGATCTTGGTGCTGAACAGCAATACGTATTTCATCGCTATTGTTGAATGTTGATGAGGCGTATGGCTGGTGAGCGTGAATCTCACAGTGTACGATAGATTCGTCAAAGATAATAGGTGTGTGAATATTCACTATTGCTTCCGCCATCTTGTACAGCAAATGCAGAGCACACAGGAAAAGTAATGTTTCACAGTCCTTTGCCACGAACGTGAAGGCCGAGGCTCTTCAACAGTTGCACGTTTTGAGGTGTTAGTCCTCTGAATGTAGTTCGACGACTGATTGCCTTTACCCATGGTATCCTATTATTATTCGCAGTTGTTGTTGTTCTATTAAAGACTATACCCATTATCTGGATTTTATGTGCAAGCGTATGGTTATAACCTCACCACGAAAGTTAACTAAATCACCGTCTTGATCGACTATTCGAAGCTGAATATGATCTATTGTCTTACTCGTTATTGGCAGATAAATGACGTGTGACGGAACTTCTATGATTTTATAGCCCGGTGGTGCGAGTGGAAAAAATTCGTGAATTGTATGGACTTTTTGCGCGTTTATATATGCACCTGCGGTGATGCTACATTCGACACGTAAGGCGTTCACTTTCAGAATGGCCACCGGAAGATCTGATTTGTGGGTTTTATTAGCTTTGAGGATGCGCCGAGTAAATCCCAATAGAGATCCAATTGAATCGTCGGGTGAAAAATTTATATCGCGATCACACGCAATTTCACTTCGCAGCGTATTGTTATTGGGTTCAATTGTAATGTTTATGTTGGTCAACTCTGACTGCAAGTATGCTTCAATATCCTCAATTTCGTAGCTGCCAGTGGGTATCGTTACTATCTCATCGCCCACGTAAAATTTATCATTGCCCGCGTCTATGTTGGGAATAGAATTGAAGGTTAACAGCTCAACGAGTCCGAGAGTATGATTTTTCTGCGCGTCAAGTTCGATTGGGGGAAAATATTGCGCCTCGAGGATAGAAGATGTCCCCGATATTGTCAGGGTGAAACTATCAACCATGCTGATCGCGCGAGACTAATGATATTTTATCACGATGCACATTTATATAGGCTATAAATGTCTTTTCGATTAAGCTGTTGGCAGAGAAATTTGAGGCATAAATGTCCGCACTCTATCGTGTCGTAATTCTGATATCGTGTATAATTGTAATTAACGCTACGCACACCGAGATATCTCATGAGTTCGGATGGTGGTTGAAGATCACCGAAACTGTCAAAGTATATGACTTTGCGTCCAATCTTTTTGTATGCGACCCAATGTGTGCCTGGTCCACTACGCTCATCGTGATTAATAATCGCAGACTCACGTTTCCACGGTCCACCCTTTGGCAGATCATTTCGCATGAAAACACCACGAAAATGGGGAATTTCCATGGATTTCGCGTACTTGAGAATATCGACGTCGGTGAGTGCTTGGCGTGGTAGCGTTATTTTACGTTTTTTGACCCAATATGGAGACCGAGACCCTTCTTGTATGGCTTGAGATGCAAACCCCTACCCAATGCAATGGATTCCATTGTTTTATTATGTCGTTTGCTCTCCTCCAACTCACGTTTAGCAGCTTGAGCAGCATTTACAGCTTTTGCTATACTCGCTGCACCACCCGTCAGTGCACCAGCAGCGCTGAGAACGGCAAATATTGGCACGAGGAAGGGCAAAAAACCTCCAATTTTCCCCGGCACCGGAAGAATCCGCGGTGTACGCAATTTTTGTTTACCCCCTATCCTCTTTACAGCAGCACGTGCACCCTTCAAAGCTGACGTAATTATAACCTTCGGGTCACTGCTATGACTCATTGTCTTCCTCGCAGCACCGATAATCCGTTTAAGGTTACAAATCTTCTTTTTCTTCGGCGCCCCCGCACCCATACCGAATTTTCTCTTGCCCTTCATGATAGTCGCTACACCCCAAGCACTTGCTTTTTCCGCGATACTCGCGTCTTTCGCGAAAACTCGTTTCCAAGCTCTCTCAGCCAATACTCTATCGGCCTCGCTTCTCGCCTCGAGATTTTCACGATTTTTCGAATAGGCGATATCGTGCTGTTTGCAGGCTGTGTCTAGTGGATTAATGCCCGGATCACCTCGAGCGAGACGTTTTGCCAATTTTGTGCCAGGACCGCAGTACTGATAACCGGGCAAATGCAGCTCAACGGGGAGATTATTGATGATACTGTTTACCAGACCGCTGCCACACTTTTTTCTCCCACGAGCGTGCACGATCATGTCCATACAGGAGTAAATACCCGACTGACTAGTGACAACTATAAAAACCTTATTTATACTTATTGTCAAGTTAGTCGTGATGAAGATGGCATCCAAGCAACAGGGATTACCTATAATGAATTTTGATGCTTTGACGCGGGGCGAGAAGGAGGAGGAGAAACGTCATGGACATTTATTACCGAATAGCATTCGCGCGGTTTTCTGCGGCCCGTCAAATTGCGGCAAAACTAATGCGTTGTTGAGTCTTATTACTCATCCGAATGGTGTGAGATTTGAAAATGTTTATGTATACTCAAAGTCGTTGAAGCAGCCAAAGTACAAGTTGCTCGAACGTTTGCTCAAGCCAGTGCATGATGTCGAATATTTTCCCTTCAACGAGCACGAACAGGTGATTACACCGCGCGATGCACGTCCCAACTCAATTTTCATCTTTGACGATGTAGCGTGTGAAAAACAGGACAATATTCGTGCATTTTTCGCCATGGGAAGACATCAAAATGTCGATTGTTTTTATCTTTGTCAAACATACGCACGCATTCCCAAGCACCTAATACGCGATAATACGAATTTCGTTGTGCTATTCAAGCAGGATGAGATGAATCTCCGGCATGTGTACAACGATCACGTGAATACTGACATGACGTATGAGAAATTTAAAAATTTGTGCTCGGAATGTTGGCGAGCGGGCAAGTATGCATTTATCATGATTGACAAGGATAGTGAAATGAATGAGGGCCGATATAGGCGAGGTTTTGACAATTTTCTCAGCACTGATAAATAATACATCATATGGAGATAGCAGCACAGTATCATCGTTGACCCAGCGCCGACAACATGAAAGTTCTAGAGGAAAAAGACGTTTTGCGTGAGATTGTACGAGCGAGCGACGCTATACGACGCTATACGGCAAGATGTTTTCCAGCCAATAGTGCAACCATTGGAGAAGTTGGTGAATGTATCGCGCAAAAGATCCTCAATCAAGCGTGAAATTAAACAAGAAAATAATGTGAAACGTGAAAAAAAGGAGAAGGAGGACGAGGAGGATGAGGATGAGGAAAAGGAGGATGAGGAGGAGGAGGAGGAGGAGGAAGAAGAAGACGACGATGAAGACGAGGAGGAGAAGGCGGCGGTGGAAGAGAGAAAAGACCGGAATGAAAATGTTGCGTATGACCGGAGCATGAAAGATCAATCGTTGGATGAATCCTTTCTTTCGGCAGAGGGAGAAACAATATCCAGCAGCGCCGATGAATTGATAAACGAGTATCTTTCGTTGTTACGCTCAAACAGAAAAACAAGCCTCGATGTCGCGTACGGTGTGAGAAATCTCGCGAATGACAAATTAATGATTGGCGATTTGCTGATAGATTTTTCATCATCATCCTCGACCGTTCGTGTGGGAGAGAAAAATTATGCAAAAACCATTGGATTAGTCGAGCTTTCATTCAAAAAACAGCCTGCTGATTTTACAACGGATGATTTGCGAGCGTATGAAAAAATTATTCATGAGACAAATGCTAATAGGAAATATTACAAAGCCTCGGGCGCTATACGTGCGGATAAAAGCACCAAATTCAAAAATTACATATCCAAGATATCTGACCACTCACACAGCGGTGAAGGCATGCCGAAATACAAGATTGCGCGAAAAAAACCGACAAAATTCGATTATGTTTATTGGGATGATCCTAATGAGCTTGTTGATTGTCTACGTTTGCTCTTATCATCTCAGGCTGCCGGAAATCTATCGCATTCGAATGAAATTATAGCGCTAATCAAGGAGTTGCGTGAGGCCAAAATCATTTATTAATCCGTTGTGTGTTAATGTTGTGCACATTTGCAACATGAGCGTTGACGTGTTTGGACGACAGTTGAATAAGAGTGTGCTCGGAAACAGTCGAGGTCCCCCCGGCAGACCGGGTATTGGATTTAAGACTACCGCCAGCGGTGATTACGATTTAGAGGGAAAACGACTGTGCAACGTTGCCGATCCTGAAGAGTCAAGCGATGTCGCCACGTTAAATGCACTGCATAAAAAATTACACAGCAACATAAAATTTCTGCGCAAAGAGATAAATCAGAGTAATTCATTGCTGGTGCAAGGACTCGAAGCTAGCATACAAAACATTGCGCAAACTCTCAACGCAAAAGTGCAGGCAGTACAAGATTTGACCGTTCGCATCTCACATCTAATCTCTCAACTCGATACTCGATTAACGGCTCTGGAGACGAAGAGGCAAAAATGAGTGAGATTGAGCGAGAAGCGCTGGTGGGGGAACTACACAAACCCGCTCGACGAAATTACCCACGTCGCCGCGTGGATATACGTGGCTTGGATGAAACCTGGCAAGCCGATTTGGTAGATATGTCAACGTACGCGAACGAAAACTCTGGACACAAGTTCCTCCTCACCTGCATCGATATATTCTCCAAATATGCATGGGCCGTTCCGATGAAAAGCAAGAATGGCAAGGATACAATGAGAGCTATGAAATCTATTCTCAGCGGGGGACGCGTGCCAATGAAACTTCACGTTGATCGTGGCAAAGAATTTTATAATTCAGATTTTGAATCTCTCATGCGGAAATATAATATTCACATGTACTCGACATACAGCAACTTGAAGGCATCCATCTGTGAACGATTTAATCGCACATTGAAAAATAAAATGTGGATGCAATTTAGCTTACGTGGAAAGTACAAATGGATCGATATTCTCGATAATTTACTCGCTGATTACAATAATTCCACGCATCGCACTATTCGTATGAAACCGCGAAATGTTAATGCTGGAAATGAAAAACAACTACTTCAGCGTGTATTCAAGAAGAAGAATTGTGAACCAACGAAAAAGAAAAAATTCAAAATTGGCGACAAAGTGCGAATAAGTAAATTTAAAAATGTTTTTGCGAAGGGTTATACTCCCAATTGGACGACGGAAATATTTACCATCAGCCGAGTGAACAATACCAATCCTGTGACGTATAATATCGATGATTATCAGAACGAGCCCATCGCCGGTGGATTTTACGAACGAGAACTGTTGAAAGTCACATATCCAGATATTTATCTGATTGAAAAAGTTCTACGAAAGCGCGGTGATAAAATTTTTGTAAAATGGCTGGGATTCGATGATACCTACAACACTTGGATCAATAAAGCAGATTTATGAAATTTATGGATGATTCCCCCCCCCCCCCCCCCCCCCGAGGAACGCTTTTCTCGCGATAGGAAGGATTTCGAAATGATTTTCATCGATGATTCGTTTATATTTCGTTTTTTATTGAAAAAATACGAGGTAAATATTTTTAAACGCATGGTTGAAGATCAAACAGGAGAATACATTTGTCCTCAAATATAATTGTTTATACATTCTTAGTCTAATTCTTAAACATTTGCAGTTTTTTCAACTGTTTTTTAGGTTTTTTTTTTTTCCCAAATTCGTAGATTTATATACATTTTTTTTCCAAAAACTCACGCATAAAAAATCTTAGTCTAATTCTTAAACATTTACAGTTTTTCAATGTTTTTTTTTTTTTTTCGAACTCATAGATTTTTATACTTTTTTTCCAAAATCTCACGCATAAAAAATAATTGTTTATACATTCTTAGTCTAAT
The DNA here is from genome assembly GCA_946863875.1 of Alloplasta piceator. NCBI lineage: Eukaryota > Metazoa > Arthropoda > Insecta > Hymenoptera > Ichneumonidae > Alloplasta > Alloplasta piceator. The sequence goes on along the minus strand of OX333077.1, from coordinate 25,567,057 downwards.
TCTTAAACATTTGTAGTTTTTTCAACTGTTTTTTAGGTTTTTTCCTCCTAAATTCGTAGATTTTTATACATTTTTTGTCTAATTTTCAAACATTTTTCCGTTTTCAATGTTTTTTTAGAGTTTTTTTTTTCCCCCTCGTTTTGCATCATTCATCCATATCTTCGATAATTTTATAGCCCCATGGTAACGTATCAGTCGAATTCGGAAGTAAAATTCTTTTATTGTCATTCCAGCTGAGCGCTAACTTTCTCTGCGCAACAGTTTCAACGACGTGTTTTCGACTACGAATCAAGTGCTGAGTTTTTTCCAGATTTTCATGGTGGAACAAACACTCTTTATAATTATTAAATGTTATCGACCTTAACGTCGCTGCTCGAATGCCTTTGGCTTTTTTCTCTTCTTTTTTTTTCTCACGTCGGACTCTGAAGGCGTATAATTTCGCTCTCAAACCAACAAATTCCTCCATTATCTTCCCATTATTTTCATCCTTCATCAGTGGTAATATTTTTTTATTAACCAATGAAATGCCATAGGGATTGTTGGTTTCATAATCGGATGTATCAAATTTGTGCGAATCGTCCTTAATATCGCTGTATATATCGGGGGTTGTGATGTGATAAATGAGACTGTCCGTATCGGTGTAAAGTAGCTTGGCTTGATCAAAATTTTTCTTCTTCATGTAATTATAATGGAAGTCGACATGTCGAGAATTGAAAATCCCACATATATTGGTTTAGTGAATTTTACTTTAACTCGATTTGATTCAATTATCACCATATCGTGATCAAAAATCGTGCAGCTGTGAAATGTCGCCTTTGCGATTAAAGCCTTTGCACCAAAAGGACCGTCCCATTTCGTCACAAGTTTAACATCTCGATGTTGCCTAACGTTCTCCATCATCTTGCCGAAAACTGCATTGTTCATGAGTTTGAAAAAGTTTTTTTCAAATTCATTTTTTGCCTTTTTACGCAGATCTGTGTTAATATCGATATGTTTTTTCAGCCATGCTTTTTGCCGGAATTTTAATGTGCGATGAATTTTCTTTAAACGAAGACCGAGGGCTAGAGCTTGTTTTAAATTTTGATAATGTATTATATATCTTTGCTTCGGCAATAATGTTGTCATTAGTTTTGGTTGTTTGAACCCCGGCGGTGTATAATGTTCGGGACATAACGGCAGATCTTTGTGGAGATTGTGAATGTCTTCAGGATAATCTAGATCAACCTCAAATATATATCCAATTTCGTCATCATCGGGAAGCGATTGAATGCTATCGGCATGAAAATTTTGTACCCACTCGAAGGAACTATAAGGCAATGAATTGCTCATAGCCGCACCATATAAATTGTTGACATCAAAATACATCAAGTAGCTCTCAGGTTCGTCTTTATTAAAGTCTGATTTCATGTACCGATTATTGGCTTTTGCATATCGATTCGAGCATTGCGCCACACCACCCCGAATACCCCGCTCGATAAATAATAACATGTCAATGTCAGTGAGGAGTTCAAGTTCAATATTAGTGATCTTGAGCATAGCATCAAATGCAAGACCTGGCGCTGTATAATAATGCAATGGATTGAGATTGTATGCCGTCAAGCAGTTGGACCGAAAATTTGCGAAAATATCGGCAAGAAGCAATATATCAGTCTTGAGATACAAGTCTGAATATTCGCCCAAAGTTTTTATTTTAAAGGTTGTCCAAACGTCACGTGCATGTGCATAGTCATCGTCCGTAATGTCCTCGTCGTAAAGTTTAGAGCGGAATTTTTCTTTACTCGGTAGTTCAGTCTCGTCGAGTTTCGTCCATTTATCGAGATAATCATAAGGGAAGACCCCCTTTCTCGCTAATGAATTCAGTTTCACCGCACTATCACAATGCTTACCCGTGATCGATTTACAGTCATTTGTGAGATAAGAGGCCAATTTTTCCAGACCACTCGGCATGAAACGGAATGAATCGAGGAAACGAAAGTTTATACACGTACCCTTGACGACTTTTGTGAATGAGATGTATTTTTCTTTAATCACGGGCAAGAGGTCTACCCTTCCCTCGAATTCCGTGGCCAATGCTCGAATCAAAAAATGCGCGTCATAACCCGAGAGATTGTGAAAGATGACGGGAACTATGTGTGATTTTGTATAATTTAAATTACAATCCTGATGAGCTGCACCGCGAAATTTTCCCGTGAAATGGCAATGGTCACGAACTTTCAAACATCCAGCAATAAAAGGTTTTTCACATATATGACAAATTTTTGATGAATGGAATCTACGACGACTCTCAGCGTTGAATTGTTCCATCGGTTTTACTGTTCTTATTCGCTCGTCAAGACTGCATGACAATGTTACCAATTCTTGCATAAACCAATTTATGCAATTGTCACCGCGACAACTCTTATATTCCTCGATTGACTCGTCAAATGAACATTTCAAATAACAGCCGATACTGTGGGGTGTGTGTTTTTGATAACTGATAGTACGAAGTGTGCGTTTTTTTTTATTATTATTCTGTTGCCCATTGATTGGCTCGAGAAGACATTCGAGATCAGCGTAAATGACAAACGGAACGCTCAGTTTGTTACGAAAATTTTTAAATTTTAAAATTGCCTGTTCTGGCTCGGGCAATATGACTCGACATGTTTTATGTATGTTTGCACAATCTACGCGATGTTTATTGAGTGCAAATTCCGTTTGAAAGTGACAAAGGCATCTGTCACATATGCACTTACGATGCTCATAGTTTGATTTTTGAGCGCTGATCAGACGAGAGAGATCTCGTATCCAAGTGAAGTGATGTACCGGCTTGTGCAGTTGAAAATTATCGTTGTCGTGGTCCTCGTCGTCGTCGTCGTCGTCGTCCTCATCCTCGTTCTCACATTCCACAATGAGCAAATGAATTGTCGGTCTTTGCGATTGGTTTGAACTCACATATACCGGCACAATTTCACTACGCTCATTTTGTCCCTTTTCTATGCCATAAATGTTTATAGCTAGATCATTCATTCTCTCAAATTTTGCAACATCTCGAATGCTCATAGGAAAATCGAGTCCCGCGTAATTCACCACTTCACTGAAATGCGGATATGAATTTGTTCGATTTCTATTCATCGGGGGTAGTGGCGAAAGAGCAGCTGTAACTGACCATAAAAAACAATATGGATCATTGTTCTCAATGTTCACCACTGCTCCTTTCCTCCGCACATCGTCAGGAAGACGCACAAACGTCGAAACACCCCCTCGCAATGGCAGATACCGATTCACATTCACCCGCAGGTGTACAACTTCATGAAGCGTCCATCCTGATTCTTTCTCCTCAAACTCCTCAACTTGCGTCAACAAGATAGTTTTTGCATGATCATCGAGCCACTCCCCGATATTAGTCGTCGGTAATATTACTGCGTTCGCGGTCTGAAACGCTTTTTCCTCCTCAATAATGTCGGCACTTTTCACAATGCGAAACATGCAAACTAGCGTCAAATTAACTTTTAAATTGCCATTAATTCGCAATGATTCAGTTAGCCGCTCGCAAATCACTTTTAGCGCATCATTCAAAAAATGTTCGAGATCTTTGTGTGCTAGATTAACCAATAATCCTGTAGTAATCCTTGATTTGAATGCAGAATCCATTTCCACCCATTTCACTTAAGGCGCTGACACTCCCGAACCACGTTTTTTCATTTTTTCCACGAGTGATATCAAGGTGGCGATCGTTGATTGAATGCGCATTTTTGCACCAACAGTCAGAACAGACGCTCGCAAAGTTCTGCGCAGTAGAGCCACATTGCGATCACCGAACAAAATATACCTTTGCACTCTGACGTGTGAAGGAGGCTTATCCTTGTGCGCGTAATATCCTCTTCTCATAATCGTCACAATTTTTTTGCACTTTTTCGCGTCCATTATCGTACCGTTGATGAAAAAAAAAAAAAAAAAAAATGTATGGATGAAAAAACAGAGAAGTCGACGGAATGCGTGATCAACTCGGAATGAAAAAGAAAATCGAGAACGTCAATAGACCCCAACCTCTCGCCCGCACAATCTCATGGTTTAAAACATAGGGATGCAAGAGGTCCAGAGCACAAATGAGAGAGAAATAAAGATATGCAGGGAAAGAGAGAGAGAGAGAGAGAGAGACAAGTTGAATGAAAGAGAGTAAGGGTGAGACGAGCCATACATTGAATACTTGAGGAAAAAATTCCGTCACTCCACGAAAATATATATTTTGAAAATTGTGAACCAATATATGCAGCTATGTGTTGATATTATACCGCATACGTCGCGACGAAAAAATTTGGATCATGTTTGGATACAGAGTTGTATACATCATAAATTTGATACTTGACACTCGACGCGTGAGAGCGCGGGCGACAAAGAGTGCGCGTGCGAGAGAGAGAGAGAGAGAGAGAGAGAGCATGAGTCAACGCCAACGACGACGCCTAATGCTTTCTTCAAAAAATCATAGACAAGCGCGGGCGACAAAGAGTGCGCAAGAGAGAGGGTGAGAGAGAGAGAGAGCATGAGTCAACGCCAGCGACGATGCCTAATGCTTTCTTCTCGGGCATCGACAATCCCCCCCCCCTTCTCTACCTGCCACCCGCGATGCACCTTCCCACCCACCACCCACCACCCCCTGTGCGCAACACACACACACACACACACACACACGCACACGCATACGTATATACACGCAAGATGTGCGGACGAAAAGATCCCCTCCCCTCTTTACCTGCCACCCACGATGCACCTGTCCACCCACCACCCACATTCCACCCTCCAACTCCCCGTCCGCAACACATAGGGACATACACACACACATGCACACGCATATACACGCAAGATGTGCTGACGGAAAAATCCCCCCCCCCCCCCCTAAGCCACCCACCCACCACCCACTGACCACCCGCGAGCCACCCACTCACGACGCGCAACGGTTTGTGTCTCGGCTAAGTGGTTCGAGTCTCGACTAAGTGGCTCGAATCTCAGCTGAAAAAGGTCGGTAAATGTCGGGGTAGGGATCTTGATCTGGAACCGGCCTGTTTCATCTACTCGCGGGCTTCATCTTGAAGATCGCCGGGCTCATTTATATTGATGAGCGGCATGTTAGCGTTGTTCTGATATTCCCCAATTGCGGGATTTTAGCCGCCTGCAGCTCCGTTGCCATTCAACAAAAGATTTTCGCGATGATAAATATTCGGAATAATTTGCCCAATATTATGATATCTCAGTATCACGTCGGCGGAGAAAAATCAAAATGGTATCAATGGAAAGCTAATTTTTTTTTAAGATGACCAGAGTTCGTAAATGTTGAAAAAGTTGTCGTGTTTTTCAGTAATATCGAATTGAAATGTAACAAGAACGCTTCGCGTACACGTTGGGGGGCTTCACCCCCCAAACCCCTCCGCGCTTCCCGCGCCGTTGTCGTCACGTTTCGCGCTCCGTTTTCTTGATCATTGTCTTGATTTATTCCGTTGTGATCGAATATATGTTGAATGTTGGTTAACAGGTCCCTTCGCGACGTTTAAATAGGCACTCGCACTATAATTCAAACTCTTTTATTCATTGTGAACATCGATTAATTATTCTGATAAATTATATTAATCGTTACTAATGACAGATTTGATTATATAATCAAAATATTATTCGATATAAAAGTACAGTGTACGCTCCCACAACTGAATCTCCCATGATTTGACCGCACTAATAACTTTCTCCCCACTTCAAACTTACACAGGGCAACATAACCTCAACTGTCAAATTTTGTTTGTCCATTACGTACGACAATTAAGTGATACTATTAGTCGTTTTCTTGAAGAAACGGGAATTTTTATTTTCCAGAAAAAACAAAATTTCTATTTTGAGTAGAATATTCGTATGTATACACTATATATGTATATGAGTCATTCCATGTCAATTCAACGACGTTTTGTCGGTGACCCCTTTGATTTTTTATTATTATTCAATATGTTATTACACATGCACAAACAAGTATCCATGTAAATTTTTAGCTCCCTATCTTAAACCATACCGAAGTTATTGATTTTTGGAAAAATATTCTCAAAATAATCGTAACTTCCACAATAACCACGATATTTTAATTTGCTAAGAGGTCATTTTTGTTTGTTTTTCAATGTACTCTTTGAAAAAAATATCAAAAATAAGCAATTTTTTTTGTATTTATAGCTGTTTTAAGCTTAAGAAATTGGATTTTCTTTGAATAGGACGTCTTCAAATTTTTTCAAAAAAAAAAAAATTCCGATTAAAAAACGGAAATTTTTAAGATGTTACCGAAGATGGGATTCAAATAACTCCTCATATTAAAATAAATTTTGTTCGACTTTTTTTTCTCATAATTTTGATATTTTTTCCTTCCATGACTAAGATAGTTGATTTCAATGATGTTAAAATAAATAATTTTACTTCTCCCACATATTTCCTTTATAAATTATATTAGTTAACAATTGGAATTACCATTCAAGTACGTTTTTAACTTCATTTAATTTCTTTACATGAAAATTGTAATTCTCAATGTTAATATAATTTACAAAGGAAATATATGAGAGAAGCTAAATTATTTATCTTAACATAATTGAAATCATCAACTATTCCAGTCATAGGAGAAAAAAATACCAACATTACGAAGAAAAAAAATCGATTCGTTTAAAATAAGTTATTTGAATCCCATCTTCAGTAAAATCTTAAAAATTTTGTTTGTTTGCGTAGAATTTCATATATTTTTTTGAATAGAAGAGGTCCCATGGAAAGAAAATCCAATTTTTTAGCTTAAAACAGTCAAAAAGACATTAACATTATTTTCTATTTTTTTCGACAATTGTCAAACCGAAAATTGAGTAGATTCGATCATGTGTATCTGTCAATTCAATTCGGAAACGAAAAATCAAAATTGACTCTGAACAGAGAGGCGATGGAACCTGAGACGAGCCGAGCGCATCTTTCATATTCTAGCTTTGGCTGTCGTGTCGCGGCGAGTGGCAGCGAGATAGCATAAGCTGCATTCGTCTTGAACGTTTTGAGCGGTGTGAGCGTCATATCCAGTAGCATTCCATATGCCGATGTAGTGAATTCTGACACAAGCGCGCTGCGCTTGAGCACTGCATAACCTGGCGTACCCATTGGTCAAATTGAATTTCGCGTGCCACAATGCCACGCTCGAAATTCATTTTGACCAATGGGTACGCCGCATATTATGCGGCGCTCAAGCGCAGTGCGCCCGTGTCAGAATTAGGGTCACGGTCATACATTCAGGTATCGCAACGACGGTAGTGAGGGTAGGCACTCTTCTCTCTCACATTTTTCATTCCGATTTACGCTGCAAGGTGCGCTCGTAGAAAAGTGCGGTGTGCGACAAAGATAGACAGAGTCTTCTATCTCCCTTGCTCTCTTAAACGCGCGCATGCCCTCGATGCGCCGTCTCACGCACGCCACACACTCACGGATAGAACGCAAGAGTGGGAACACACTTCTCAGCGACGGCGACACCTTTTGGCGACACGAGGATCGAAAAACGTGACCTACAAGGGTGCCTACCCCCACCTACATTGAAATTCCGCTTCATTGCAAGACCTGTTTGTACGGCCGTGATTAGGGTCCATATTCGGCGTAGATGGCGCCAATGGTCTTGAATCTTTTGCCCGCGCAAAAAGGAATTCTATTTTCAATTTACCATTTAAAATAACCGTTTTTTTGGCAATGACATACGCAACACTTTGTCATTTTTAATTCATTTGTTTTTCCAAGTAATATTTATTATACACGAGCACGGATACAACGCACATGAGAAGTTGCAATAAAGTAAGGTTATGTTGGCCGGCTATACTGACAGTCGGTAAATATGGATAACTAATATATCTACGCTTATATTTCTGCAATAATAAAAATATCGTTATGTTGTCCATAATTTTACAATGCGTAAATTGTCGATTAAGAAGAGAAACGAGTGAATTGATAACAAATTCATTAAAGTATATGTTGTCTAATTATTAAAAGTCAATTCGAGAATTAAATCTTCCCGCCTCTGTGGAACCAGTAGCAGTGCTGCCCTCAACTACGCAAGGGTCCCAGTGAAGACCCTAATTCCCCCTATACGTGCTGTAGGCGTGTAAATAAAACCGGAGACACAATGACAAAAATAAGAAATAAGGAGTAAGAATCAGCCATCCGATTGGCGTAGTTTCTCTAAAGTGCACGGCGATTGGCTGATTCTTATTCCTTATTTCTTATTCTTGTTATTGTGTCTCGGGCTTAAGCGTTCAAGATAATGCAGCCAAAATTTGCTTTCGTTTATTGATGATTTTTATCTGTCATCGTAATCAGGGCCGTTGTAATGTTTACTCAAATTATAATGTTGAAAAATATGACATATAATTTTTTAAAGTGACAATTCGTGCAATTCGACCGAGTGTAGTGTAGTGTATTGTGTGGGGATGTTTTTTTTCATTAAGAAAATTGTGTATTTCAGGAACATACGGTTATGTTTCATATAATTTTTTTCTTTGCATAAAAGTTATAATAATATTTGAAAAAAAATGTTAATACATAGAAGTGTACTAATTATCAATCATTATATTTTAAAGAAAAATAACATTTCATCAAATAGTAAGAAATGTCTACAAATTTTGTCCAATTAGTGTTTTTTTTTGCGAAAACGTTAATAAGTTATAAATGACTAAAACAGAAATATTTAAAATTCTATGTTAAAATTGTTTAAATTATTTTAAACTCTTGAAATAGTTAAAATGTATTAAGGGACAACACCACTTTGACGGCTTCAAAAAATCGATTTTTTGAAAACCATTTAAAAAAATCTAAAATACTTTTAAGATTGAAATGCCGTTGGACCCAGGTCGAAAAAATAATTATTTTCATAGATATTGAATATTTTGTGGAGCGGTGTAGCGGTCCACGACGCTCGGGGTCCCGTGCAGCTGGGCGCCTTAGAGCCGCCAGGTATTCTTCCCACCTTTCTCAGCTATTTTTTTGGCTCCCGTCAGAAAAACCGGCTATATCTATAGGATAGCGTCACAGCGTCAGTTTGCGAATAGGAGCGATGCTATTCGTGTCTAATCGCTCCGAATCGTTTCGTTTGTGAATATCAAACGCTCCAAATTATTATTTTCAAGTTGAAATGGAAGATAAGAAAGTGTACACGGGGAAAGAAGGAACAAAATGGAGCTATGTGACGAGGAGTCGATCGAAAATTTCGAATCAAAAACCTCCGAACCGTTATAGCTCAGAAAACAGTTCTGCAGAGCATGTGAGCACGTCGGCGAAAAAGTTAAAATCATCGGACGATTTAGAGGTCGGTGTTACTAACGATTTCAATTATCGTATAGTACAACTTTTCACTGCATTGAACATTATATCCACGTTAGTGAAATGTAAAATGTGTGATCGTGACATAAAATTCACCGAAAAAAGTTTGCGCGGAATCGGCTTCAAAATCGAGGTCGATTGCGGCCATTGTGAAAAAGTGTTAATCAATTCGTGTCCTATGATTGGCAATGCATACGAAATAAATCGCTGGATCGTATTCAGTATGCGTCTTCTTGGCGTCGGTTTGAATGGCCTGATGGAATTTTGTGCATTCATGGGCCCACCACGCTCCATATTTCAGTCTTTTTACGATCGAATCATAAATTCGATTTCCATTGCCGCTGAAGCGGTGAGCGCAATGAGCAAAAAAAAAGGCTGCACTCGGCCGCCGGACGGAATTATCGTTTCAGGCGACGGATCGTGGTGAAAGCGCGGTTTCACCTCGCTTTTCGGTATAACATCGCTAATCGGCTGGTACACTGAAAAAGTATTTGACGTTACAGTTAAATCGAAATACTGCAAAGCTTGCGAGCATTGGGAAAAAAAGGAAAACACCGCGGAGTACTGGGAATGGAAAGCTACCCACGACGATGAGTGCCAGGTGAACCATAGCGGCTCCTCCGGAAAAATGGAAGTCGATGCAGCTATCGAAATATTTCAACGGTCTGAAGAGCTCTATGGCTTGAAATATAAATATTATATTGGTGACGGCAATTCTAAAACGTTTCTGGGCATATCGAATATCGATCCATACGACGGTTTCGAGATAAAAAAAATAGTGAATCGATCATGCCTAAATACGTATGGGGACGTGCCTCCGCGAAATCGTGAAAAAACAAAAGGATTGTCTGGCAGAGGAAAGCTCACCGGAAAATTGATTGACGAGTTGAGCACATATTACGGCTTGGCTATTCGGAGGAACAGCGATGATGTTGACAAAATGAGGACGGCAATTTAGGCGACTATCAAACATAAAATGTCTACAGACAGTGAGCCACAACATGACAATTGCCCGAAAGGTGCCGAGTCGTGGTGTTCGTGGCAGCGCGTGGTCGCAAATGGTGATATTTCTAAATATCGCCATAAACCGCTTCTTCCTCAGAAAATATTGGAGGCAATTTAGTCAATCTTCGAAAATTTGAGCAGGGACGATTTGCTGCAGCGTTGTTTGGGCAGCTACACGCAAAATAATAACGGAAGCTACAATAAATCAGTTCGGGCAATAGCCCCCAAGTGCCAGTCCGGAAGCAAAAAAGAACATTGATATTGCAACTGATATCGCGGTATTAGTGTTCAATGATAACCTGAGAAGGCTCATAAAAGTACTGGAGACGTTGGGGATAAACATCGGCCCAAATTGTTTCAACTTTTGCGTTGAGACCGACGCAGCGTGGATCCAGCTCGCGGAGCCCTCGCTCACAGACGCTGCAAAAGAAGCGAGAAAAGCCTTAACAAGTTCGAGGAAAGAATCAGGAGACAACGATTGACTTTTTGAAGGCCAGCTATATGGTGCCAGCATCGCTGATTGAAGGTAAATAATTTTTCATTCAATTTATAACATAAATTAACAAACCTAGAACTTTGAACGCGTTTTCCTTAAAACCACTTTTTTGAGTGCAGCACGCAGCAGAACTCGAGCAATTTTTATCCGATTGACTTCAAATTTTTACTGTATCAATAAATGTAGATTATCTAGAGAAGTACAGAGGATTTTTTTGATATCTCAATAATAATAAAAGTTATAGCCTATTTTCGACGAGAAATTTTGCTCAAAAATCATTTTTTAATTTCAAAGGCGTGCCTATTTTTTAAAAATCAATATTTTTCAAAATTCCTATGTACTTCTCTTTAAAATATCATATTATTAACGAAAATACTCGGTATTTTTTTTCAGATCGACGTTGAAGAGAGTTCTGCTGCGTGCCGCGAACCACTGCGGAGATGACACTACCTGACGTGGGAGCTTCCCCAGCGCCACCATGCGGCGTGAAAAATGTAAAAAAATGTTTTTTGATACATTAATGAACAAGGAACAAAACCCAAAAATTTTTTTTTCAAATATCTCTTTTTTTCCCACAAAAAAAAAAATTCTTGATAAATGTGAAAAAACAGGGGGTCACAGTGGTGTTGTCCCCCAAAATGAAAGAACATGGCGAAAATTAGAAAAATTCGTTCACGCATCTTCGTGCAATGAGTGAAGAACTGAAAAAAAGTTATTTTCGTTAAAACAAAATGGTTCAAAGAACTGTAAAGATTTCAAATTCTACAGGACACTTCTTCATGATTCCATAAAGAAAGTCTATAAGTTACAAAAACATTGGTTCACAGGTTGCGGAGATCTGACTTTGGATCGACACAAAAATGGCTTTATGGTTCAAAAATGGCTGTTTTTTTGAAAAATTTCACATAATTATTGTCTGAATGGATCGGGTCAAAGAAGGTTTTGAGATTATAGTAAAACAAAACTGTGCTATGAATTTGAACCGGATCCGTTGATGGATTGCTGAGTTACGAGCACATACAGACGGCCGAGAGGACGGAAAATCCAAAAATTTTCGTTTTTGTATAATATCCTAACATATGTTGGTATAAAGTTTGTATGATTGTTTTCATAAGAAATAGATTTTTGGAAGGCAATACTAATAGGCGCTTTTCATCAGGGGTTGCGAGCGAAACGTTTTGCTCGATTGGGGATTTAATCCTTGAGCGAGCACATTGCTGGTATACGAAGGGTAGCTCGTATCGCGAGAGGAACTTTATGGTATACCGGGACGATCGAATCGGAGAGGGAGCGCAAAGGGACTCAGGTAGTTTCCCTCTCCTCGCGAGTCAAGTAGACATTTCTTTTTGGTGATCGTATCGCGAGCGAGTAAATAGTTCTCGGACGAGGTGTCCATCCTATCGCGAGTTATTGGGTGTCTCGAGTCCGTCGGATGATCCTATGAGGATCGAAACGTCCGAGAACTTTTCCAGTAAAACTCGCCGAGGACCAAAACCTTGAGCGACGCGAAAGGGTTTCGATCTTCACCTGGCCCGATTTCGTTGGGCATAGGATATTTCGTAGTTTTTTTAAATTACCGTTTCCTGTTATTCTGTTATTCGCATTTTTGCTTGACAATTTGACTCATAGAGTATTGAAATCTCCGTTATGGAACAAAGGCCAAGAAAATTTGTTATATTTTATTAGATTTTTCTGAATTTCTTCAGATTTTACAAAGTTGTCCCGTTTTTTGCTTCCTCATAAAGGAAGCTTTGTTTTCGCGAAAAAATTTTTTTTCGCAATTTTCATGTCAGTATGTTCAAAATGTCCCAAAACGTCGAGAAATCACATTTAGAAAAAATGTCCGGATGTATGTGTGTGTGTGTGTGTGTGTGTGTGTGTACGCTTTGTGCATTCTTTAAAATGAATATGTCTGGAGAACGCTTTGGCCGATAAACTCGAAATTTGGTATACAAGTAGACTACGTATGTCCCTGTTCTAAGTGCAATTTTTTTTGAAATTGCAAAATCATTGTCTATTTGGCTGGATTTCGTATTTTCTGTAAATTGCTTGTTAGTCGTGTAACTTTCGTAATTTTGCAATTACCACCCTGAAAGTTTATGTGCAGATACACTTTATAATAAAGACGGTTGGGAATGAATTTGGGAAAAATCGCTCAAGAGGTTCGGTTTGAAATTTTTTTTTAATTTTTCGCAAAAAAATTGTAAGTTCTCTAACTTTTGTATTTTGCATTTATCGAGCTGATTTTTTTTCGTGACGAAAAATAATACCGAATTTCATAAAAATCGCCCGAGGGGTTCGGTTAAAAATTTTTTTTTGAAATTTCCATCAAAATTTTGTTAACGCTCCAGCATCCGCATTTTTGGAAGTATCGAGCGAAAACTTTTTGCACGAATACACTAGATGATAAGAATGTTGAGGGTCGAATTTGGTGGAAAACGCTCAAGATAGTCGTTCGCAAAATTTTTTTGAAATTTTCGAAAAATACTTATTAACACTAAGTTTCCTAATTTAACAGCTATGGAGTTCACTTCTCTAGCACCAATACACTGGACGACAGAAACAATTAATAATGTAATTGAACGGAATTTCTAAAAAATCATGCAAATTAGAAATTTGCACATAGCTTCTTCATTTGTTTCCGTCGTTCATGAAGCTTCCTTTATGAGGAAGCCATGATAATAAACATACATGTCATAAGAGTGGTCAAGGAGATCCTCATAAAGGAGGGTTGACGAACGACGGAAAAAATTGAGGAAGCTGTGTGCAAATTTCTAATTTAAAAAAATAATAATAAATCCAAAAAACGCGTGTCTGAAAAATTCTGAAAAAATTTGGGAAAATTTTTTTGAATGTCCTTACTTATATAAAAAATTAAGAGGAAAATCAAGATTATCAAGGTAAGATTTTGATCGAAATACCGTGGAAGGCCACATATATAAATAATACACTCAGTCAAAAAATTAAAGGAACAGCAAAATTTTCGAGATTTTTCAGCGATTTTCCAAAGGCTGTAACTTTGCTGATTTTGGTTGTAAAATTTAAAAAAAAAAGCATTTTGAAGCTTGAATCTTCTAGTTTTGGAATCTTGAGTCAAAAAAATTTTGTGGGCATAACCCTCGGCGCAGTCGAAAGAAATATCACGGTAAAATTTTTCTCGAAATTTTTGCTTTTTTCAAAACAGTCGATGGGCTCCAAAAAAATTTTCTGAGCTTAACCAATCTATGGAGCGTTTAGCTGAATTCTTTGGCTTCAATTTGCTTTTTCTTATTTTTGTTCTATAATCATTTTTCGCTGAGATATCGGCGATTGAACAAAAATTCGTCTTTTTTTTTAAATCTTCGATATCTCTGGAACTAACGATCGTACAGCGAGTGAACGGTGGGTTTCGGGAACTTGAATCTACCCTCTATAAGTGGCGATTATTGTCATAAACAAAAAAACGGCTTCCACGCTTAATTTTGACTTGAAAAAGTCCAAAAAATTAGCTTTTTTTCTTGTTTCAGAGAATCTACCACCACTTTGCAGATATTGCGAAAAATACCAATGTTTCAAGGTCCTTTTTTACCTCAATACATACCTAAAGACCAAGCCAATTTTTGAAACAATCGGTCGAACCGTTTGTTGTGACCGAGTTGTCGTACCCAGTATATTAGAAGGTACAACGATATTCGGACACAGGGATCGGCAAAAAAAAAATTTTAGATTTTTAATTAACCGTTATTAAAAAAATTAATATTTTCATCCATTATTTTTTTAAGTATTTCGATAATTAGTAATTTGAAGACCAATAATACGAATTATTTGGATATTGAATATTAGTATTCTTTGAATTATTAATTATTAGAAAAATTAGTAATGTACATATCTAAATTACTAATTATTTAAGTAATTAGTAATTGAACTATTTAAATTACCAATTATTTGAATAATTAATAATTTAGATACATAAATTACTAATTATTAGAATAATTAGTAATTGAACTATTTCAATTACCAATTATTTGAATAATTAATAATTTAGACATATAAATTACTAATTATTAGATCAATTAGTAATTGAACTATTTTAATTACTAATTATTTAAGTAATTAGTAATTTCATTATATTAATTATCAATTTCAAAAAGAAAACTCTCCAATTTAGCTTAAATTTGAAAAATTTTTTAGATACCAGTGAATTTTTTTTTGTCAATTCAGAGTAAAAATCTTTCAGATTATATCACTTTCTTCAATTTGAAAGGAGTTGAAGCTCTGTCCAATGATTTATCGAGAACAATAAGTTAACATCGGTCAAAAAAAAAGTCATTTTGGCGTTTAATTATTGAAGGAACGATGTAGGAAAATGTGAAGTACACTTTTTTAAAGTATAAATTACTCTCTAGAAATTCTAATTTTTAATTTTCAAAGAAAAAACGTTATTCAGACCTCAAGTTACTAATTGTAAAGTTAATATATTAAACATTTTTTCTATAAAATAATAAAAATTTATAATAGAATGCAAAATTTAGAGTTATTAAATTTGAGTATGCATAGAAATTTCTACTATGTTAAAATAGGATCAGTTACTATGCTAGCATAGGCAATTTTCCTATCTTGACATAGTAAAATTTCTTATATTAACATTAGAATTGTTCCTATGTTAATATACGAATTTTTCCTTTATCACATAATTATATTTCCAATGTTTACATAATAAAAATTACATTGTCAACATAGGAATAATTCCCATGTAGCATAGTAAAATGTCCTATGTTACATAGAAATAATTACTATGGTAAGATAGAAATTTTCCCTATGCAAACTGGGAAAAATTCAATTTTATAACCCGTATGGATTTTCATAGCATGAATTTTTTAAAAAATTCTTGGCTGAAAAGGTGACATTTATTTTTAACCAAAACACAAACAATAATTTTTACGAATACGTATTTATTTTCATCAATTTTTTTTTTTGCAACACTTGCATTACATTTCATTATCACCCTCAGTTCAAATTTTTTATCACTTAGTTTATTATATTTTGGAAGGTCATACATGGTGGCATAGCTGAAAAGTCTCTCGACAGGTGCTGAAGACGGTAAAATCGTGTTAGTTTTCAAAAAAATTTCCCTCACAATCGGATAGAAGTTCAAAATTTGGAAATCTGTCCTCGTTTCTGCTGTGAATTTGATAAAATTAACTTCTGGAACAATTGATCCAAATGGTCTTGCAGAAGAACTCGATGCAATATAAGTATTAGGAGCAAAAGAACTAGGTGAGGTAGAAGTACTAGGAGCAACAGAATTAAGTGCAGTGGTTAAAGGTCGGTCACCAAAATCAAAAAAATTATCTATTGTCCCAGCTTGTAATTCTTGTGGCTGATCAACAGGGGTATCAGAAAAGCGATTGATTGCATCCTGTATCGCCTCCATTACATTATCTTGAGCACTTTTACTCAGAGCAGATAACCACCTCAGCTCAAACATAGGATGAGAAGCTGCAGCTACAGCAGCTGTTCTTCCTTCTTCCACAACATCAAAAATATTCTTGAAACGCTTCTCTATAGCACCAATTAACCCTAAAACCAATTTCTGGCAATAATGAAATTTTAAATCTCTGCAAGCCATCAGTTTCTTTCGAGTCATTATAAGCGTAGGCAGTAGATATCCATATGATGCAACTTGATCGCCTTGTAAAACATCAATAGCCTGGGCGATAGGTTGGTGACAACGGCAATATTCTTCGATGAATCTTTGATGGAATAAATAAACGAAAATAGAAAAAGAAAAATATAGTTCAAATGACATTAATAGACTAGTCATATAAAATTGAGTAGTATAAAAAAGTTTCGATTTTTTTAGTAATTTTCAGAGAACTGTAACTCGCAGAAAAATTATCGTAAGGAAATACATTAAATTTCTGAATTTTTAATTTTTAAATCCAGAGTTCAATATTTTTTTGTATCGGCTTTTTTTATGATATTTGATGAGCTGTATAATAATGGAAAATGATCGAAGGAATCATGATTATCACGCAATCCAATAAAATAGTGCAAAACAATATTTTTTCTAAAAAAAAATATTTTTTATTTTTCCGGGGGAAATTTATTCCACTTTGCAAAAGTGTCTCATAATTTTCTGCATGATCAATAACAATAATAATTGTTAAGATATTGATGATTGAGGACACAAAGGGTCCTTTCCGTTGAAAGTCCGATATCTCTATGAGAAATAGACGTTGAGAAATACTATAAAAATGATTCTGGAGCGAAGTAAACAGACTACCTATGCAAATTTTTAAATTCTTTTTTCGCACTATCTCAAAATGCTTTTTTAAAATCCTCGATACAATTTTTCACTTAGATACAACGCATCAAATATAATTGAAAAATTTAGAATTTTCTTTGCTCCCATTATTTTTTGAGCAGTGTATAAGCTTCAATCAAAACGAAAATATCTTTTTGGTTTATTTTCTATTATAAGTTACAGCATTCCAAAAATTACTGTACAGTTCAGCTCTCTTGATATTATTCATTTTATTGCACTCCGTACGTAAAATGGCACTTAACGCACTCGTGCAATAAAATTTTATTGCACTCGTATCGTAATGTACTATTTTGTGACTTAAAATTCAAAAAAGTTTATTTTACCTAAAGTCTGCTTCTTCAAGCGGCTTGGTCATTTCCAACGCTTGAACGTTCTTCAAAATTTTCTCCTTCAAACCAAATATTTGAATGAGTGAATCGTAAAGCGAATTCCATCTCGTAGCAACGGGCCTTTTGAGACTTTTCCCCAGAATACTTTTGGCATTTTCAGCCTTTTTTGGTGCAGATAGCAGTTGCCATAGTGAAGTACAACGGTCGATCATTTTATTGTAACTTGACTCTAAAGACTTTGTAGATTTAACACACACCATCGCGTCAGTTGTTGCTACAAGATTAAGGGTGTGACTCGCACAACGAATATGCGCAGGAAGTATATTTTGCAGTTCTTCCTCCATGACTGTGGACAATGATTCTTTCTCAGCCGATTCATTCTGTTCTGAATAGCATTCTTCTTCTGATTCAGAAACTTCTTGTGAGCTAGGATTACCTTCTGAGTCAGAAGAAGAGTTCAAGTCTGCTTCTCTTTCTTCGGATTCATTATTGTCTTCA
The DNA here is from genome assembly GCA_946863875.1 of Alloplasta piceator. Taxonomy (NCBI): domain Eukaryota; kingdom Metazoa; phylum Arthropoda; class Insecta; order Hymenoptera; family Ichneumonidae; genus Alloplasta; species Alloplasta piceator. Next base: position 25,549,089 of record OX333077.1, on the reverse strand, counting down.
TCGTCTATAAAAAAGAAATACACTATTAAAAAAATAAAGAGAACAGGCAAATTTACCAATTTTCTCTTAAAGGGGTCGAGTCAGCGTCAAAACGGCGATTTTTAACAATAATTTATAATTTTTGTAGAATGCCTACAAATATGATGTATCATCCACTATTTGAAGCACCAAATGAACAATTTTTTGGGACTAGTTAGAACCCTTGAGGTACACCGGTGACCTAAAAAACTTAGTTTTGAGTTTTTACACTCTGCGCATGATTCAGAAAGAGCTTTTGTTCTACGACGTCTCATTTCCTTCGTAACACTTTTTCCAACCGGATGAGCGTGGCACATTTTGATTGAAGTCAAAATTGTGACCAGGACAATGTCTGGAAAGTTCAAAATAGGCTAACCATTCCAAAACAGGCCTGCAACTCTGACATGAAGGGCAAACAAAAAAATGTGCCGCGCTCATACGGTGGGAAAAACTGTGACAAAGGAAATGAGACATCGTAGAACAAAATCTGTCCAGCGGTTTATTCAGGACACCGGTGCACCTGGAGAGTTCTAACTAGTCCCGAAAAATCGTTCATTCGGTACCTCAAATAGTGGACAACACGTCATAATTGTAGGTATTCTACAAAAATTCTAAATTATTATTAAAAATCGTCGTTTTGACGCTGACTCAACCCCCTTAATTTCTGACAGGCTGTAACTTTGTCATCAATAATTAACGCATTAAGAAGCAAAAAGTCTAAGAATCTGGTTGTTCAATTTTTTTTCAATATTTCTATGAAATGAAATTTTACTATCGCATTCGTTTTTACTCTCCAAAAAGGTTTTGTATAATTAGAAAGACTTTGAAATCTACTTCCATTTCAGCTCGCGAATAGCCTTTTTTTAGTAATTTCATAGAAATCTAACTATTGTATTTGACCTCATGACGCAATTTTTAAAATATTTTGCTATTTTATGACTCAGCTCGTCGAACTGGTTCAGAAAATACATTTGGTTAGAAATTTCATATATGATTGGGGCATTCAACGCCAAATCGACCACTTTTGAACCCGACCCCTTTCGATTTGGCTGAAAGTTTTCGATCTTTTTCTACCCCACCGAAAACATTTTTCAGCATTCTTTGAAATTTTTATTTTATTTTTTTCTGAAAAGTACATTCAATAACGAAAATTTAAAAAAAACGCCCCGAAAATATAAGTTATTTTTTCGGTAAATTCATAACTTTTTTTTTGTGGAGTTATCCTACCCTACCCTTTTTTTACCTTACTAGGGTAAAAAAACTTAAAAAATTCTGAAAAATGTTTTTGAGACTGTAGAAAAAGATAGAAGAGTTTCAGACAAATCAAAAGGGGTCAAAAGTTGTCGATTTTGCATGGAATGCCCTATATACAATACATAATCGATAAATATTATTGATGTCTACAAGCCATGAAAATATTGAGCAAGATTTACCATTAGAAATTTAGTATCTACATAAATACCTTTAGAAAAGAAGTCATTAAAGTTAATCCCACAGACAAAGAAAGCTTTCACAAAATTTGAGCCATTATCGGTGACTGTTGCCACAACTTTTTGTTTATCAATTTTAAACGAGTGATGAACTTCATCAATAATTCTCGCTACTCTGTCAAATGAATGAGTCCCTGAAAATCGTCGACATGCGATCGCATACGATTTGCGGTCGAACGTATTTTTATGAATCTGAAAGTTCATATTTTATAAAAGTATTTTTTTCATGATGTATAAAAATTACAAATGTACCTAGTAATAAAATTATATTAATATTAAAAACATAATTCTTATAATGCAAAAAATATCAAATAGTTTTATTACCCAGTGGACGGTCATGCCGATGAACCGTCGACTTCTACTTGTCCAAATGTCAGCGGTTGTACATACGTACTCAACCGAACCAATCATTGTCCGAATGGATTGCATATTTTTTTTGAAAGTTGTAATAATCCTACGTCCAACAGTTCGCGCTGATATGTGAGCTAGTTTTTTGCCACCTTTTTTTATTTTCATATCTATGTAGATATAATAAATTTTAATTACTAAGACACTATATAATTTTTTTTTAAATATCACAAAACGTCATAAAAAGCACAGTAATCTATTGCTTGATTTTATTTCAAAACTAATTTTACAATAGAGTTTTTCACATAAAAAAAGGTTTACTAGAACCAAGAAAATATTGAGTAAGACCCAAGTTGTTTTGGAGAAAAAAGAAATTTTGAATTGCAGTCGTTGAATGTTTAATGTCATAATTCAAATGCTATTGGAATCAGCTTCATATTGTGATTAAAAATGGTAAAAGTGTATCCTCAGTTTTAAATGTCATGTTGTTAAATGGAATTGACAAAATCCGGATAAAAATTACATCGGTTAATCACTTTGACAATTGTAGCTGATAAAAATTTTAAGAGTATAAAATATCTGTGATAATGATTTTATTATATGAATGTTTGCATGGAATAAAACTAGCTAATTATTCCATAACGCTATTAATGTAGATAAAGTTAGATATTTTTCATGTTGTATATTATATTTTACAATTATTTCTGTCAAATTCATTGCAGTTTATGTCGTTCAAAATATATTTTCTCAGTATTATAGAAGGAAATCTAAATGAATCTTATAATATAAATGAAAATAAACATTATTACGGCTGCCTTCCCACTTTGAATTTCAAATTTTACTAAAAAAAATATTTGAATAGTGGAAAAAAATGTATTGATAGAGAAATCGTGGTCATAGATATTTTAATTTCATGCAAAACAATTTCCATCATTCTAAATATTTTTTTTTCGTTCAGGTAGGTATCTATTCCTCTACAGAGAATCAATCTTTTTTATTGAACTAAAAAACAATTCATTATTATTTCATACCGTCAAAAATTTTTCGAAACGATGAGCATTCAACAGTATTAAAAGGAGCCATACTTTCTAGTATATAGCTTATTACATTTTCCTCAAACTTTGCCTGGGAAAAATTACAATAAGTTCTCATCATTTTTTCTGCTTCATCATTTTTTTTGTGCTTTTCCCGGACGACATGTTCTTTGTAAGCTTCGAGGCTATCAGCATGGACTTTCTGAAAATTATTTTTGTTTGTGACATTACAACGTAATTACAAAAAAATCTTATAGATTTTTGCTTGGTTAATAAAATATACAGATTTTCAAACATGGTAATAGTTAATCTCATGAGCACATCGAGTACATCAAGACAAGAGCTAGTCCATAATTTTCGACTATTAAATAATACGACGATTAGCTTTCGAAAAAATAGTCGACGAACTTACAAATTATTTTTATAGAATTGAATATTAATATTCGATTCGGAATTCGAATAGAACAATTGGAAATATTTGAACATTTTTCGAATAATTCGAGCATTTCGAGTAATTCGCAAAATTTCGAATTATTCGGTTTCTTTTAGAATAATTCATGAATTTTGAAATGATTCGCTTCGCGAATCATTTCAATTTTTTTCTCACGACGAATGGCCCTTATTAGTTAAAACACTACACATAAATTTTATTGGCCGTTAAACTTTAATTAAATCATTCGCCAATAAATATTAATGACAGTATTCGAAAGAATATATAGTTTTGTCGATTACCTGAATTTTGAAATCACTGCATTGTTTACAAAATATAACATTCCAAAAGGAGAGTGGACTGCACTCAGTGGAGTTAGTTTGACTCCGGTGTGAGTTTTAAAGGTATAAAAAACAATTAGATAAATGTCGAGTAATAATATATAATGTTATAATTTGTAAATAATGCAGTGATTTCGACATTCAAATAATAGGTAAAACAATGTTCTTTCGAATACTGTCGTCGTTGGTTTGAACTCATTAGTCTTTATCGGCAAATTAATTAATTAAAGTTAGAGCTTTCTTTGATGGCATGAGTTTCAACGGTCAATAAAATTTATGTGTAGTGTTTTAACGAATCAAGTATATTAATCGTGAGAAAAAAAAACTCTGAATAAAGAACATGATGAACCATAGATTCGGAACCCATAAAAATTCGCGAACTATCAAAAAATTGGTGAATCATTACAAAATTCACGAATTATTCGAAACAATTAGAATTATTACGAGTTTCGAAAAATTAGAATTTTTTTAATAATGCAAAAATTTGAATTTCGAGTTAAATATTGATATTCGATTCGATTCGAATGATATTCGCATACCCCTAATGTCAAGCTTTCGGAGTAATTCTGAATTTGGATTAGAATTTTTAATCAGATTCGTTCAATTATTTACCTGGATATGTGTGGTATAGTTTGACGGAGTTTGAAAGGAGCCTCTGATAGGACGGTGTATCGATTTTGCTTTACATAATTGGCAAATACCGGTTATGATACCATTAACCGTTGAAATATTCAAATCCGGCTCAAAGTATCTACCATCCAGATACGGGCGTTTTCGACATTCGAGAGCTAATTCTGTTTGTACCTTATTCGTCACCTGTACAACACCTATAGTCGAAGTTTCTACGTTTGTCATTTCTACGTCATTAGTATTGTTTAAAATGGCAGATCTCAGTGGGGCAGAAGAGTTAGTCAGCGACATTTTCTGAAAATATTTTATCAATTGCTGAAATGAAATTATTATTTGTTATCCCTGTTGAAAACGACCGATATGAACCGATAAAATACTATCAATCCTCATAAATCTCTATTGGAATTTCGTGTGCATTTCTCCCTGATTCTAATAAATTCTAACAGTTCTATTGGCCTTTTTCAACAGGGATAGGTGAATGAAAAATAATTTCAATTATTTTTATAATGATAACGAAATTGTAATTAATAAATGCCATCAACGAAGGAATGGCAAAGTTTAATAAAACAAATCCAACTACTTTGTATATATCATTGAGTCATAATAATTTTTTCAGCCAACCACCTATTTTTCATTTCGAAGTTCATCAAAAGAGTAACTAAAAAAAAAATTGAAAATGTCATTTTTTCGGTTAAATAAAAAATTATAAGAATTATAAAAAAATGACTAATTGATATTGACTTGTTTTTTCTTTTCTTTTTCAAGTTGTTTGTTTTTATATGTAGAATACGAAAAAAATACTAGAAATCTATATGCTGTAACGGAATTTTTTCGGAATCTTCTCGGTTCAAAAATAAAACTCAAACCCAAACCGAAAAACTCCGTACATTTATCGAGACAATAATCCGGAAGGTAGCGAAAAGAAATATAATTATAATAATCACGAAACTGAATATAGGTAGCTTGAGAGGAATATTTCGAATCCATATTAAATCGATGGAGAATTACGCGAGAATTTTACGAACGAGATACACGACATGAAGGATCACACGTACACGTCATTGTGTGCGAGAATTCACGAAAAGCGAAAAAGAAAATAGTAAACTAACGCGCAACAAAGCGAAGCCTCGGCTCACGAAGAGAGAGACAGTCATAGACATAAAGTATGCACTACGCGTGCTGTATTGAAGCCACTGCAAAAAGCGTCTGTCCGAATTAGATACAGAGAGAACGAGGTGTGTGCCAATAGTTGTCTCTTTATAACTCCCTGATCGGATACTGTTAGAAAGAGACAAGACTTGGCACACACCAATCGCTATTTCTTTCCCTCGGGCGACCATATTCTGACCTCCTATGCGTAGTCAATACTTCGTGCCTATGGAGACAGCGCACGCGGTGCTTATATACAACTCATTCCACGCAGCTGTCTTCCTCATAACTCGAGCAATATCAATCCTACACTGAATTTACACACGATATTTTTCTTAAATACCATACCTAACAATACCAATAATGAATAGCGACTGACCCAATTATCAGAGCATTCGCACGGAGCTCTTTTGCCTTTAATACTCAAATGATGAACGCAACGCGGCCATTGTCGCAAATCCCTCAAAACCGCCGCATGGCGAAATATACGAAAACAAAAGGAATAACTCAAATACTCACAAAAAGTAGAGGCAATATTGGCAAAAGGACTCCGAACTCACGGAAAGTTCAGGAGAGGATCGAACCCACCTTTTTGCTACGCGACCGGAAGCTCCACGACGATCCTTTCTTCGCCACACGCCTGGATCTTATCACCACCAAATTGAGACTGATCTATTCCTCAATTCGATCGATATTCGCCTCATCTTCGCTCAATCCTCTCCTGAGGTGCTCGCCCCACTCTGCCGAGACCCCTACACGGCGATCAGCGCTCTTACGCGGGCCACGGAGATTCTCCTCTAATCATTCTCCCCCCTTTTACGTTACCCTACGAATTTCGGGCTCCGTACCCGCGCATAATATCCTCTTTTCAGCGTGTGATATCTCCCTCCTCGCCGCTCACGCTCTCCGTGCACGGATTTCGGATTTATCTTCGCAGCAAATAATTTTGCTCTATCGTCAACGCCCTCCTCCAGAACTCGGTGACGGTCTAAATCGCGAGAGTAGGCCTCCCTCGCGGAGTCAAAGCGTCCCTTAACTCGGCGGTGGGCCTACACCGCCAGCCAAATATAATCTCAAAACAGCATCTCACACTCCTTTATATGGCTATATGGATATATTTGTCATTACTTCTTTTGTTAATTGAAGACTATGCAGTTAATATACATTATTTTTAAAGTATAATTCAAATTAATAATAACAGCGTAATACATTAAGTGAGCTTTTATCGTTTTTAAAAATATTATCGTGGAAGGAAACATATCTCATAAAATTATAACTTCATATAATGCTATTTGTTATAAAAAATTGCATATTCAAATTACTTACTTTTGTAGGATGTCAGCTGCTGGGTAGCTTAATATTCACACAAATCGTCACGCATACAAGTAACAGACACTGTAGTGATATTAAACAAATTACAGTGTATCAACTTTTTTCAGCACAATGAAAAATAATATTTAAACCGGGACGTCATAAATAAAAGCCATTAAAAAAAAAAAATACATAAATAAAAGCCATTCGAAATGAATTCTTTTGTATTAAATTCCGTTCATAGACCTCATATTTTTGAACTATGACATCAACGAATTTTTTTTAAGAACAAATTGGTTGCAAATTTAATGCTGTATAAAAAAGTTCAAAGGAATTTTGTGGTAAGACTAATAGTTTTGCCGTAATTGTTGAAAAACAGTCAAATTTTATGCACACATTTATACGTACCTTTGATTGTTAATAACTTTTTACCAGATGAATTTAGGGTTTTTTGACCAACAAACTTTTTGTAGAGCATCAAATTTTCGATGAAACTATGCTATTAAATTAGCGATTTTAATTATTATTGAGAAGATAGAACATTTTAAACGCGCAAGAAAGGATTTCCCATGTTATTTAAATGGGAAAATACAAAGCCCGTGCGCCACCTCTAAATATTTTTTTTTGGACTTGTCCTTTAGTGAACTTTCTTTTTTTGTACCAAAGTAACTTTTCAGCCTGTTCGTTGAGCAAAAAAAAATACAACTTTTTTTTGAAACGCCCTAATGAATATGCATGATCAAATAATGCATTATCAAATAATTAATAATTCCAAAGAATTATTACCAAATTTTTGTAAAATTAGTAATTAGAAGAATTAAATTTTCAATTATTCGAATAATTAATAATTGGAAATATAATTAACTAATTTTTAAAAAAATTAGTAATTAGAAGAATTAATTATCTAATTATTCGAATAATTAATAATTAGCAGGAACAATTACCTAATTTTTTAAAAAATTAGTAATTAGAAGAATTAATTATCTAATTATTTGAATAATTAATAATTAGAAGGAACAATTACCTAATTTTTTAAAAAATTAGTAATTAGAAGAATTAATTATCTAATTATTTGAATAATTAATAATTAGAAGGAACAATTACCTAATTTTTTAAAAAATTAGTAATTAGAAGAATTAATTATCTAATTATTCGAATAATTAATAATTAGTAGGAACAATTACCTAATTTTTTTAAAAATCAGTAATTCATAAAAACGAATTTTTAATTACTTGGTTATTGAGTAATTATCGAACATGAATTATCAAATTTTCTAGCACCGAGTAATTAGCGGTAATTAAATTGTCGAAAATATCGATTCTGCCGATCCCTGTTCGGACATTGAACCGAAAAGGTATTTATAATTATAAGGAAAAGATTGCGAAACATACGACAGTCAGTATTTCGAAAGAGGAGCCAATGCACTGAGAAATATGCGCTCACTTTCGCAAGTACTCAAAATTGCTGATGAACAGGCGACAGGCAAGTGTGACCATATATGGTCACAGAAATCGAAATTGCGACCGCATTAATTTCGAACTAGTTTCTTTTAATCGAAGAAGAAGACAGTCTTGATTGACGAGTCGAACCGAGCGGTCCGGTCCCGAATTATATCCGTACATTGTTAAACATCTCGTAGACTTCAATAAATTATCATTTACTTGTCACTCCCAGCACGAGTTTTACTCCTAATTGACAAACATCCCAATAAACATTCAGTATCGGAACTTCAATCGACTTTCCGATACAACAGAGTCATCAAACTTTTAGAAAAATTGAAGGAACACATTCATTGATCGTTAATGACCGATCAATGGTGTTAAAATTTTTTAAAAAAGTATTCTTTCTTTTCCTCTTAAATTTGCATTTTAATGAGTGTGAAAGCTAAAAAAAATCCAAATTTTGAAAAAAAAATATTTTTTCGAAATTTCGAATTTTTATTTTGTATTTGAAAAAAAAATTGTATTGGCATTATTTTCACAATTTTGCATTCAATATTTAATGAATATCGAAATCAAAATTTGGAAAAATGCTAAAAAAATTTTTTATTTAAATTTAAAAAAAAAAACACATTTTATTTAAAAAAAAAAAATTTTTTTTTTTTCGGAATGTGGATTTTTTTTCAAGTTTGCATGCTCATTAAATGCAACTTTGAGAGAAGAAAAAAGAAAAACTTTTCAATTCATTTTTAACACCATTGTCACGGCATCATACATAAGAAAATCTTATACATAATATATTCCTTCCTCACGCCATCTATCCAAACTTCTTTCTCCCTTATCACTTCTCTCTCACGCGAAACCTCACGCCTCAGCACAATCCTAAACTCCCTTCTAAGAAAACTCCTATATTGTCCTTGGTCCCACGGAACTCGTTACGACGGCTCGTGGCCTCCCTCCACTCGCCTGGACCCCAACTTCACCTCACTTCACTTTTCACACTTCTTCTTTCTGCCATATCTCAACCAGTTCTTCTCCACCAGCCTTACGAATTAGACGTGCACTCTCTCTAATTATAGAACTCAAATAAACCAAGGTCGTTGCAATATCCATTTAATTAACATTTATTATTCAATACTTCAACCTGCTCGTCCGTCACACCATTAATTAATTGGTCATTGAGGATCAATGAACGTGTTCCTTCAATTTTTCTAATAGTTTGATGACTCGGTCACAGAAAACGGTTCGACCGATTGTTTTGAAAATTGGCATGGTTTTTGGGTATATATTGAGCTAAAAAAGAACCTTAAAACATTGGTATTTTTCCCAATATCTGCAAAGTTATGATAGATTTTCTGAAACAAGAGAAAAAGCCAATTTTTTGGACTTTTTCAAGTCAAAATTAAGCATGGAAATTTTTTTTTTTCGTTTATGACAATAACAGAGACTTATAGAGGGTAGATTCAAATTTCCGAAACTTACCGTTTATTCGCTGTACGATCGTTAGTTCCAGAGATATCGAAGATTAAAAGAAAAAAACAATTTTTTGTTCAATCGCCGATATCTCAGCGAAAAATGGTCGTTGAACAAAAACAAGAACGCACATTGAAGCCAAAGAATTCAGCTCAACGATCCATTAATTGTCCAAGTTCGGAAAAAAATTGTGGAGCCCATCAACTGTTTTAAAAGAAGCAAAAATTTCGAGAAAATGTTTACCGTGATATTTCTTTCGACTGCGTCGAGGTTGATGCCCGCAAAAATTTTTTGCTTCGAGATTCCAAAACTAGAAGATTCAAGCTTTAAAATGCTGTTTTTGAAAATTTTTTACGACCAAAATTAACAAAGTTACAGTGTTTGGAAAATCGCTGAAAAATCTCGAAAATTTTGCTGTTCCTTTAATTTTTTGACTGAGTGTACATATAAGGTAATCCAGCCCAAGTGTGTAAACCCGTTTCCCTCACCCTCTCGGATTTGTGTCATTTTTTTTTATATGATCGCATTGAGTCTAAAATACACCCTCATAATCTTTTCAGATTTTTCCAAACATCCCTTATTGCTAAAAAATTAAAAAAAAAACGACATTTTTTAAAAATCTAAAAAAATACAGAAAAAACCGTGATAATATATAAAAATTTTCAAGCTATCACCCGTAGTAGGCATATTTTTTTTGCTCTGTTTTACAAGCTATTAACGTTCTCAAAATTCCGAAAAATTCTCAAATAGCTCACTTTGAGCAGATACTGAATTATTTTGGTACTCAAATTGAGTATCTGCTCAAGGTGAGCTATTTGAGAATTTTTTGGAATTTTGAGAACTTTAATAGCTTGTAAAACACAGTAAAAAAGTCTGCCCACTACGGGTGATGGCTTGAAATTTTTTTAGAAGTAAGGGATGTTTGGAAAAATCTGAAAAAATTATGAGGGTGTATTTTAGACTCAATGTGATCATATAAAACAAAATGACACAAATCCGAGTGGGTGAGGGAAACGGGTTGACACACTTGGGCTGGATTACCACATATATAATGCATTCCATGCGATTCGAATAGTCAAAAAGTTGTCCACTCTAAAAAATTAACATTTTGTCAAATTATTTATTTATATAAAAAAGAGTAGTGTACATTTTTTCAAAATTTTAGAATCGCATATTTTTGAGTTTTTGAAAATTTTATAATTTTCTGAGTACCGTTATATCTTGAAATTCTATATCAAGAGTCGCGCAGGGACCCGACGCCAAGTATTAAAAAAACTGAGTCTCAGTCGAAATGCCGCGCACTCTTATATACGCGAATATGCCTCAATTCACGCCGCTTCACAGTAGGAGAAAAGCCCAAAAACCTGGCTAAAACCTCAAATGACCTTTGACGGGAATGAAAATTGGCTTACAGGAGTTTTCAAGGTCGCTGATTACGAATCCGCAAGCCAAATTATCGTAAAAAAAATGGCCGATCCAATATGGCCGACATGAACGTTAAAAAGTTACCAGATGTTGACAAAAATTGGTATATACGGGTTTTCAAGGTCGCTGATTACCAATCCGATATCTATTGTTTATAACTTGCAACAAAGAGCTTACAGCAAATTGTTATAAACAAAATGGCCGAGTATCCTGCTAAATAGATAAATTAATATTGAAACGAAACGAAAATTCGAGCTTCACGAATTAATTGGGAATTTAATTCTTATTTTCCTTTGCTCGATATTCGCGAGTATTTAATTTATCTCTCTTCCTCGCAGCTATATGCAAGAGAGAGAGCCTAATGAGTTCTGGACTCGACGCCCCGGGAAAATGTGATTCTGCTTATTTGTGTGTGTGTATGTGGTGTGTTTCTGTATTGCGTGAGTATCCGCACACAGAGAGGATCATATGAATTTAAATAGATTTATTTTTGTTTTTTGAGGATCCCTCAGATTTGGTGTAATCTTTCATGTGGCGCGTTACGGCACACCTCGAAAGTCAGACCTTTCATCATTGGGACTCAATGAGAGCAAAAAAAGAGGTCTTCCCTAGCAACGCTCGTGAAGCGAGACGTTTAAATGAAATGAGAAAGGTGCCAATTCTCGAGAAGCGAGGAAACAGTTAATGTGGGACTCGTGAGGCGAGTTTGGAAAAGACAAAAGGGTTTTTCTCAGGTTTTTCAGTCTCTGCCGTGATAGATCCGCAATTGTTCGATTTAAAGGACTCGACCGGAGTTCGGAGGGCCTTTGGGGGGAAAGGAGAGATTTTAAAGGGATAGCGTGGATATTCGATGAGTAACGAAGATCTTCGTGTGTGAAAATAGTGTCGTAAGTGTATGAGTGTACGCACGCTGGTGTGGTATCTATGGTAATCCGCGCTCGGATACAATACGAGGATTAAGTGAGTGAGAGAGACAGAAGGTCTTCCTCCCATATACACTTTGATATCGCACGACAAATTAATCAGAGGTAACGGAATTTTCTCGTTCCGATTAATTTTCTCCTTTTCCTGGATGTTATACAATTTGAATTAACCACGCAGGTCACCTAATGTGCCTGTGGGGAGTTTAACGCTCAATTTGTTTAATCGTGAGAATTTATTTCCTCAAAGGAAATCATGAGGGTTTTCTACAAATCTGACTGTACCCGGGAATAATATTTTGTGAGATATTAATTTATTTATTGCGAAAGCGAGAAGCGCCGCAATCGAGCTTTACACTCAATTATGGAAACGTGTGGATTTAGTTCCTCAAAGGAATTTAAGCAGGTTTTCTACAATTTAGATTGTACCCGTGAATAATATTTTCTGAGACATAAATTTATTTATTGCGAAAGCGAGAAGCGCCGAAATAGAGCTTTACACTCAATTATAGAGACGTGTGAATTTATTTCCTCGAAGGAAATTAAGCGGGTTTTCTACAATTTTGATTGTACCCGTGAATAATATTTTCTGAGAGAATAATTTATTTATTGCAGAAGCGAGAAGCGCTGCAATAGAGCTTTACACTCAATTATAGAGACGTGTGAATTTATTTCCTCAAAGGAAATTAAGCGGGTTTTCTACAATTTTGATTGTACCCGTGAATAATATTTTCTGAGAGAATAATTTATTTATTGCAGAAGCGAGAAGCGCTGCAATAGAGCTTTACACTCAATTTTTAACGATAAATGAAATTTCCACGAGGAAATTTTCCTGCGAGACTATCCTGCCTGCCCGGCTCAACGTGCCTCGCAAGAACGGATTGTGAATTGTTAGATTTAATAGACTCGTTGATGTTAAGAGTGAGTTGAAGAGAGCACGGAGAACGAAGCTAACCCTAGTCCACGATCCAACTTCCCAGCACAATGTGGGGGCTTCACGTGGTATAGGATTCTAGCGCAATAATGTAAAAGAACGCAAGTAATCGCAATTAATCGCAGCTAATGCCAATGTCGCTTTCGGTGACGAAGAATCGAGCAGGGCTCGAAGCTTGACTCAAACTTTGATGGTTTGAAAGTAGAGTGGCCCCCGGCGACTCCGTGTCCGCTTTTATATTGCTTGGCATGGCAACGGTGTATTGCCCCTTCCCTGTGCTTCTATGGATTTCTGATCGAACGTTCGAGATGGTTCTCGAGAGTTCGATCGGATGACGTATTTCCGGTTGACACTTGATTTTCCCTCTCCGAGAATCCTGTGATCGCGAGATATTTCGCGGATCACGCTCCACGGTTCGTCCTCCGAAGGTGTGCTCTGATTCTCAGAGGTGTGACCTGGGCGTTTCGATGGTCCTCGCCCATGTGCTCGATTTCAGAGAGAGAGGAAGAGAGGGCAGAGACAGCAGGCGTGTTGTAGTATCAGGGCTTGACCCTTGGCCTCAGCTCTTCGAAGCCTACCTCTTTGCGGTGATGGATTCTTGGTCACGGTGACGAGTTATCGTCCCGTTACAATATATAAAAAAAAATCATCATAATAAAATAAACGTGAACAGTGTATTCTACGCAATTATTATTTTTATTTCCAAAATACATACGGAACGTTTGAAAAATAGAAAATTTTATTCTTAATCAAAATCGTAATCGGAGTCGGAGTCGGAGTCAGAATCATTATCCGAGTTTGTATCTATTACAACTCCCGGCACGGCTTCAATCTCGGCGCAAAATTCGTCTGCTGCAGCAGTCACTTTAGGAGCGATCAACATCGCTACAGCTTCCGGCGACAAACTCTTCAGCTTCTTCTGTGGTAGTCTTCTGACACTTGAAATGTACGGATCAGAAGTAACTAAGAGCCGATGAAAAACATCTTCCATAGTTTTAACCCTGGAACTTTTTCGCGCAAAATCTTCTCGATATCGTTTGATGTCTTTGTTTCGAGCTTCCTGAGCATCTTCGGATAATTGGCCGATTGGTAATAGAGCATGAGTTATTATCACTGGACCATGAATTAATAGTTGGTGCACCGAAGTAGGCATGGAGTACCAAGGGTATAATGCAACGGTCTTTCTTGCCGTTTCAATAGTATACTGTTCAAATCTTTCACAGTTTATCTCGTGGCCACATGATATAACTTGTAGGATTACGTACAAGCGTTTAATTACTTCTTCGTTGACCCCCGTTGTCGCAGCGGAAACCGTCGAATTTTCAAAGAATCGCCGAGCTGTGTTGCCATCATTGCTGCTGCTGTATCCAGGCTTTGGGCGATCGATATTTAGACCCAATTGCTTCTTGAATCCTTCTTGAATGGCCCTCTTGCGTTCCTGGGTATTTTTTTTTTCTTCGGCACTTCGAGCTTGCCATTTTTTAATGCCGATTTTGTAAGTCACGTGTAAGCAATACTCGAAGCACCGTATCCACGCATGCAGCGTCGACAATCCGAACTTCAAATTTGTTTCATTGATTTCCCTTTGCACTACAGTGTCGATGGCATTAAAATCTTTGCTGGTTGCTCCACACAAATAGCACCGTTGAGCAGATTTCGTCAATGATACAGCGTTGCAAACTTTACCATCTATCATGGTGAACAACAACTTGTACATTACGGAGATTTCTTTTCCATCTATTACACTTTCGAATGGACGAAGTGACTTTATTTGTTCTTCAACAATTTGGACTTCATTAAGTGTTGACTCTGTGTCTTCGCGTAGAAACAGTAGTCTAAGCGGTCTACAAAATCGTGGAGACGAGGGTCTGGGGTTCTTCCAAACAACTATTTCTTCCTTCGATTGTTGATCATGACACACGAGTTGTAATGGCACGACTGAAGTAAAGAATACATGCGCATCAGATTTGCTGTCATCACTGAACGTCTGCTTATATTCACTTTGCCCAGAACTTCCATCACAACCCCACTTGCAAATCAAGTCCATTTTACGAACATTATCTGGAGTCAATCTTTGAATGAGTACATTTTGGACGAGTAAAATACGTTCAACTGTATGATCTAATAGTGCCTGTAGTTGGACTTCTGCACTACTCTCTGTAATCCTGATTGCATCACGTGGTGGATAACAACGCTTTTTTGCTTTCATCACTTTTTCGTAAGACGGATATAGCTTACAGTTATTTTCCTTCCCTAATCTTCTCATTCCCTGGTAAGGACTCTTGGAGAATTTATATTTAATCATAGCGGAAAGTGCAGCCTCTTCGGATAAAGTAATTTCATCCGTTGCTGAGTAAGCTTTACAATACTTGGAAGCTTTTAAGGGTCTCGTCATTGTTACGTCCTTAATAACTTTTGTGGCGTCGGATTGTCCTGAAGAGCGAAGGCTCATCTGAGTAGCGTATGCTAACTCGACCGAGTTGAACGATGTACGAATATCTTGGGTCTTCCTTCGTTTAGATCTTTCACTGGACATTGTAAACTCAAGGGACGGGCGGCCGCCCGTATGACCCGGGCTTGTTACTACAGTGTCTGTAGGTGCGGCAAAACATACCTGCTTGCTAAGCCATTCACCGTTATTCTTGAAAAATACACAGGATTTTCTGTGAGCTTGTTGCCACCTCGTTCTCATTTGATCGAAGAGTATCGAAAAAGTCTGTTTCGAGCCCTCAGGCACTACAACTGTACGTCCGGTGTCCTTGGAAATTTTTTCTACCATAAATTCGATCAAGGAAGCGAATTTATCGGATAAATGCTCGCTGATTATCAGAAATACTTCTTTCCTTGTCAGCACCAATTCTTTGTAACCGGATCCTGTAATAAAGACATAAAATTGTAGAAAATTGGTGTTAAAGGAAAAGATAAAATTTTCAATTAATACAATAACTTGAACAATGTACATTATTTTACCAAATAAATAACCACAATAATTGAAATAATTTTAAAAAAATTAGACAGAAAATATTGACATGGATTTGGTTAAAAGAAAGCTTTGCTTACTATATAATATATATATATTCAAATATTTTATTTGAATGTTATAACATTTCATTCATATTTAAGAAATTTTTATGTGGTTGATTTTAATATGTATATATCATAATTAAATCACAGAAAATTTATATATATATATATATATATATTTATATATATACACATACATATATATTAAAATAATTTATTTCAAGCGTATAACAGCCGTCTTGTCCGTTATGATGCTACTTCACCCATTCTCAGGTAGAGGCGCAGAGGCTGCTCAATAGTGCCGCGTGCACGCTCGGCTACCGCACGATGCGAAAAAAATCATAACGGACAAGACGTACGTTTTCCGCAGGTAACTCTTGTAAATTTCGAAAGCTTATACATTAAACTGAAGGCCGAGACTAAGAGCTTTGCAAAATGTGACAAAATATCAAGAGTCGCGGCAGTGACTCGACGCCAAGTATTAAAGAAACTGAGAGTCCCAGTCGAGACGCCGCGCACTCTTATATACGCGAATATGCCTCAATCCACGCCCCTTTTACACTTCAATTCGTTATTACTAAAAAACGAGATAACTTTTTTAACATTTACGAACTATGGTCATCTTAAAAAAAAATTAGCTTTCCATTGATACCATTTTTATTTTTTTCCGCCCACGTGATACTGAGATATCATAATATTGGGCGAATTATTCCGAATATTTATCATCAGAAAATAGTTCAAGTCACGTCTCTATAGATATAGAGCCCGTGTATAAGCGGTGTAATACGATTTTACAGAGAAGGGCTTGCATTAGTGTGGAAAAATATGAGTGTGTGCGAGAACATGGCGTATCCCCACCCTGCCAACCGTAGTCTCGGGCTCATACACAGGCTTGCATGAATATTCTATCTCTCTATATAAAAACGAGTATATGTGTGTATGTGCGAGTGTGTCGAGTATTTTTTTATATATACGATGTATATTAGGGTGGTTGTTACTTCAGGTATCAACTTACATTTGGGTGGTCATTCGAGATTTGATGCTTTAAATATTCTATCCTTATATATAAAAGAGTGCATGTGTGTGTGAGCGAGTATTTTTTTATATATATGTACGATGTATATTAAGGTGGTCGTTATTTCAGGTATCAACTCACATTTGGGTGGTCATTCGAGATTCAAATTTTCTTTATTATTTACATATATATGTTTTTTAATGGCACATTAGAGTGGTCGTTGTTTCAGGTCTCTATCAATATTAGGGTGGTCCTCCGAGATTCAATGCTTTAAATATTTATATACATATTTATTGAGTTATACATTAGGGTGGTCAGTTATTCAGGCCTGAATTTATATTAGAGTGGTCATTCTAGATTCGAATTTTCTTAATCATTTATATATATGTATTTATAAGATGTATATTAGAGTGGTCGTTGTTTCAGGTCTCAATTAATATAAGGGTGGTCCTTTGAGATTTAATTTCTTTAAATATAGTATTATCTACACGTATGCAGCATATCTATGTATATATAGCATTATATACAGGATTTTCTATATATATAGATCACCTATGTACATATATACATATCCTTATCTATATGTATAACATATCCATGAATATATAGCATTATACATAGCTAATAAGTCAAAATCTAAATTTAATTTTAGGCCTAACCAAAATCTAACTTAAATTTTAGGTTAAACCGAAATCCAACTTTAATTTGACGCTCAACCAAAATCTAACTTCAATTTTAGGCTAAACCAAAATCTATCTTAAATTTTAAGCTAAACTAAAATCTAACTCAAATTTTAGGCTTAATCAAAATCGAACTCAAATTTTAAGCTATAGTAAAATATAACTTAAATTTTAGGTTAAACCGAAATCCAATTTTAATTTGACGCTACACCAAACCGAACTTAAATTTTAGGCTAAACCACAATCCAACTTAAATTTAAAGCTAAACCAAAATCTAACTTAAATTTTAGGCTAAATCAAAATCTAACTTAAATTTTAAGCTAAATCAAAATCTAACTTAAATTTTAGGCTAAATCAAAATCGAACTCAAATTTTAAGCTAAACCAAAAACTAAGTTAAATTTTAGGTTAAACCAAGATCCAACTTTAATTTGATGCTTAACCCAAATCTAACGTAAATTTTAGGCTAAACCAAAATCTTACTTAAATTTAAAGCTAAACCAAAATCTAACTTCAATTTTAAGCTAAACCAAAATCTAACTTTAATTTTAGGTTAAACTGAAATCCAACTTTAAGTTGACGCTATAACAAAATCTAACTTAAATTTTAGCCTAAACCAAAATCTACCTCAAATTTAAAGCTAATCGAAAATCTAACTTAAATTTTAGGCTAAATCAACATCGAACTCAAATTTTAAGCTAAATCAAAATCTAACTTTAATTTTGGGTTTGACCGAAATCCAACTTTAATTTGACGCTAAATCAAAATCTGACTTCAATTTTAGGCCAAACCAAAATCTAACTCAAATTTCATGCTTCATATTCATAGATAAGTATTAGCCTGGTCGTTAAAAATTGAATTTTTTGCGACGGCCCCTAAAAAGCTTCCGCTTAATGAAAAAACGCGAGGTACTTTTTTTTTTAATTAAAAATAACACGTGCCGCAAGACGATCTAAGTTGTTTTTCATTGAAGAACAATTTTTTTATAAACGGCTAGACTGATTTAAATGAAATTCGGACACGTTACAAAGGTATGAAAAGGCTACTTACAGAAAAAATAACGGCTCATAATCCTCATAATAACTAATGAAAACTGCAATCGGTAATTATTATTTTTCTCCAGGATAACGTTCTGGCACAATTATGAAAATAATTTTTTTTCTGTGTTTTACTATTCCATATAAAGTCCCCAAATTTCAAATTCATCGAAGAGGTACTTCATATTAAAGAAAAATAGAAACCCATTTTTTAATTAAAATTTTTTTTTTTAATATGAAGTACCTCTCCGATCAATTTGAAATTTGGAGATATTATCTGGGATAGTGAAACACAATAAAAAAATTGTTTTCATAATTGTGTCAAAAAACACGACAAAAAATCTATATTATCTATATCTATCTATATCTTCTGTCTATCTTCTATCTGTATCTTCTCTATCTATCTATATCTACTTATCTATATCTATATAAAATCTTTTTTTACGACAAAAAATCTATATTTCTGTGGAGTTTGATCTAGTTCTGACCAATAGATTTTATAAATAGGTTTCATGCACATGGGTGTATAATGGGTGTATACTAGAGTGGTCCTTATTTAGGCCATGTTGTTTTTTATTTTGACAATAGTGCTAAATCAGTTTTAAATAAACAAATAAAAATGCATAACAAATTTCAGCTCGATATCTCAATTTTAACCTGGCTCCCACGGCAGTCGAAGTTTTAAAGGGGAAATACGTGTATTTTATACGGTCAATGATTTTTACATTTTTTCAACTTAGTTAATATAATATCGTCAAAAGAAAAAACAACATAGCCTAAATAAGGACCACCCTAGTGTATACACAACAAGCCATGCATTTTCATTTTTTGTTCTTCTGTATATTGGACGATTTCAACACTAATTTATATAAAATTCATGTAAATAAATTGAATCAGGAAAGATACTTCGAAAGAACTTTCAAAAAGAAACGAAATCAATCACAAAATACTTCTGAGAAGTAAAAAAAGGACGCCAAGTATTAAATCCCAAAAATTCGAATTTAAAAAAAATCCCAAAAATTCGAATTTAAAAAAAAATCCCAAAAATTTAAAATTTAAAGGAAATCCTAAAAATTTGAAATCTGAAATTAAAAAAAAAACACAAATCACACAAGCCAAGCCAAAAATTTTGCGTACGTAAATTATTAAAAATCAAGCCAAACTAGAAAACTTGGCGTGCAGGGTTAAGAACCAATACGCTCGGCGAGGGAAAACGGAGTCTAGTCGCCCTTACCGTTTAACGAAGGAGTGAATGAACGAGAAAATAAAAATAAAAACAATTCATCAAGTGCACTAGTAAGCAACCATGAGAAAAAACACAAGAGGTAACGGCCGAGTAAGCTAGTGAATAACTCTGAGAAAAGTTCACTGAGAAAAATCTTGTACGAGGTTTATATTTAACCGAATTTCTGGAATAGTTGATAATCTTTTATTGACCTTTTGTTATGTCCGAATTTGATAAATCATAGCAGCATCACTGCACATAATGGTTGCAATAATCATACATATCGTTGCTACTTCTTTGTCATAAATTTTCTTGGTGTAATATATGTAACGTTATTATATTTTCCTAACGATTTATTTTTTATTTTCCTCTCTTAACGGCCAATCGTTTAAATATCGAATACTCATCTTAACGATTGAACGTCGATGACATCCGCGACGTCCGCAGAAATGTGACCTGGCCTGGATTTGCGATGATTTTCGTGGATGCACGTGACGATTGAGCGAGTGTATTAGAATATTCGAGATTCTAATTGACCATATAAAGAGCGATGCTTTAATTACGGTTGAATTCAAAAAACGCATAACGATCGCATAATGCGTCAGTAATCGTGAGCAAACTGCAGTAGACGATCAGATAACTTAACGCGACGGGACCGGAAACGTTCGCATAACTTAACTTTCCCCTCATTCTCCCACTCACGTGTCTAAGCGCATGCACACTGCGCATATTGGCAATACGCATGCTCATAGATGTTTCGCCGTCGGTCGAAGGTTTGAATTGAGGAGAAACGGTCATAGGGGGAGTAACGATATGCAAATGTGTTCCCATGGTAATGAGTTGAGTTATGGGAGCGTTCAAGTTATCTGATCGTCTACTGTACTTGACAGTAAAATACACACGTGATAATAATCTGTGTTAACACTATATGAGTAGGTATAATAATTTTCTACCTTATCTCGTGGAAATCCTACGTCACCTTCCGGGCTTATTTTTCTTAACCCTACACGCCAAGTTTTCTAGTTTGGCTTGATTTTTAATAATTTACGTACGCAAAATTTTTGGCTTGGCTTGTGTGATTTGTGTTTTTTTTTAAATTTCAGATTTCAAATTTTTAGGATTTCCTTTAAATTTTAAATTTTTGGGATTTTTTTTTAAATTCGAATTTTTGGGATTTAATATATAACTTTTCGGACCGTTGAAAATATAAGTTTTCAAAATTATTCAATTTTATTTATGCCGAAGGTTATACTACATTTCAATCATTTATACATAAAGTTTAGATTCAACCGATGTAAAAATATGTTCTACATACCTCCAGAAGTCGTATCCATGTTGCAGAATTGAAATTAAACCCGTCACTTTAAAGTTATGGGTTTTTGAAGTCAGCGTTATTTTCGTCTGTTCAGCGCGTGACACGTACACTCTTCACGAACACTAACTGCCAACTGACGCTGCGGCGCAGGTATACACTTAAAGGGCTTTCCCTTCCACAATAGAATGCAGTTACTAGTCCTCTACCTGAATGACTACTCAACTGACCCTATTTCGCAAATTTATTTTTTGGGGTTTTGGCCAGGTTTTTGGGCTTTTCTCCTACCGTGCGCTTCTACACTTCAATTCGATATTACTAAAAAACGAGACAACTTTTTTAACATTTTACGAATATACTTTTCTCGAAAAAAAATCAGCTTTCCTTTGATACCATTATTTTTTTTCCGCCTACGTGATGCTGAGATATCATAATATTGGGCGAATTATTCCGAATATTTATCATCAGAAAAATTCTCCAACCGGTCACGTCTCTATAGGTATACAAGCCCGTGTATAAGCGATGGAATACGATTTTACAGAGAGGGGCTTGTATTAGTGGTAATGGGAAAATGAGTGTGTGCAGTAGACAAGGCGCGCGCCGCTCTTTATCGCCCCGCTATGCGTAGGCGATCTTATATGCATTATCGGTGCATTTATCTATACATATTGTTACGTCTCAGCTCGATTTGTAGACGTTTATTGAATATATATATATTTGGGGATTCGTCGTTCGATTAATAGATTAAAATCTAAATTCTGTATGTTTTTATTGAGGATAATAATTATAAGATTGATTCTTCACAAGATAAAGAATTGGTAAACACAATTATAAATGTTAATAATATTGTCACCGTTTATGACAATATTCGAGAAATACAGGCTTACAAGAAATTACAAATGGCAAATGACAAAATTGATAAAGTTATACAAGACAAAAATAGCAAAGTTACACAGAACAAAATAGTAAAAAGATACAGGACAATAATATATAATAACAGGGGAAAGAAATGTTAATTGGTCGAAGGTGGAATTAAGACTGATTTTAAGAATGTGGGAAGCTATTAGGTGGACGCGAGGCGGGGGCAAAGACGCTGACTTTGCATGCCACGCGCGAGCGGAGAAAATGTGTGAATTGCTGGATTTTGCGAATGAAAAGGGACGGGTATATCGCGCGATGCTTCGCGCATCGTTTTTAGCGGATGTGGATAATGGAGTTTTATATTTCTTAGGATTATTGTGGAAGAATGGAGGAAATTTGTCAGCGGAAATTGGAGGACGATTTCCGCCCGGGCGTGTGAATGTCTGGGGAGTTTGTTGGAGTTGGGAGCAATAATTGCAATGTTGTTTCGATTTAATTATAAACGTGAGTAAATGTTGAGATAAAAATATGCGTTCACG
The DNA here is from genome assembly GCA_946863875.1 of Alloplasta piceator. Lineage (NCBI taxonomy): Eukaryota > Metazoa > Arthropoda > Insecta > Hymenoptera > Ichneumonidae > Alloplasta > Alloplasta piceator. Next base: position 25,526,455 of record OX333077.1, on the reverse strand, counting down.
AAAAGAGGGGCGAGACGTAACACCTCCCCCTCTGAGAATTAGCTAGGGCCATATAGTGCTCTAGCTATCAATTAGAGAACTGGATGCGAAGCACGTCGCGCCGTTTTCTTTGTTGTTAAAAGAGAAGTGAAATTGTTTTCGGTCTACGCTTAGGTAATTACATTTTGGGCAGGGAAAAATCAAGTGTTGTGTGTGTTCACGCTGCGAGTTGATTTTACGGGGGTCGAGGCGTAGCGTTCTCGAAGAGTCGCGGTCCAGTGAGTACGGTAGTCCTGGATTTCCCATGGAGTTTCCAGTGATCGGAGAGGTTTCCTCTTCGTCGAAGTAGACGGTGATTGCCAATAGAGTGTAGCAGGGTGGTAATATTGGTGCGACGAATGTTGTCTTAGCCCATCAAGCGGGGTATCCTGTAACATTGAGATTAGGAATTTATATTCTTCTTAGTATGCACGTAAGTGGGTTTTTTTCTCTCTTTTTTTTTGGTAGGAATAATCTTGGGTTTTCTTGGAAAAAATATGCTTATGGGTCTAGATTTAATTTTTTTTGAAAGGTTCATCAGTAAAGAGGGTGTTTGTTTTGTCATACCTGTAGATTCGGGTTCATTTGTTTTCGGAGGTGGGATACCTATTTGTTCGTTCAGAATTCGGATGAATCGAGACGCTTGGAGTACGAGAGCTGTGGCGAAGGTTGTTCTTCGCGAGGCCAGGCCACCTCCGCAGGTCTAACGGTCCTTGGTGGTTGGCTGGCCCTAAGCATCGGACGGTTTTCTGTGACTGCTCTGTGCGTTGGCTCGGCCAAGATTGCCCTGCGCGCTTGGCTAGTGTTCTGGGTAGGCGCAGATTTCTCCAGCTCGATTATCTCGATTGGTGGTCTCTCTTGGTATCGTTGTCTCATCTGGCCATTGGGTTTACGTTGGCACGTGGATTGAATTAACGTGCCTAGGCAGCTGAGTTTGGAGAATAATGAAAATTTCCAAGCTAGTCCAGAGAAGATTAATAGACTTCCCAATCCAAGGAAGGAATATGATCCGATGGTCTCGAGTTGATGGATCCTACGGTGTACTTTATTTTGCTTTAACAGATCTTTAGCTCGATTAATGACGGTTTGGAGCTCTACTCCACCGTCGGCAATGTCGGAATCGAATTTGTTATTGGGATCGAGGAGCGTAGGAGATTGGATATTGTCGAGGAGGTCTGTTATGTTAATGGGTTCCGCGGCATCTATTGCTGTAGCGTAGATGTTCGAGACATTTAAGGGGGCTCGCGGTGCAAATTCGGTTAATCCCATGGTTGATATTTTGTCGATGGATGACAAGATAGCTGATGTTGTCGTTGCTTCGCATCGTGGGCAAAGACGGAGAATTCCGGACCCGTGTATTGTAATCGTGCGGGGTTCTGAATCATGGCATTTGATACGGAGGGTTTCCTGACTTGCGCATGAAAAAATCCATTGGTTCGACAGGTGTATTCGGGACCAATGCGTTCGGATGCTGGTTTTTATGCGTACGTCGCACGACCCGAAATTTTGTAAATGAGGTTCAGTGATAATTTTAACTTCGCAGTCGCTATAAGAGTCCACACGATACAGAATGTTCACGTGTTTACAGACGAAACGGTCGGCACTTGTTTTGCAAAGACGTAGGTCGTCGTCTTTGAGCCGAAAGTAGGTTTCTAAATTGTCCGAGATCGCGGTAAATGGAGCGGTGGGTTTGATGAAAGCAAAATTCGAGCCATAAGGCGTGGAATGTTGATACACCGGGAGAAGAACGTTTTTGATCAGCGTATATTTCTGTAGGCTCAGCAGAGGTACTGCTATCACATAAATTAATTTTCCTTTCGTTTGATAAATCGTGATGTCCGAAAGTTTCAGTAGCTCGGGAACTGATTCCGTTTTAAGTGCAACAGGGAATTCGGAATTTGGGCGCCCATGCTGGATAGCCCTCGCACTCTGTAATAGTTGTGCGGGTGATAACAGGCGAGGATGTAGTTGCCCCTGTTTTGCGAAAATTATTGCGTCTGTGAGGACTGCCGAATCGAGTTCATGTTCCGCAATGCTGAGTTCCAGAGTCGCGGCTGCGTCTGTCATTACTTCATTATATTCTACGGTTAACAATTCGTTACTTAATATGGATAGCGCTCGAGATACATTTCCAATTTTTTCCGTAAAGATTTTTGTGAGATTCGTGACACGGAGCCGATCTTCGTTAAACTTTGATTTAATTATATGCGTTTGGTTGGCGATTAGGTCGACTATCGACCACGTGTCGTTTTCGAGAGTTTCTATTTTGTTATTATAAAATTCCGCATCTTCTGCATCAAGAGTGCCAAAAAGAGCTCGGCTGATCGATCCAATGAAATCGAGAGGCGCTCTTCTTCTTCTATTTCCTAGTGGTTCTTTATCCTCGTGCACTAGGTTTTCTATATCTAGTTGGTCCCGCGCGAGGTTCTTGAGCGTTTCCTTCATGCTTGAAATTTGACCTTTTACTTTGCATTTCTTCTGCAGTAGTTGGCATTCCCGTGATAATGTGGACCATTCTTGGGACAATGCAAAATTAATTTTCAAGAATTTTGAAAGGTCGACGTGGGTAATCAGGTTCCACGATGTTTGGTACGATCTTAAAGATCCCAAGCGATCGGAGTACATCCCAGGGTTATTCGTGATAGGCGTAATGGAGTAATCGTCGCTGCCCAACACAGATCTGAAATGATTTCATTTCAGTTAGATTATTGTTAATTCCTTCCCTTATGAGTAGAGTTAGGGGTGTTAATGCGTTTGAATTTTCGCGCCTTTCGTGCGCGCTGCAGTAGGAATCCCTGGGCCATGTTCTGTCGTTGTTTGGAACACGCGAGCTGTATAGTTCTAGGGCAAAGTCTCTTGCGCTCGAAATTTGAGTTTTCGCGCGGTCAGCTTTTTGTAGGTAAGCGCGGAGCGTCTTATTCTCGCCTCGACAGGCAGTCGAGCCGCAAGTGTTTTATATTCTAATTGTTCAACAGTGTATTTTGAACTATGGAAAACGGAAGTTTGGTTCTCGCCGTGTTTAAAGTACGCATTTTTGTCTGATCAATTATCTTTTCCCTTGTACTTATTACATTTTCTTTAGTAGCAGTTTCTTCTATTTCTTAAATTTCAAGTCTGTTTTTGTTCCAGGAGTGGCTCCGGTGGCGGTGTCGAGCTGCTGGAGGACTTGTGCATCGTGGGAGGGAAGCGACACGTGAGGAGAGGAGAAATTTTAATCCTTGGGAGGACGATGATTTGGGACTCGTAAGGATGTTTGCAGAACCACGCCTGCCCATTTACAACGGGTATTTCCTCCACGGGGTTTTTCTGGCCTCGGGTGTCTGGGTGCCCGGGGGTTGCCGGGTGAGACCCGCTGGAGAGAGCGACGAGGAGTTAAGTGACGATGGCTTTGAGTTGTATTAATTCCGAGGATTTGAAAGTGTCGACTTGTATTTGCTTCTATGACATTTTAATAAATGTGTTTTCTTTTTGTTTATTTCATCTTATATCATTGTTTATTCGTTTATTTCCCCTTTCCTCGTTATGATTACAGATCTCACTCATTTGCTTCATTGTTCGTGATCAATTTTCCTTAATGAATACTACATTTACTTATTCTAGTCAAAAGTATTTTTACTTCGGCGTTTAGTTATTTGAGAATTATTTGAACTTTTTATTTAAAATTTTAATTATTTGTGGCATTTTATTTATTTGGAATTCAATTATTTGAACTTCAATTGTTCTTAACTTTTTCTGGAATTTAATTATTTGAACTTTAATTGTTCACAACATTTTGTTTATTTGAGATTTAGTTATTTAAAACTCTAATTATTTTAATCATTTTGAATTCATCTATGTGAACATTACCTGTTTAGAGATTTTAATTGCTCGAAGTTTAGTCATTTAAACCTTAGTTATTAAAAATTTAACTATTTGGAATTTTAATTACCTGAATTTTAACTCGATGAAATTTATTATTTGAAGATTTGTTTGGAACATTGATTTCGTATATAGTTTGTTTGAATCTTTAATATATGGTGGTTTATTTATTTATTAAAATTGTTATTATTATTGCTATCTTTTTATTTTATTTTATTTTATTTTAGTGTTATTCCTATTTCTATTTCATTTTTCTTATTTCTACTACCAATGGTATGTTTCCTCTGATGTGCGTGGTTTGCACATTCATGTAACGAGCCGTGTTATCGGTCGTGCGGGCTTGCTCGGGTGCGAGACCGGTTTGTGTCGCCGTTTGTCGTGTCTCGATGGGAGCGTTTCAGCCGGCTGCCTATTTCCTCTCTGTATTTGATGTGACGGGCCTGTCGGCCATGTGGCCTAACGTCGGGCGCGGCCGTAGTTGGCCCCGTTCGGCGTGTAGTCTATTACAGGCGCGCGACGCTAGAGTGGAGAGGACCGAAGCATACAGCCCCTCCCCCGTAGGTACTCACATTGCGCGAAGCAGAGTGAGTGGATACAAGTACAGTTTGCTCGGTACACGCCACTATAAGAGTGTTTTATATTGTTTTTATCAATTATCTAGATAATATAAATTCTTGTTGTTGTTATATGTTTTCCCTATTAGTGTCATGGTATTATTGACTCGTATTTTCCTACTAAATTGTATATGTATGTATATATGTGTATATGTATACATTTTCACTTTTTTTTTGATTTTTTTTTGTTCATGGTATGTATTTTCTATTACTGATGTAGCATTTTTTTTTTTTTTTTTTATCTACTATAAGGTGAAATATGCTACCTTTTACAAATAAGCAGGTTTAATTTTGTTTACGTGGACCGTTTTTGTTTTGTTGGAGTCTAATAATAATTTGACGTTATTGTTTGGCAGGATTTCCAAAATACGATACGGCCCTACGTATTCGTCGTCGAACTTTCCCGATTTTGGTTCTTTTAATAAAAAGATAAAGTCGCCTGCTACGAACGAGTGCGTTCGCATGCGTCTATCGTAGTACGCTTTCGACCTTTTTTCGCCTTAATTAAATTTTCCGCTGCTGTTTTCCTGGATTCTTGGAGTTTTACGATGAGTTCTTGAAGTGCGACGTCATACGTGGGGTCCAGCGCTTTCGTATTAAGTTGGGAGGGGATGCGAGCGGTTTTCCCGAACACCAATTCGAAAGGTGAAAATTTCGTAGCTTCATGGACGCTAGCGTTATACGAGAACATCGCGGTGGGGATCCACTCGTCCCATTCCCGGTGTTTATTGGTGAAATTTTTCAAATACTCGGTGAGCACGTGATGGCTTCGCTCGAGTGATCCGTTTGATTGTGGATGGTATGCCGATGTTTGGTACATTTTAATTTTGAAATAATCAGCAAATTGGCGGAATATTGCACCTATGAAATTTCTTCCCTGGTCGGTGAGGATAGCTCTAGGAGCTCCGTAGATCGCGATGAATTTCGATGCCATTGCGGTCCCCAAATCGCTGGCAGTGGTGCGTGCTAGTGGTATAGCAACGGCGTACTTCGTTGAGAGGTTCCGTATTGTCAGGATGTAAGTATTTCCTCTACAAGTACGTGTGAGGGGGCCATATATGTCTAATGACACCTTCTCGAAGGAATCCGAGGGGGTGTCAGTGATGACCATTGGTTGCTTATATTTAACTCGCACCAGCTTGCGTCGTTGACAATTAAGGCAATATTTGACAAATTTTTCGACCTCTTTTTTCATTTTTTTCCAATAATATCTGCTGTGGACGAGGTGGTATGTCTTCGTCACGCCTTTTTGTCCGCCGGTTGCTGAATTATGACATTCTCGGATAATTTGCTCGCGTAAATGCGGCGGCGGGACCAGCAGGAGGCCGTGGCACACTATTATATTGACGTAGGCGCCTTCAAAAACGGATGCTAGAGTATCTGAAAGCACGGCGCGAGTTCTGAAGTCGAAGTGGCGAGTCTCGGCTGGGAGGCATACAGACTGTATTCCATGTTTTCCCATCAGGTTTTTGAGGATCGTTAAACACGAAAACAACGTTACGGGTTCGAGTTTTTCGGAGAAGGTTTTGTCGTAGACAAGTCCGAACGAGTATAAATTATTTCTTTTCGTCATTACCACCTCCCCTGCTGATAGATTTTTTGTATCGATGTCCTCCCACGTAATTCTTCCCTTTTCCAAGAGTAGTTGGGTTGTATCCATCGTATTATTTCGATTGCAGGTGATCCAATAAGCCACTGTCGTGCCTGCCTGCACAATGCTGTTACTAGATTGCTGTATTAGTTCCGTTTGTTGAATTTCATCGTTTTCTGGAGAAGATTCAGGGGTGGATGAGGAGTCTTCCTCTTCCACGGATTGTATGGAACAATCAAGATCGGCAGGTTCGTTTGTTGTAGTACTCGAAGGTTGGGCTCTCTCGATCGGAGAAGCAAGGGATTCATGATTCGCTGATGGTTCATACAGAGAATATAGAGAGGGTTCGATCGATTCTTCAGGCGTCGGGAGTTCCGTAATTTCCTCCCCGATAACGACTTGCTCTATCGGAGAAGGACGCTGACGATAGAATCCTTGGCATCGTTCTTTCGCAGTAGGCACTGGCCCATGGATATCAGGATAAACGGTGTAGATAGGCTGATCCGTTTCTTCCTCGGAGGATGGCGAAGAGAAATTTAGATTCCATGTACGGCGCGGGGGAATTTGAAATTCCGTTATTGGTGGTGGAGGATCGAGAGGGGTTGGGCAAGGTTTTTTGTTTTCGAGAGGGCCCGACTGGTCCGTTTCATCCCCCGGTTCGATCGTTTGTTCCCTGTTTCTTTTGGCCATGAGAACGTATAAATTAGCTTCCTCTACTGATGAGTTTCCGTCAACGGGGTTGCGAGAGAGAGCGTCGGCATTAGTATTTTTCGAGCCTTTTTTGTATTTTATGTTGTACTCGTATCCATCTAATGTGGCGGCCCATCGACGAAGTTGGGAATTTGGGTCTTTTAAATTCTTTAACCATGTTAAGGGTTTGTTGTCCGTTACCAGCGTAAATTTGCGACCGTAAATATACGACTGGAAATTTTCGACAGCGAATATTATGGCGAGTAATTCCTTTTTGGTCGCATCGTATCGAGTTTCAGCATCATTTAATGTTCTCGATATGTATGCGATCGGTAGGTCCTTTCCGATCTCTCCCTGACTAAGGACTGCTCCCAGCGCGAGATCGGAAGCATCAGTAGTGATGATGAATGGTTGAGAGTAGTCTGGGTACTGGAGAATCGGTTCCTCGCACAACCGATCGCGCAATTCGGCAAATGCTCTTTGTTGCTCTCCAGCCCATACGAAAGGAGCATTCTTTTTTAATAATTTGGTCATTGGTTTTGCAATGTCCGCAAATCTATCAATAAATCGGCGGTAATATCCTACTAATCCCAAAAATTGTTTGATGTTTTTTGCATTTTTGGGGGTAGGAAATTTCTTTACTGCCTCTAATTTCTTTGGGTTCGGGTGAACCCCATCGCGGCTAATAATATGGCCGAGATATACGACTTCAGGACGAAGAAATTCGCATTTATCTGGTTGAAGCGACAATCGCGTGTCAAGCAATCGTTTGGCTAGGCGCTTGAATTTTTTTTTATGTTCGTCGATGGTATTCGCGTAGATGACGATGTCGTCGAGATATACGAACATCTCGCTGCCTTGGAGGCCGGATAATACCTGGTCCATGAGCCGTTGAAAGATGGCTGGAGCGTTTCTCAGACCGAATGGCATACGGTTAAATTCGTAGTGGCCATGAGGGGTCGAGAACGCTGTTTTGGGGCGATCCTCGGGGTCCATTGAAATTTGGTGGAAACCCGAAGCGAGGTCGAAGACGGAAAAATAGCGAGCTCTACCCAACTGGTCCAAAATGTCCGTGATATTTGGGAGAGGGTACGCATCAGCGACCGTTTTCTCGTTTAATTTCCGGAAGTCAATGACCATTCGCCAGCGTTTCCTCCCGTGAGAGTCCTCCTTTTTCGGGACAATCCAAATCGGGGAATTGTACGGAGAGGACGATCGGCGAATTACGTTTTTATCGAGAAGGTCGTTAACTTGGGCACTAATTTCTTCTTTCATTTTTTGAGGAAACCGGTATTGCTTAGTATTTATCGGTAAGTCGTCTGTGGTGCGAATCCTGTGCTTGACTACGTTGGTAGCTCCCAAGGGTTTACCGGGCACGTTGAATAGTTCTGGAAATTCTTCTATTAAGGATTTTACACGTACGTATTCTTGGGGCGAGAGGTGGTCCAAGCGCAGCAGCGAGAGTATTTCGGCGATTTGGTCGCGAGGTTGAGCGCGCGCAGAGGCGATTACTGTTGTGCCCTTGAGGTTTTCACAGCGTTCCTCGTTGATTTCTGATAATTCGGTGAATGGAATTAATTCTACGCGTGGTACAACTAAATCTACATCTATTTCCTTAGAGTTAATCGCGAATAGATACGCTTCGCCGCCGTGACTCTTGACGACAGCATTGCCGCAATATATTCCTTCATCGAATCTAATTTGTGGCACATAGCCAACTGGGAGATCGTTTGTAATTTTTATTTTCATTAATTTTCTTGTCCGTGCCGGGATAGAGATTATTTCCGTGTTCAAAAAGGGGATGATTTGGGCTGAGTCTTTGGGGGCTATCCAGCCGTTCTGGTAACTGATATCCACCTTATGTTTGCGGAAAAAATCGCGCCCGAGCAAACCATCCTCCGATATTCGAAAACTATCCCGAACCACGTGAAACGTCATTGACATGTTGTTTACGAGTATGTTTACTGAACCCAAAGAGCGGACCGTTCCGTCTGTAACGCCCTCTATCTCGTAAATTATTCTGCGATTAATTTCGATCTTGTCTTCTAGCGATTTTTCCTTGATAACTGATATGTCCGATCCATTGTCTACATAGAATATCGCCTGGCCACTGCGGAGGGCCGAAGAATTAAGTTTAACGACGCTGTCTACCTGATAAGGGTCCCTCCGTACAGCGGCTTTACGGATTTGCGTTCTTTTGGGGTTTGCGCCCTTTCGTCGTCGCTCCATGTCGCGCTCTTCCGTCGAGCTCCCTTGGAGTTTAAAGGCTTTGAATTTTTATTATTTTTTTTTAGCTAGATCCGAGGGAAGCATCAGAATTTCGACTATTAGCGCTGCTATTACGTTCGCGCGACGATGTTTTATTTTTCACGCGGGGATACTGTTTATTATTCGCATCATCAGTTTCAGAATCAGACCAATTACTCGATGTAGGGTGCCGATTTGACTTACGAGACTCGCGGTTTCTGTCGCGGCGAGAATCACGGTACCTTTCGCGCTCTCTTGATCGATCATTAGAGTTTTTCGAACTCGAATTGTCATCGCGACGAGTTTTATTTCGCCGTGAATCCGATTTGTCCCTGTCATGATTGCGGTTCGGTTTTTCACGGGATTCATCGCGGTCTCGTTTCTTCGACTTGTAGCTTGAATTTGACCCTTCCCTATTCTTTGGATGAGAGTTTGTATTTTCGCGGTAACGAGGTCTGGAGCGAGAATCGCGGTTTTTATTATCGCGGTCGCGCGAATTCGAGCCTCCCCGGGCGCGGGAGTTCGAACGTCTCTGGTCACGTTTCCGTGGGTTAGGTTGTTCGCGATCACTCTCGTCGGAGCTCGAGCTATCTTGATCGTATTTGTGAGATTTTACGTTGTCGCGATTCCGTTTATTAAAGTACCGTTCTCGGGAATAATCGCGTGAGTAGCTCTCGTTTCTGTCAGGGGATTCGCTGCTTTCGCGTTGAAAAGAGCGTGAAGGCGATCGCTCAATTTTTCCGCGTGCCTTTATACGCTCTTCATATTCATATCTTTTCCGGTTTTGCAAGGTGAAGCAATCTTCCAAAACGTGACCGCGCTTTTTGCAATAATTACAGCGGATATCGGGCTCTCTCGAGTCAGCGTAACGAACTCTAGCTGGCGAGCTATTCGAACGCGACCTACGCGGTTTACTTTGGGATTCCCTTTCTCCACTCCGGCCAGAACGAATAGCTGGTTTCAAGGGTGAGCCGGTATCGTCGAGGGTGCAAGGTGCGTTGACGTCTCCACTGCGAATCCCGGTAAGGTTTTCGGCAGACGCGATCAGTTTCCTATCAGAAATTGAATCGAATTTAGCCCGATTGATTATCGTGAGTTCGCGGCAGCGAATTAACTCTTCTGCTTCATAAGCGAGGCTTATTGCAGTTTCAAGAGAGCTGGGCTCCTTGAACCATACATGGTTTATGAGTTCTTCGCGTAGTCCTTTTATAAAACACTCTAAGGCATTCGAACGGTTTTCCGCTTGGAGAGCTCGAACTACTGGTCCGTCGAACAGTCGGTTTTCTCGAACACGTTGGTCGAGAATTGAAACAATTCTTTTGATACGGGCAGCGTAGTCGGCTATAGATTCGCGAGAACCCTGAGCTATATTTGTCAATTCCACCTTGAGGGCGAGAGTGCCCTTTTTAGGGAAGTAAAGAGACCGAAGGTCAGCTAGAAGAGCAGCAACAGATTCGTACGTCCCCCTTTTGGGGTGGACTTGACGTCGCGCATCACCTTTTATTTTTTCAAATAACAGGTACTGAAATTTATCTAGTTCCGATGTTTCGAGCGTGTTTACTGCGAATTCTACGTCCGCGATAAATTCTTCGACTGGTATATTCTTCCCATCGAATTCCGGTATTGGAGTCAAAGCTTTAGCTAACCAATCGGAACGCGGAAACGTCTGGGATTATTTCAGAATTCTCCTATAAAAAATTTTTTTCTACTATTTTTGCTCGAAACTCGAAATCGTGTCTGATTGAAATTTCCGTACTTGGTGATACAATAAAAATCTGAAAAAATTCAGCAATATTTGGTATGCTATAGACAATAATTATTAATAATAATACTGCCCGAAAGTTATTGATAAATTGTTTAAACAATTTCTTAATGACTTTTGGCCAATATTATTATATTGATCAACAATAATCAATAATTAATATTGGTCATTATCGTTCATAGCATGTCAAAAGTTGCTGAATTTTTTCAGATTTTTTTCAACATTTTTTCAACATGTTTTTTAGAAAAAGCTCGAAGACCTATAATAACATGTTGAAAACAATCTGAAAAAATTCAGCAACATTTGGCATGCTATGAACGATAATGATCAATATTAATTATTGATTATTGTTGATCAATATAATAATATTGGCCAAAAGTCATTAAGAAATTGTTTAAACAATTTATCAATAACTTTCGGGCAGTATTATTATTAATAATTGTTGTCTATAGCATACCAAATATTGCTGAATTTTTTCAGATTTTTATTGTATCACCAAGTACGGAAATTTCAATCAGACACGATTTCGAGTTTCGAGCAAAAATAGTAGAAAAAAATTTTTTATAGGAGAATTCTGAAATAATCCCAGACGTTTCCGCGTATATCTACGCTACTTTTTTTGTACTTGACATTTTCTTTCAAACTCTATAGTTTTCGAGTTACGTTGCATCTTTCAAAATTTGTCTTTTTTAGCCAAAAGTGAAATAACTTTGCAAGAAAAAATCGTACGAAAATATTTTAAGGACAAAAATGAAGTGTTTGCGTATCCTTTTAAATGTCCCGCAGTTGAAAAAGCCGAAAAAAATGCCCTTAAGCTGTGCGCTCATTTCGCGATGGTCGAAAAAAAGCCAAAAAAACGGTTACGTTCAAAAATTCATACCAGGTCGAAAAAAAATCGTAAAAAATCTTAAAAAAAAAGGGAAATGAAGCTGATTTCCTCCACTTCAAAACGATTTTTTTTAAATTTGATTATCTTTTTTTTTGGCGGAGTTATGCAACTTTTAGTGCGGCAAAAAATATCGACAGGTGTATCCAAACTTTTTAGCGGGGGTGTATGTGCAGGTATATATATATATCTATGTACTATGTTTTTCTATGTATGTCTATGTATTCAAATGTCGTTCCATTTATACATGTATTTTTATTTTATACATGTATTTATACGATATATAATAGATTGGCCGCGATTTCAGGTCTCAACTTATATTTAAATAGTCATTTGAGATTCGATTTCTTTAAATATTTTTATATCCGTAGATTATGATATATATATAAATATATTAGGGTGGGCGTTATTTCAGGTTCAAATAATATTAGGATGGTCTTTCAAGAATTGTTTTCTTTAAAACATTTTCCATCTACATAAAGCATAATAAGTCAAAATCTAACTTTAATTTTAGGCTAAACCAAAATTTAACTTAAATTTTAGGCTAAGCCAAAATGAAACTTAAATTTTAAACTTAATCCAAATCTAACTCAAATTTTAGGCTAAACCAAAATCCAACTTGAATTTTGGGCTCAATCAAAATTTAACTTAAATTTTAGGCTAAACCGAAATTGAACTTGAATTTTGGGCTAAACCAAAATCTAACTTAAATTTTAGGCTGAACGAAAATCTAACTTAAATTTTAGGCTAAACCAAAATCTAACTCAAATCTCAGGCTAAACCAAAATTTAACTCAAATTTCAGGCTAAGCCAAAGTTAAACTCAAATTTTAGGCTTAACCGAAATCTAACTCAAACTTCAAGCTAGACCACAATGTAACTTTAATTGAAGGCTATATTTGTTAACGCTCTATGAAAAAAATCTGAATGAATATTCGTGTGAGCCGTTTCGGAATAAGAATAACATGGGAAAAATTATTTTTACGTCATCTGATTTTTATAACTAACAAACGATTCATCATAAGAGAAATCTACAGACACATCTTTGTACAGAATTGGACGCTGTACAAAAAATGTTTCAAGTTACTTTTTGTTAAGTCCATTCGTTTTAAAGTTATTCAATGTCAAAGTTCAATTTTTCGAAGATTCGTTCGATTTTATAACGGAACGATTAGTTTTATCGACAAAATGTGAATAAAATTTCATGTAAAATACAAGTGAAACTTTCGAGAAAGATTTAAGAATAGTTCTCACTATAATAATAATAAAAAATAGATCGCCTTTAGAAAGTTGTGCAGTAGAATGTAGCTTATAATTTTTTTTCATTTTATTTAAAAATAAAATTGAATAATAATTTTCTGTTACACTACAATAAATGTCATTTTCTTAATATAAAAATGAAATTTTCAAGCAAACATCTGCTGCACAATTTTCTTAAAGCGTTCCATTTTTTTTATTTCTATAGTGAGATCTATTAGTTACAATGACTCAAAAGCTTGATTTATGTTTGACACGAAAGTTCATGCACATTTTGTCGATACAACTAAGGTAAACGGCCCAGTTATTGACACTTTTAGAGCGACTGTGTCGGATTTCGGCTATTTATTCATGGGTGATATAGCTAAACCGAAAACTAAAGGTTTTAACGTATGCATTGAAGTCCCTCGAACGAGATTCACCTATAATAAAAGTAAAATAATCTAGATTTATTGATAAAATCATTGTTTTAATAATGCTTCTCTGCTGCCGGGGTTTCTGACACCGAAGGCACGCCCATGTCCCAGTTTGTGACACCTGCGTGGGACCAGTTACTGACACTAACGAATATCCCCGTACAAACGGGTCAAATTGTAATATATCTAATATCACGAACACACAATAGATACACGTTTGTATTGAAATTTTGTTATGTGTAAACTTTATTGTTTCTACATATCTACAAACATGAGAAATAACAAATTTCAAATATTTATCGAATATTACTTTTTTTTTCTTTTTTTTTGCTCAGTATTTGAAGATACCCGTTTAACATTTTTCCTTTTCCTAATTAGATAAAAATTTTATATATTGGTATTTGTATTATATAATACAATACAATTATTTATTTTGAAAAAGTGACCCATAGTAAAACTGAAATGTACGTTGCACCTTTCCGAAGCAGTCTGTGGAGTGATATATAAGTCTGCAGTTTCTGGAATTTCCATCACTTCTTCTACGCTGTCCTTCGAAGCATTTTTTTTTGCCTAAAATACACAGAATAAAGCACACAATAATAAATATTTTAATCATTTTTATTAAAAAAGTCATCCGTAGAGTAAAAAAAAATTATTTTATGCCCTTCCGTTGAAGCTTTTAATGAAATAAATGGATCTGCTGCGTTCGCAGACTCCATTCTCAAGACTTCTTAATTTTATGATTCGGAGTGGTTGTTGTACACCTAAAAATACATAATACATAGAAGACAATGATAGATGTTAAAATTAATCCTACTATTAAACTATCTGTATTATAGAAAAAAGCAAAAAAGCCATACCCCCTTGCGATGGAGTGTTCGATGCAACTGGGGAGCTGCGTCTCTGAACTGCTGTCTCCGCAATCTCCTCTACCTCTTCGAAGGCTTTGCAGGGTAGACTATTTTTACTTCTATTAACATAAACAATGAATCATTGAAATATGTCCTACAAACATATACTATAAACATTAAACAATAAAAATATATATCAGCAGCATTGAGTGAAAAAACGTTTTGAAGGTTAGATTTTCACAAATTATAGTTTCATTGTGGTAATTTTTTTTTTCCATTGTTTCCGTTTATAAAAACTGATATTCTTCTCTTGAATTTGTTTCTTTCACAGCAAATGAGAATAAAAAAAACAAAGCAAATTGTTCGATGCAACAGGTGACAATTCGAGGCGATCGAGGCTCAACAACAGGGGCACAACCTCAATTATATGACCCAGTTATTAACACCGCGAATTAAAGTAAATACCTAACCAAAAGTTAAATTATTTCCGATCTCGTCGGTAGTCCGGTTCCTGCTGAAGATGTTGATACCATTTTTATGTCGTTTCATACCTACATGACGAACAAAATTCACTATTTGTCCCTTCCCGTAGCTAGTGGGTGTCGTTTAGCACTGCCGCTGCGGAGCCACTGAGACGCGTGTCACACAATTCTCTGGTCTATTTCTCTTTTGAATATTTCATCTAAAAAGGTGCATCTCTTTAATAATTATGAGTGAAAAATTCTCTTTAATTAGCCAGTAATTGGATTAGGATTCAATACAAACTGTATTTATAGCAATTGAAATTGTGCCGCGGGTGTCACAATCTGGGACAGTATCAGAAACTGGGCCGTTTACCTTAATAGTTCGGGTGTAATAACAAAAAATCGGCCAAATTTACGAAAATCTAAATTTTGCCATTGAATAACTTTTGAACAAGTGGTTTTATCAAAAAGTAACTCAAAACCTTTTTTGTAGAGCGTTCAATTCTGTACCAATTCTGTCTGTAGATTTCTTTTATGATCAATTGTTTGTTAGTCATAAAAATCAGAAAACGTAAAAATAATTTTTCCCATGTTATTCTTATGGAGAATTGAAAAATTCGAAGAGTACGATGTTAACATTAACATTGAGAGCCCATATTTTCACACGCTTTTTCTTATAACTAATAATACTTTTAGCCTATATGGGAGAAGGAACATTTTTTTTAACGTCATGTATATTGTACCATCAACAATTTGGATCATAGGGCTGTGATAGTTATAGGAATTTATTTTTCTTGCTTATTTTGGTCGATAATTGCGAATCTACGGAAAGGTTTTTATAAAGCATTGTTTGAGAATATCTGCGTATAAGATTATAATTGAATTTCACGCTATGCTTATAGCGAATATTTCCTGTAACATAAATAGCATCTACTACACTGAGAAAAAAATGGTTGAATGAACTAAATCTTTAGTCGCATACGCACGACTAAATATTTAGTTGTACGACTTAATTTTTTTTTGTATGAATCATATTTTGGTCAACTGAAGCGCAGAATTATTCAAGAAACATTATTCAGTTATGGCAAATAAATATTTAGTCGTGCGTATGCGACTACAAATATAGTTCATTCAACAATTTTTTTCTCAGTGTATAATTTTAGGCATTCCTATCACATATAGTTACATTACAAGAGATATCAATCAATTGAAATAATTAAAAATTTTTTATGTACAAAGAATGTACCGAAATAACTGTACTGTATTTCCAACTGCGTATACACAACAAGCCATGCACTTTTATTTTTTGTTCTTCTGCATTTTCGACGATTTCAACACCAATTTATATAAAATTCATGTTAATAAATTAAATCAGGAAAAATACTTCGAAACAACTTTCAAAAAGAAGTTAAATCAATCACAAAATACTTCTCAGAAGTAAAAAAAAAGTACGCCAAGTATTAAATCCCAAAAATTCGAATTCAAAAAAATCCCAAAAATTCAAAAGAAATCCTGAAAATTTAAAATCTGAAATTAAAAAAAAAAAACGAAAAAAACAAATCACATAAGCCAAGCCAAAAACTTAGCAAGCGTAAATTATCAAGGATCAAGCCAAACTAAAAAACTTGGCGTGCAGGGTTCCAAACTATTACGCTTGGCAAGGAAAAACCGAGGAACGAAGGAGTAAGTGAACGAGAAGATGAAAAAGAAAACAATTGATCAAGTGCCCTAGTAAGCAACCATGAGAATATACACAAGAGGTAAGGGTAAACTAGTGATTAGCTATGAGAAAAGTTCACTGAGAAAAATCTTGTCCAAGGCTTATATTTAAATAAAGGAACAATGATATTATCATTATTTCTGGAATAGTTGAGAATCTTTTATTGACCTTTGGTTATGTCCGAATTCGATAAATCACAATAGCTACTTCCTTATCTCCCGCCTTCCGACGGGGCTGAAAACATTCACATAACTTAACTTTCCGCTCATTCTCCCACTCACGTGTCTAAGCGCATGCGCACTACGCATGTCGGCAATACGCATGCTCATAGATGTTTCGCGGTCGTTCGAAGGTTTGAAGTAGGGAGAAACGGTCGAAAAGAGAGTCAAGATATGCGAGCAGCCAAGTTATCTGATCGTATACTGTACTTGACAGTAAAACATACAAGTGATAATAATCTATGTTATCACTATATGAGTAGGTATAATAATTTTCTATCTTATCTCGTGGAAATCCTACAACACCTCTCGGGCTTATTTTTCTTAACCCTGCACGCCAAGTTTTTTAGTTTGGCTTGGTCTTTAATAATTTACGAACGTCAAATTTTTAGCTGGGCTTATGTGATTTGTTTTTTTTTTGTTTTCTTTTGTTAATTTCAGATTGCAAATTTTTAGGATTTTTTTTGAATTTTTGGGATTTAATATATACATATACAGAGAGATGTATATAGGTATACTTAGTCAATGGGATGTCCCGTCGGAACTCATCGAACGTGTTGATCATCGAGGATCATATGCGCATGGTCTCGAGGAGTAAGACTTGAGGAGTACAACTCGAGGAGTAAAACTCGAGGAGTATAACTCCTCATGAGTGGAGCGGTTTCGATCGTTACGTGAATTTCTATCTCCATACGGTCATCGTTACAATGCCTATACCTATATATATACATATATACCGGGTGTCCCATTTTAATCTTACAGTTGATTTATTTTGAAAAATATTGCTCTGATCAAAAATTGAGTAGGATGAAACTTTTAGGGTTCGGAGGGGGACGTTCAAAAAATTATTTTGTTTTGGTACAAAATTCAAAATGGCGGCGTTAAGATAGCTAACATGTTTTTTTAATGGAAACATGATTTTTTTTCACCAAAAATTTTTTCAGATTAAATCTAACATCTTTTGTAGGAACATTTTTTTGATACAGCCTATAATAGAGGGTGTCCCATTTTAATCTAACAGCTGAATTATCTTGAAAAATACTGCTCCAATAAAAAATTGAGTGGGATGAAACTTTTAGGGTTTAGAAGGGGACGTTCAAAAAAATGCTTTGTTTTTGTCCAAAATTTAAGATGAAGGCGTTAAGATGGCTGACATGTTTTTTTAAAATGAAAACATAATTTTTTTTTACCAAAAATTTTTTCAGAACAAATCTAACATCTTTTGTAGGAATATTTTTTTTATAGCCCGGATATTTTAGACTAGATCACCATTTTTGACTATTTTAGCGTTATGCAGCATAATGACGAAGGGGAGGAGGTCTTCTAAATCCTCCTCGTGAAAGTTTTCTAAAATCTTCTTAAAGGTGTTCAAAGATTCCACCATTCATGTTTAAACATGCCTTTACTCTCCTCTTAAAACCATCAACTGTTCTTAAGAGAACTTCTCTCGGGATTGCACAGCAGGCAGCTCTCATCCGCTCCCGCATATTCTCTCGTATTGTTGGAGGTCGACGGTAGACAACGTCTTTAAGATAAGCCCACAAGACAAAATCGGGAGAGGTAAGATCAGGTGACCTTGGAGGCCAATGGACAGGTCCATCTCGACCAATCCACCTTCGACCGAATGTTGCGTCCAGTTGATTCCGAACAATACGAGCCCAGTGACCTAATCCTTGTGAGTGTTCTACACACACACACACACACGTACAAAATCACACACACTCTGAGAAGGAGGGTTTGGAGTTGAAAAATACTGCGGAAGTGACGAGCCGTGGAACCACACACTCAAACTTACAACATTGCACACTCACACACATACAAAATCACACACTCATACAGTCAGATACACTAACAAGGAGAGTTTGGAGTGGAAAAAATACTGCGAAAGTGACGAGACTCTACCTCCTCGTCCTCGTGGTTATCCCGGATAATACTAAGATAGTAAAAAATGGTGATCTCTCATGGACTGAATAAAAAAAATGTTCCAACAAAAGTTGTTAGTTTTGACTTGACACATTTTTTGGTGAAAAAAAATCATGTTTTCATTGTTTAAAAAACCTTTTGGCCATCTTAACACCGCCCCTTTAAATTTTGGACCAAAAAACATTTTTTTTAACGGCTTTCTTTAAACCCTAAAAGTTTTATTCCACTCAATTTTTTATCGGAGCAGTATTTTTCAAGATAATTCAGCTGTTAGATTAAAATGGGACACCCCCTATTGTAGGCTGTATCAAAAAAATGTTCCTACAAAATAGTCCAAGCGCTGGAGCAAAAAAAGTAGGTTCGTAAAAAAATGTTCGGGACCGGCTATTTTTTTTTTTGGAATATGTTCAGGGGTGTCTCCTGATTGTAAATCCAAGTTGGCGTCACCTGGGGGGGGGGGTGTGAGCGTCAGTCGCCATCTTGAAAAACACGTTTCATTGAATATCTCGCGAACCACGCATCGTACGACAAAAATAGTTGACATCATTTTTGTAGATAATAATATTTGCCATCTTTTTTATCGGAAACTTTTTTTCTGTAAAATGCATAGTTTTTTATTTGTAGCGCTTCAAACTTTTTACAATATGGTTTTTGCTAAATATATAGTTAAAGGTTCATGATAAATGAAAAAATAGTAATAACTGAATAGGGAGAGCAGTGGCCAAGTGGCTAGAGCGCGGGTCTCGTAATCCGTGAGACCCGGGTTCGAACCCCGGCGACACCGCTGAAAAATATTCCAATTTTTCAAGTGTTTATCAGCTGCAATCCCGGTGGGTTGGGACCCCACCTTAAAATAATGGAATCCCAAAGACCTCATTGCGATGAGTGGGCGGATAATTGTACGGTTTCGGTGAGGCCTGCCGACGCGGTTCTTATCGCTCGGATGGTGGTTCACCTGACTGTGCAAGCGACTGGCTCACTGGATCGCAATGGAGGAGGTAACTACCTAACCGACCGACGATAGTCGTGCTAGAGTGGGCTCGCATTGCTACCGACGGGCGCTTAGGTAGAGTTTACCGTCTGTATCAGTGAAGGTTTTTCTGCAGTTTTCCCTTCACTCTCGGCAGAATTGCGATACAGAATGGAAAAGGTATTGGGTGCGGGCTGCAGCCCAGGCCTTACTAGGAAAGGGGGGGATTAGTATAAAGCAATGATGTACACTGGTAATAAACCAAATAACCAAATAGTAATAACTGAATTTGTAGAGCATGAAATTTCCTATAAATTTCATTTGAAACTTTTTCCCGTAGCATTTATGGTTTAGGAGCTAAAACGCTGTAAACGTCGAGTGAACGCAAAATATTCACGAGATTATAATGCTATATATTCAATCATGCGCCTATGAGTTGTAGTATATATTTTGTGTATTGCAATTTTCGTAGACGCGTCAGTTCTGTACTACAGCTTGTAGAGAATACTTGTGTGCTGCGTCAAGATTATAATTGTTTTAATGCTATTTTAACAGAAACCGTCAAAAATGAGTTAGTGTTTTATCTGTAACAACTCTTTGAGTGACGGAACTGTAGTGCAGTGCAAGAAAAAGGTGTGCAGACTCTGCTAAAAGCGAGCATTCAAAGAGAAGAAAAGCAGCATGAGCTCCTGCTCCGAAACTCGAAAACCATAAGGTAATAATATGCAAAAATATTAAAACCGTATTTTGCAAACACCCTGCACTGTGTAGTACTGATAGTTTAGGTAATCAAGTTTTTGTATCTAAATCCAAATCCAAATAAATTTTTTCAATCTATAAATTTTAAAAAAATTTTAAACATTTTTTTAAATTAAATTAATTTATTTACATAAAAAATGTAATCAATTTTTTATTTTAATGAACGTTATTGAATTTTTACTTTTTTTAAGAAATAAAAATTAATTATTTTTTAAATTAAAATTCCAATTTTTTAAAACATTTTATAAAATCTAACTTTTACTTATTATTTAAATGTCATTAATTCATAATAATTTGTTTTAAATTTTTATTTTTAAAATAATATAATTTTTATATTAACTTCTCCAAATATAACATTTCTTTTTAATAATAAAACTCAATATTTATTTTTTCAAAAATTAGGTTTCTTTTTTAATTTTTAAAAATTTAATTTTGCAACTTTTTTAAAAAATTAAATTTAAAAGAAAAATTTATATTAAATTCTCTAAATATACTTTGGAGAAGTTAGGTAATAATTATAAATAAATTATATTATATAATTATAAATAAATGAATATATAAATAAATTACATAGAAATCTTACTCTACACGGTGCAGGGTGCATTTTTTTGTACTTATGTTTAATACAATTACTTCATGTTTTCCATCAGTGTGCACAAGGCGTGTCAAAAGAATTATGTCGATGAGCGAAGAGCTGCAAGTGCCGCTCGTAGACGTCTGTCGCAGCCAACGTCGTCGCAAGCAACGTCGTCGCAATCACCTACGCCATCGCAGCCACCTGATGTAGAAAAATTCGATTTTGCGAACAGATGTTTTATTTGTGCGGAAACAATACCGAGCGATTTTGAGGCGCAAAATAAGAAGAAGCCCACGCATCTACGGATTCGCCTACAATCCGTGCAGAAGTTTTCCACAGTCAAGAGCACCATTCTCAAGTGGCTAGAAAATCGACATGACGACAGTGCTCAGCAGATAGTGAAGCGCATTGAAGGCGATTCCGACACTGATGGCGCTGAAGCTAAATATCACAAAAAGTGCCTAACCAGACTAAGCAAGCCAATGCCAATCGGACGGAAGAGATCGTTATCACGTGTAGATGATGCGATGGAATCGGTCTACACTTTTATCTCGGAGTCGGACGAGTGTCAGTTTAAACTTTCTGAGCTTGCCAATGTAATTAAGGAGGATCAGCGACCGGTTCTGAGTACCATGAAGACGCGTTTACAATAAAAATATGGAGAAGACATTTGTATTTTCGATTGTAAAGGCCACGACGCATTCGTCTGCTTGAAGAGTCGAGGGTACAAAATTTTGTCTTCAGCTTGGTACGAAGAAAAAAAATGAATAAAGAAGAGGAAAGACTGCGGGCCGTCAGAAAAGCTGCTGCTATTCTTTTGGAGGATATATGGTCCCAATGTTATGACATCGAAACATATCCGGCTTCGGACGATTTCATGAAAGACGTTGATTCAGCAGTTCCTGAGTCACTTCGTCTTCTCTTAACGGAAATGATAACAAAATCGAAACGCAGTTCGTCAGATAATTGGAAAAAGAAATGTACCAGCATCGCACATACTATTATAGCTGCGGTGAGACCTCGCTCTTTCTTTACATCCTTACAAGTGGGAGTCAAGTGCATTTATTTACAAAAAAATTGGCTCGAGACATCGGATCGACGTTTTATCAACCTTGGGATTTTGCGCTTCGTACAAAGAAGTATTACTTTTTGAGTCGTCTTGCATCCAACGCCAGCGGCCCCAAGTTTTATCTCATGCATTTTCCCAATTCGTCTTCGACAACGCCAATTTCAACATAAACACTCTGGATGGAAAAGGCACGTTTCACGCAATAGGGGGAATCCGTTGTGTCACTCCTTTCGATGCTATTCATCCAGATCAGCGTATACCTCGTCTGGCAAAGCAAAACAAATCATCTGTGGAGTTGGGAAATTTTGGAACGGTTGCACTTATCCCATATGAAAAACCCAATGCGAGCAGTACGCAGGCTCTCCTTGCTGCAGATTTGGATTGTCGTCGGCCAATTAGTCACAACATTCTACCGACCATTGGTGATTTCATGTGGCTGTACGCTAAGTGGTCGTTTGCTCAAAATATTCCGGGATGGAACGGCTTCATGGAAGAAGCAACAACCGGTGAAAGTTTCGCAAAATCGAAAATACTTTGCATGCCATTCATCGATGCACCGCCCTCCGATTACGACACCATCTACACAGCGCTACTTTCGGCTGTTGAACAGTGCAAAACTACTAATCAGGAGGCTTGCATCGTGACTTTCGATCTGCCTCTATACATGAAAGCTCACGACATTATTCGCAGTGCCGACCCAACTTCTCGAGTGAAGAATGTAATTGTCCGTCTTGGAGGTTTCCATTTACTGATGTCCTTCCTAGGGTCGATAGGGTACATCATAGCAGGCAGTGGGCTCGCAGATCTCTTTCAGAGTATTTACGCTACCAACAGCGTTGACAAAATCATGACCGGTCATGCATACTCTAGGGCTGTCAGAGCACACATACTAACCCATCTCGCATTGGCCAAACAAATTATGGATGGCCTCGACTTCACAGACGAGGAACGTGACGAAATGGACTTTGCAATCGTCAGTCCTGAAAGATGTTCAATTTTCACAGCAGCCGAAAATATAAAAATCCAAGCAGCTTGTACTAAATTTGACGAGGAATTGAAAAAAATTGAAAAAGAGGCCCAACTGCGAAGATGTGGCTCGAATATTTCTGCATGGTCACCTTAGTCAAGCACTTTATTGAAGCTGAGCGGTCAGGAAACTGGAATATCCACCTCGACACCATTCAAAAAATGTTGCCGTATTTCCATGCGAGTGGTCATTTCAATTACGCGAAAGCCGCTCACATGTATCTTCAGGACATGACTCATTTGAACAATAAAATGCCTGAAGACGAATTTCGAAGATTCACGACAAACGGCTACTTTACGATAAGGCGCAAGAATAAATTTTGGTCGGGGATTATGTCGGATATGACAATTGAACAGACGTTGATGCGATCCATGAAAACATCCGGTGGTCTCACTCAAGGACGTGGAATAACTTACAGTACCCTCAGTAGGTGGATGATGGGAATGGTTTTCATGCAGAATGTTTCTGTAGGAGTCGAAAACTTTTGTGGCGTGTTCAGCGCTACAACAGAGCAGCACGTTCATTCTCGAAGCTCACGGATTACGCGCGACAACACTGACGTCGAAAAATTGGACAAATGGCTAACAAAACATAATCCTTTCCCCGAAGGGACTGAGTTGCAGTCCATCGGCACAGGAGTCGTCGGAGATGCAAGCATAAACTGTCATCGCTGCCACGAAATTGGTGCTGAAATGGTTAACCGCATGGTGGGGAAAGATTTGAACTCTTACAAGTTCAAACAAAACGACAAAGAGCTTCCTCTAGCAACTGTTAGCGGCAGCATCAAGATGAGGTCGGTATCAGTCCCGATAGACCCGCTACTTTTGTTCCAGAGAATGTGTATTTCGAAAGAAACATCTGAAGATTTGAAAAAGCATTTAACGTACGAGCTTGCACCGTATCCCTTGTCTTTATTTACGGAAGCAGGAATACGCCACGGTACCAAATCTACGCTCGACAAGTCTTTCTTATCGCTACCAGCCACTACAAATCTTGGGTCAAATAGGATGGTAGTCGTGGACGGCGGATTTCTTCTGCATCGAGTTGTGTGGGATCGCAACGTGTCATTCCTGACGCTTTGTCAAAAATACGTACAATACGTTCGAAACCATTTCGGGGCAAACACTGTGATAGTTTTCGATGGATATCCAGAAGACGTCGTCAATTTCGGTACGAAGTCCTCCGAACGCCTTCGTCGATCTGAAACACAGTCCTCTGTCGATATTATAATCACCGAGACTATGATTGCGACAACTAACCAGGAGAAGTTTTTGGCGAACGAACAGAACAAGAATCGTTTTATAGCCATGCTGAAAAAAAAATTTGAACAATCTGGGATTCTCGTCGACAGTGTTGCCAGTGTTAGTACAATTGTACTAGATCTAGTACTTTTGTCCACTATCTAGTACGCTAGTACGACGATGACAAATCTAGTACATTTTTTTAAATTTCAGCCGTACTGGCAGTTTTTGACTCTGAAAGTACCTTACGGTCTCAGAAATTCAGTTCGGAATGAGTCTTCGCAGGTCAGTAGTATAGGCAACCTGCATGAAATACAGTAAAATTTGAGCATGTGTGACTGTGAACATGCATACTGTTAGCACCATCTTTTTTTCAGGGCGCAAGTTTTTACAGAACATTTTACTTGCACGTACACAGCAATACATGGTCAAATATTGCGAATGTGTGCTTATGCAGGTTGCCCATACCTCAGGGGTGTCCACCCAGAAGAGTTCTAAAGCGCACTAGCCAAAATATTCCGAGTAAAAGAGCATTAAAGTTTCAAGCGCAGCTCGATTTTTACTTGCAGTCCAGCTATATCTTACCTCCCTACCAGGGCGAACGACAGTAACCAACGTTGTTTGTCTTTCATTCCGACAGTAAAATGATGAACTCCGACGGTTGGACTGTCGGGTACCGTCGTTTCACAAGACAAACGACTGTCGGTTACTGTTGTTCGTCCTGGTAGGGCTACGCATAATTTTGCACACATTGGCTCAAATATCTCCAAACATTTTTTTAAAATGAAAACAAAGATTCTTCTATGAAGCTAGGTAATCGCCGCAGTATTCTCGGTTTTGCGTTTATTTTCATAGAATCATATAATTTATCGTCGATATTGTAAGAATTCATGCAGGAATCTTCTATATTCACGGTCGGTAATTTGCTTAGACACTTGTTAGTACGAAACACCTCCGATCTAGTACTTTTTGTAAGCCTGGGCAGTACAAAATAAAATTTCACACTGGCAACACTGCTCGTCGAACAAGCCGGAGAAGATGCCAAAACGCTCATCGTACAAACCGCCATACAAATGTCCTCGAGCTACGATTCACTTATTAATGTGGGCGAGGACGTCGATCTTCTTGTATTGCTGACCGCGTTGGCAAATGGACACGAGAATATTTTCTTTCATGAGCCTGGAAAAGGACGCACTCCGGAGACATTATACGGCCCCAATTGTCTCGATAGCCGTTACAGTAAGAGTGTTAGGGACAACATTTTATTCCTTCACGCTTTCAGCGGCTGCGACACGACAGCAGCTGCATATAAAGTAAGGAAATCTAAGGTTCTTACAACATTACAAAGGAACGATTCTCTATTGAAAGCCGTGGAGTTATTCACCGACAATAACGTTGATCCCAACATGATTGCTCACGCTGGAGAACGGTTTTTTATTGCGCTGTACGGAGGTGACGAATCGGAAGTTTCTATTAACTCGCTTCGCTACAAATGCTTCGGGAAATTGGCGAGTAAGACGAAGTTGAATTTATCACTTCTACCTCCAACGCGAGATACGGCACGCTACCATTCTTTCCGAGTATACCACCAGGTTGAAGATTGGCTTGGTTTTTATCATGACGCTAAGAAATGGGGTTGGAAGCGAACTGCACGAGGACTTGAACCAATCCGAACTTCTATGGCTCCCGCACCGCCGAGTTTGTTACAAATAATATCGTGCAAATGTACAAAAAATTGTGGAGCTGCCTGTGGATGCCGAAAAGCTGGTTTGAAATGTTCAAACATTTGCTCGAATTGCAGTAACTAAACATGCGACAACGTGCCAGACGTAATAGATGCCATCGAAAACGAAATCGAAGAAGACCCAGCCTTCGATTCGTCTCCTTTGGATATGGCGGAGGCAGAAGAAATAGATTCAGAAGGAGATGAGTGTCTTGCGTCGACATCAAAAAGAATTAGACTCGCCCTGTAAAATAATGCGCCACATTTTTACATAATAACTTTCATGATGATACTGTATTAAGCAACAATAAACATCGATAAATTATTCATTGTTATCCACACTATTCATAATTTTAATTGATTCGTTACACAGCTGCATTGACATTTTTTGGAATACTTTATGCCATTTTATGCGTTATGAAATGGTTTTCGTATACAAACGAGCAATATTGTCACTGATAATGTACGAGGTGCAGGTTTTACCTAGCTGCAGCTCCTAAACTATGAATAAATATAAATATACTATAAATAAATAAATATGAATGCTACGGGAAAAAATTTAAGCTGATATTTATAAGAAATTTCATGCTCTACAAATTCAGTTATTCCCATTTTTCATTTATCATGAACCGTTAATTATATATTTAGCAAAAACCATATTGTCAAAAGTTTGAAGCGCTACGAATGGAAAACTATGCATTTCACAGAAAAAAGTTTCAGATAAAAAAGATGGCAAATATTATTATCTACAAAAATGATCGAAACTGTTTTTGTTGTACGATGCGCGGTTCGCGAGATATTTAACAAAACGTGTTTCTCAAGATGGCGGCTGACGCTCAACCCCCCCCCCCCCCCCCCCCCCCGATGACGCCAACTTGGATTTACAATCAGGGGACACCCCTGAACATATTAAGAGAAGGTCCCATTCTCCGTTATTTCAAATGCCGTGCTGCTCAAACTCCGTGGTCAAATGCCGTGTGTATCAGACTCCGTTCTTCATTTTCGGGCGTTTCCCCCTTCTCCCTAATGATCCGAAAGGGTCGCCATTCGCTCCGAGCTCGACCCTCGCACCTTTTTTTTTAAATCGCCCGTGTACCTGCTTTGTCTATACCCCATTACTAATAATACGGTTTGTGGCAACGACGAACTGGACGGCCACGTGGTTCAGTTAACATCTCACGAAATGTCATCGCGCCACACTACCTCAGTGATTCTCAACACTTCAAGTCGCAGCCGTTTTTTCCAATTTTATAGATTAATATGTGAAATAATATTATGATATTAATTGATCACAGATAATAATCGCTCGCTCGGATGTAATCATACACGGAATAATTCACGGTAGATTCTCTAAACTGAATTCTCGTAGTATATTTTGTACCGCATGGAATAATCCCTCCGCGATTATTCATGTTCTTGTAAAAAGAATAGAATGAAAGACGCACTGGTTTGTACATATTTCACTGTTATGATTCTATCAGACCATACCATACTAACAGATATTCATATTATATGAGGGGCATTCCACGCCAAATCAACCACTTTAGAATCCAACCCCTTTCGATTTGGCTGAAACATTTTTATTTTTTTCTACCCTTCCAAAAACATTTCACAGAATATTTTCAAATTTTTTCACCCATCCGGTAAAAAATTATGAACTTTTCAGGAAAAATAAACTTTTTATTTTTCAAATATCTATAACTTTTTCAAAAATTGACATATCTGGATGTTTTTTTTATGTGTGTGTTTTCTATGTACTTTTTAGAAATAAAATAGAAAAAAATATTCGGGCCAATCTTCAACGTTTTTTTTTGCGAATTTTCAGAAAAAAAAAATTTCTCGATTATTATCATTTTTAATTTTCCTTATCTTTTTTTTGATAGAAACTTTTCCATTTTATGCAAATTCACTGAAATTATCAGAGTGGGATTTTTTCGTTTTCTATTTCTTTTTTCAATTCAAATTTTTTTTTTCACTCAGCTTATTTCTTATAATACCACTCTGAGGATTTTTGAGAATGTCAAAAGAACCTCAAATTAAAAAAAAAAATAATAATAACAAATGCAATCGAAAGTGGTATCCATCGAAAAGAAAATTTATTTTTCAAATATCTATAACTTTTTTGAAAATTGACTTTTCGTGACGTTTTTTTTTAAATTTATGTTTATCAATGTACTTTTCAGAAAAAAAAAACGGAAAAAAATATTCGGGCCGATCTTCAACGTTTGTTTTGCGAATTTTCCAAAAAAAAACAGAAATTTCTCGATTATTGTCATTTTTAATTTTTCTTATCGTTTTTTTTATAAAAACTTTGCCATTTTTTGCAAATTCACTGAAATTTTCAGAGTAGGATTTGTTTTTCAATTCAAACATTTTTTTTTTTACTCAGCTTATTTCTTATATTATCACTTTGGGAATTTTTGAGGATGTTGAGAGAATGTCAAAGTTCGAAAAAAAATAATAATAAATGAAATTGAAAGCGTTAATCATCGAAAAAATTTCAATGTTTTTTGAAAAAGTAGGACAAAAAATGGAAGATAGTTCAGAATAATTTTTTTATTTAGAACTATTCAGACTTTTCAAAAGCGTCCACTTTATCAATGCACAACGATTTTCATCGTCCTTAATTTAGCATTGCGATTTTTGCAATTATTGAGAGGTTATGGGCAGAAGAAATATTGAAAAATCAATAACTACCGTGATTCACGGTATTCAGACTTTCCAAAAGCGTCCACTTTATCATTGCACAATGATTTTCATCGTCTCTAATTTGACATTGCGATTTTCACAATTATTAAGGTGTTATGGGCAAAAGAAATATTGAAAAAACAATAACTATCGCGTTTTACGGTATTTAGACTTTTCAAAAGCGTCCACTTTAGCATTGCACAATGATTTTCATCGTCCTTAATTTGGCATTGCGATTTTTGCAATTATTAAGGGCTTATGGGCAAAAGAAATATTGAAAAATCAATAACTACCGTGGTTCACAGTATTCAGACTTTTCTAAAGCGTCCACTTTATCAATGCACAATGATTTTCATCGTCCTCAATTTGGCATTGCGATTTTTGCAATTATTAAGGGGTTGTGAGCGAAAGAAATATTGAAAAATCGATAACTACCGTGATTCACGGTATTCAGACTTTTTAAAAGCGTCCACTTTATCATTGCACAATGATTGTTGTCGTCCTCAATTTGGCATTGCGATTTTTGCAATTATTAAGGGGTTATGGGCAAAAAAAATATTGAAAAATCAATAACTACCGTGATTCACGGTATTCAGACTTTTCGAAAGCGTCCACTTTATCAATGCACAATGATTTTCATCGTCCTTAATTTGGAATTGCAATTTTTGCAATGATTGAGGGGTTATTAGCAAACGAAACATTGAAAAATCAATAACTACCGTGTTTGACGGTATTTAGACTTTTCAAAAGCGTCCACTTTATCATTGCACAGTGATTTTCATTGTCCTTAATTTGGCATTGCGATTTTTGCATTTATTAAGGGGTTATGGGCAAAAGAAATATTGAAAAATCAATAACTACCATGGTTCACGGTATTCTTATCGTCCTTAATTTGGCATTGCGATTTTTGCACTTATTAAGGGGTTATGGGCAAGAGAAATATTAAAGAAATCAATAACTACCGTGGTTCACGGTATTCAGACTTTTTGAAAGCGTCCACTTTATCAATGCACAATGATTTCCATCGTTTTTAATTTGGCATTGCGATTTTTGCAATTATTAAGGGATTATGGGCAAAAGAAATATTGAAAAATCAATAACTACCGTGATTCACGGTATTTAGACTTTTCAAAAGCGTCCACTTCATCATTGCACAATCATTTTCATCGTCCTTAATTCGGCATTGCGATTTTTGCAATTATTAAAGGGTTATGAGTGTTCACGGTTCAGACTTTTAAAAAGCGTCCACTTCATAACTGCATCATTATTCTCATCATCCTCAATTTGGCATTGCGATTTCCGCAATTATTAAGGGGTTATGGGCAAAAGAAATATTGACTAATCAATAACTACCATATTTCACGGTATTCAGACTTTTTAAAAGCGTCCACTTTATCATTGCTCAATGATTTTCATCGTCCTCAATTTGGCATTGCGATTTCCGCAATTATTGAGGGGTTATGAGCAAAAGAAATATTGAAAAATTGATGACTACTGTAATTCACGGTATTCAGACTTTTCAAAAGCATCCACTTTATCAATGCACAATAATTTCATCGTCCTCAATTTGGCATTGCGATTTTTGCAGTTATTAAGGGGTTATGAGCAAAAGAAATATTGAAAAAAATCAATAACTACCGCGGTTCACGGTATTCAGACTTTTCAAAAGCGTCTCCTTTATCATTGCACAATGATTTTTATCGTTCTTAATTTGGCATTGCGGTTTTCGCAATTATTAAGGGGTTATGGGCAAAAGAAATATTGAAAAATCAATAACTACCGTGATTCATGGTATTCAGACTTTTTAAAAGCGTCCACTTCATCATTGTACAATGATTTTTATCGTCTTCAATTTGGCATTGCGATTTTTGCAATTATTAAGGGGTTTCGGGCAAAAGAGATATTGAAAAATCAATAACTACAGTGGTTCACGGTATTCAGACTTTTCAAAAGCGTCAACTTCATAACTGCATAATGATTTTTATCATTCTCAATTTGGCATTGCGATTTCCGCAATTATTAAGGGGTTATTGGCAGAAGACATATTGAAAAATCAATTACTACCGTGGTTCACGGTATTCAGACTTTTCGAAAGCGTCCACGTTATCATTATACAATGTTTCTTATCGTCCTTAATTTGGCATTGCGATTTTTGCACTTATTAAGGGGTTATGGGCAAAAAAAATATTGAAGAAATCAATAACTACCGTGGTTTAAGGTATTCAGACTTTTTGAAAGCGCCCACTTTATCATTGCACAATGTTTTCAGTCATCCATAATTTGGCATTGTGATTTTCGCAATCATTAAGGGGTTATCGACAAAAGAAATATTAAAAATCAATAACTACCGCGTTTTATAGTATTCAGACTCTTCAAAAGCGTCCACTTCATCACTGCTCAATGATTTTTATCGTCTTTAATTTAGCATTGCGATTTCTGCAATTATTAAGGGGTTTTGGGCAGAGAAATATTGAAAAATCAATAACTACCGTGGTTCACGGTATTCAGACTTTTTAAAAGCTTCCACTCCATCATTGCACAATGATTTCGGTCATTCTCAATTTGACATTGCGATTTTCGCAATTATTAAGGTGTTATCGACCAAAGAAATATTTGAAAATCAATAACTACCGTGTTTTACGGTATTCAGACTCTTCGAAAACGTCCACTTCACCATTGCACAATGATTTTCATCATCCTTAATTTCGCAATGCGATTTTCGCAATTGATAAGGTGTTATCGACGAAATAAATATTGAAAAATCAATAACTACCGTGTTTATCCGGATTTAAACTTTTTGAAAGCGTCCACTTCATCATTGTACAATGATGTTCATCATTAATATGTTTTTGAATGTCTGAATCCCGATAAATACGGTAGTTATCGATTTTTCAATATTTTTTTTTGCTCATAACCCCTTAATAATTGCGAAAATCGCAATGTCAAATTCAGGACGATGAGAATCATTGTGCAATGATAAAGTGGACGCTTTTGAAAAGTCTGAATACCGTGAACTACGGTAGTTATTGATTTTTCAATATTTCTTTTGCCCATAACTCCTTAGTAATTGCAAAAATCGCAATGCCAAATTGAGGACGATGAGAATCATTGTACATCGATAAAGTGAACGCTTTTGAAAAGTCTGAATACCGTAAGACACGATAGTTATTGTTTTTTCAATATTTAATTTGCCTATAACCCCTTAATAATTGTGAAAATCGCAATGCCAAATTAAGGACGATGAAAATCATTGTGCAATGATAAAGTGGACGCTTTTGAAAAGTCTGAATACCGTGAACCATGGTAGTTATTGATTTTTTAATATTTCTTTTGCCCATAACCCCTTAATAATTGTGAAATTTCGATTGCCAAATTAAGGACGATGAAAATCATTGCGCAATGATAAAGTAGACGCTTTTGAAAAGTCTGAATACCGTGAATCACGGTAGTTATTGATTTTTCAATATTTCTTTTGCCCATAACCCCTCAATAATTGCAAAAATCGCAATGCTCAATTGAGGACGATGAAAATCGTTGTGCATTGATAATGTGGACGCTTTTGAAAAGTCTGAATACCGTGAACCACGGTAGTTATTGATTTTTCAATATTTCTTTTGCCCATAACCCCTTAATAATTGCAAAAATCGCAATGCCAAATTAAGGACGATGAAAATCATTGTGCACTGATAAAGTGGACGCTTTTAAAAAGTCTGAATAGTTCTGAATAAACAAATTATTCAGAACTATCTTCCATTTTTTGTCCTACTTTTTCAAAAAACATTGGAATTTTTTCGATGATTACCACTTTTGATTTTATTTATTATCATTTCTTTTCGAACTTTGACATTCTCGCAACATCCTTAGAAATTCCCAAAGTGATAATATAAGAAATAAGCTGAGTAAAAAAAAAATTTTTGAATCGAAAAAAAATCCTACTCTAAACATTTCAGTGAATTTGCAGAAAATGGCAAAGTTCTTTTAAAAAAAACGATCAGAAAAATTAAAAATGACAATAATCGAGGAATTTCTGTTTTTTTTTTGGAAAATTCGCAAAACAAACGTTGAAGATCGGCCCAAATATTTGTTCCCGTTTTTTTTTCTGAAAAGTACATTGATAAACATAAATGTTCAAAAAAACAACGTCACGAAAAGTCAATTTCCAAAAAAGTTATAGATATTTGAAAAATAAATTTTCTTTTCGATCGGTACCACTTTCGATAGCATTCATTATTATTTTTTTTCAAAATTTGACGTTCTTTCGACATCCTCAAAAATCCCCAGAGTGGTATTATAAGAAATAAGCTGAGTGAAAAAAAAAATTTTGAATTGAAAAAAAATAGAAAACGATCAAATCCCACTCTGATAATTTCAGTGAATTTGCATAAAATGGAAAAGTTTTTTCCAAAAAAAAGATAAGAAAAATTAAAAATGATAAAAATCGAGAAATTTTTTTTTCAGAAAATTCGCAAAAAAAACCGTTGAAGATCGGCCCGAATATTTTTTTCTATTTTATTTCTAAAAACTACATAGAAAAACACACATAAAAAAAAACATCCAGATATGTCAATTTTTGAAAAAGTTATAGATATTTGAAAAATAAAAAGTTTATTTTTCCTGAAAAGTTCATAATTTTTTACCGGTTGGGTGAAAAAATTTGAAAAAATTCTGTAAAATGTTTTTGGAAGGGTAGAAAAAAATAAAAATGTTTTAGCCAAATCGAAAGGGGTTGGATTCTAAAGTGGTTGATTTGGCGTGGAATGCCCCTCATATAATATGAATATCTGTTAGTATGGTATGGTCTGATAGAATCATAACAGTGATTCATGTACAAAAACAGTGCGTCTTTCATTCTATTCTTTTTACAAGAACATGAATGTTAATAATCACGGAGGGATAATTTCATGCGGTACAAAATTTACTACGAGAATTCAGTTTAGAGAATCTACCGTGAATTATTCCGTGTATGAATACATCCGAGCGAGCGATTATTATCTGTGATTAATTAATATCATAATATTATTTCACATATTAATCTATAAAATTGGAAAAAACAGCTGCAACTTGAAGTGTTGAGAATCACTGAGGCAGTGCGGCGCGATAACATTTCGTGAGATGTTAACTGAACCACGTGGCCGTCCAGTTCGTCGTTGCCACGAACCGTATTATTAGTAATGGGGTATAGACAAAGCAGGTACACGGGCGATTTAAAAAAAAAGGTGCGAGGGTCGAGCTTGGAGCGAGTGGCGACCCTTTCGGATTATTAGGGAGAAGGGGGAAACGTCGGAAAACGAAGAACGAAGTTTGATACACACGGTATTTGACCACGGAGTTTGAGCAGCACGGCATTTGAAATAACGGAGAATGAGACCTTCTCCATATTAAAAAAAAAATAGTCGGTCCCGTAAATTTAAAAAAAAAATCCCTCGCGCTTGGACTAAAAAGATGTTAGATTTAATCTGAAAACAATTTTGGTAAAAAAAATCATGTTTTCAGTTTAAAAAAACATGTGAGCCATCTTAACGCCGTCATTTTAAAGTTTGAACCAAAACAAAAATTTTTTTTGAACGTCCCTGTCTGAACCCTAACAGTTTCATCCCACTCAATTTTTGATCAGAGCAATATTTTTCAAAATAAATCAACTGTAAGATTAAAATGGGACACCCGGTATATATATATATATATATATATATATATATATATATATATATATTAGCATAGGGCGCACAGGAATAAACGTGGATATATATGTTGAGACGGCCCTGGCAAGCCAGGGCGTTCAAAGCGCAAGCGACGGCCCTTATCATCATGCAAAAAGCACGAGATCCAGCAACCAATGAGCAACGAGCCGCGGAATGGCGACACGAAGCACCAATCCGGAATACAGCGACGTCACCAAGCACGAATCCGAACCTCGGAAAACCCACGCGATCTGAAAAGGCAAATCAGAAAATATTAAAAATATGAAATCCACACCAAACACTAACACAATGACGAGGACGGAACGACCAATGAGGAAAAACGAGCATCGGGGAAAACGGGTATAAAAAGGCGACCAAAACCGAGGAAAGGCACTCGAGATCGAGCCATACGACGAAGCTATCCTCTGGCCTCAGGTAGGGGGATAGTCTGGAAGTAGGCGGAATCAAAAAGGAAAAAGGAGAAAAGTCGCTGCGAAAGCGAACAGGAGAGGTGATAAGTTCCCGGCGCAAACGTATACAGCGAGAAGGAGAGGAGGGGAGAGACGACATGTCACGACACACACACACACTATCACAAAAAAATCACTAGGACGATTTCGAGCCCAAAGGAACAATTTGGAGATATCAAAACTACACGAACACACAGCGGAGACGAGCCGGAACAAAGTAAGAATCCCTCAGGCCGGGGAACGGAGCGTGACCCAAGAAATCACGGCCTCAACGGGAGCAAGGGACACACACACGCACCACCACACATCCACGGCCACCCGCAAGGGCCATACGTCGACACCACACACAAGGGACGAAGAAAACGGGCATCGGCGACGTCCACGGTTGTCCACAAGAGGCCAAACACACACACGGCCGACATTTATTACAAGAAAACACAAAAATACACTAAATGAACCCGAAAAACACACCAAAAGGCGACGACGTGAGAAAGCACGCCGTCACCACACCACGCACCGCCACCATCTTGTGCCGAGTATTCAGAAATCGATTAAGCATCGACCACATCGATCCAGTGGGAATCACAGGGAGAGCGTCAGCCAATCAGAGCAGCGCGACAGCAAGGAACGGTGGAACGAGGGAGAACAGCAAGGCGCGCTCCCCTCCACCACGCAGCCCGATCCAACGGGGAGCATAGAGAGAGCGTCCGTGAACCAGAGCCCGCGCGCACAGCACGAGAGCGCGGCCAACCCGTACGCCGGGAGAGCGAGAGCAACTCCCACCAAGCAGCCTACATTCGCGAGAAGCTGAGCGAGAGGATCACGAACGAGAGAGGGCAGCAGTGTACAACGGCCAGCCAACCACAACACCAAGCCACAAGCCCGCCAAAATACTAGTAGTAAGGTACCAGGATAGGGAGACCGGGTCCTTCCCCCACCCCTCTCCCTGTGGCCCCGCCACCACCCTGCCAGGCCCCACCCCCACCACTTTGGGCCTCATGGTCGTCTGTGATTGGCCCCCTACCCCTTAGCCACGCCCCCTACCCCCACCATCTGGAAATTTTCCGAGCGCTGATTGGTCCCTATACTGGTCACCCACCCCCACCAGAGTGGCGCAGACGGATTGGGGGTGGTACCCCACCAAAATTTCCCGAGCGCTGATTGGTCCCTATACTGGTCACCCCGCCCCCTTAAAATTTCCCGAGCGCTGATTGGTCCCTATACTGGTCAACCCGCCCCCTCAAAATCTCCCGAGCGCTGATTGGACCCCGTACTGGTTGCCTCACCCCCTGAGAATTTCCCGAGCGGTGATTGGTTCCCGTACTGGTCGCCTCGCCCCCTCAGAATTTCCCGAGCGACCACGTGTCTCAGCATCGACGTGACTAGAGCGGCCTGTATATCTTACGGTCGATAAAACAGTTCTCCTCCGCGACGTCGGTTGGTAAATACTGTCTGTCGGTAAATACCGGGTATCGGTAACTTATCTTCTAAACGAATTCAACGGGTGTGAAGGTTTTAAAATTAGCAACACAAAGCAATGTAATTTTTATGCTCGTTTATTCATAGTTATAAAATAATAACGATCTTGTAACTACGTCACGTTGTTTATTTAATTAATTGTTTGAATGCAATTAATTTGAAGTGTTTTTCCCGGCGTCTTTCTCACTTAGACACTTATGACAGTGTCTTATTTGAGGTGGAGGTCCGTCAACATGATGTCTCATTGTCGGGGGGTTATAATGTTGCCAACACGGCATATGCTCGGCAACCTCCGCGTCTGCCCTTATATAGTGCGGTAGCTTGTGCCATAGTTTTGCGATGTCCTTTCCCCAGTGTGTGAGCAATAGGACTTTTGGAATATATTCCAACTCGGCACTAGTGAGCTCGTGAGCGGCCTTCACAGCGCCGAAGAAAAATATCTTGTCGAGACCGTTCATTTTCAAGTAAGAGAAAAACGATGTGAAAGCTTCAAAATTCTGTTACAGACTAATTCGCTTCGTGCGTTTCACGGTTTTATATATCTAAGAAAAGGAGTGATAGTGTGGAGAGGGAGAAAAATAAAAAAATATACATCAAATTTCTTATTTATTACAAATAGCAGTCAACGCGCGATGTACATGATTGTATACATTGTGAGGGGACGCCGAATCCACCTCCTTTTATATGGTAATTTTTGTTATTATAGCGAGAATGTTTTACATTTTTATTCTTAGGTCTAGAATTTTTCAATCTCTTATAATAGCTTGCGACCATTTTATCGTTTCGAACCCTATTCTCTGAGAATTTCCGACAAAAAGAAGCCAGAGTACGGCCACGAGACATATGATTAAGAAACATAATACAATATTCACCGCAAACCCTAGATTTGAGTGACTGCAATCCTCTAGTGTTCCACTCATAGGTATTGGAATTTCTACGCAGCCTGTTATGGTGTTGGGGGATAAGTGGGGGGTTTCCATAACTGTCGAAAAAGACACCGTGGCCATCGCTGCCTACGTATAGCGCAACCCAATGCGTCCCGGCTTTCGTATGATCGTCCGTATTGGCTACAATAGCTGCAGGTCTAGACCAGCGACTCGGTATTCGATCTGCGGCAAAAACGCCTTTCGTCTGCGCCTGGACGTATCGCAATGCGTCCCACACCTGCAGGCTGTTCATCCCCGGTTTGTAGAGGGTAAAAGTGATGCCCGTAACTGGCAGTGTACTCCGAGTGTGGGCGATCACGCTGGCGATTCTTTCGTGGTGGGGGCGTTGGAGGTTGTACCTGTGATAGTTTAGGCGATATCTCAAGTTTAGAGCGGAATAGCCCGACCAGCTCGTCGTCTACGCGTGTCGAACCATCTGAGAAGTCCAGGTCATGACTAACCGATTCACTCGCGACATCGTCATATATACGCTCTTTGGCTATACCTTTTTTGTTGTCTTTATTATTGAGGTCTGTCCTCGTTGGTTTTGTTGGTGGCTCCACACTGGTTGATTCGTCCTTTTGGATTACCACTTGTGGGACTGGTTCCGTATAGACCGGGCTCCGAGAATCCAATACTCCAAACCGAAGCCAGTTTTTTATGCGACAAACATTGTTCAATGCACACCTTGTCGATTCATTATCCTTACAAATTCCATGCTGAATACAAAATATTTCACTCTCAGGCATCTTCTTGAAGCTTGGCCCCTCGTAATCTTCGAGATTAAAAATTTCTCGACCAAGAATATCGCGTAGTATTTGTGCTTTTTGTTGACCACGTGTATATACACGTAAAGCAAAACGACACATTCCGCGCAAATTTTTGTACATTTTTTTCATCGTTGTGTCCCCGTCTACCCATTCGAGTCCGTGATTGAAGCATGTTAAATGGTTGTTACTAGAGCGCACTTGTTTTGGCAATTCCCCAAATTCACACGGTGGTTCGACGATCCAATGACCAAAACATTCCTCTTGAAGAGTGGTAACCGCCATCTCTTTTGGTAAAAATTCCCCGCGTTTTCCGTACAGTGCTTGAATATCAACGATCACGTCCATGGCGAAAGAGGTTCAAAAAATTACTGTAGTCTTCGAGGGTAAGAGCGCTCATTTTTATACATCTCATGGAATTTCGTCCAAATGGTCAGTGGTAGGGGAAAGGATCAAGAGAGGGGTGGAATTAAACGCTGCTCATGCGCTAAAGTCCGTTATAACCTGGCGAGATGAGTCAATTTTTCAGCATAAACAACGCAATTTATTGTGGCGGCCAATGCTTTTGCGAAGCGCACTTCGATTCTCACGCTACCGTGTTTCACCAGATTCCAGTGAGTAAAACAGTTGGCCGATAAATCGGGTGTTAAATCAAAGGCAAAAAGACAGTATCCTTTTGCGTAAGAATCGCGCGAAATATCCATTCCATCGTTTTGAAAGTGAATACCCGTACCGGAGAAGAGTGTATGATAGCTCTGAACCCACTTTTCATTTCCTTCAAACTCCGGTTGTAGCGGCTTGCTTGGTATCTGGTGGCCATCCACATACAAAGAGAGATGATTAATCGAATGATGATGAAAATTAAACGGGTTCAATGTTTTATCGCCGTTGAATGCTTTGTTGTTCACAAATCCCACGATGATTCGTTTCGGCAGTTGACCAAGTACCACGTTGTCCAACGTATCGCCCATGATACCGCTATGCATAGTGAACGCTTTAACTTCAACACGGGTGATGGGATATTTTGCTGTCGTCTTCGCAAGCGTTTTAGCGTGGGCGATAAGTACCCCTGGATTTATTTTGGTCCGACGAACCATTAGTGTCGCCTCTGTAATTTGCACTTTGTGCGAGACATTTGCGACCGGTGTTTCCATGAGACAAAAAGCATCCTTCGAGCGCACCATACGTAGACGCACTCCGACGCCGTTGAGCAAAAACTTATCTTGATTGAAAACATCGCAGTGTAAGTGACCAAGCATATCTACAGTCTTGCCACCTTCGAAAAATTTTGCACGACTCGTGAGGCTTGTATTGGTTGCCAGACCTGGTGAAGCGGGGAGTACATCAAAACCGCTAGGTTCATCGGCATACCACAATGATGTTGTTAGATGAGACGTCTTCGCGGCTTGTCCATAATTTAACAAGGATTCGATGTATGCTCTATATGGATAGGCGTTATTCGGCGGTGCAGTTACGAGTTTTTGATTAAAAAACACATCCACCTGATTGAAGAGACTATGCAGAAAATTATTAACTGGCCCGGCTTTGCAATCGACCCCATCAGTAGACACGATTTTCACACTCAAGTTGATCATGGTGTGTGCGAGATCCAAGTATTCCTCGCCGTGGCCTGGTATGACGAATTCAAGCGGACCATCGTCGGTCAACGATGAAACAGGGCTGTAGTGTATCCATTGTGATGATTCTATTGCTGTTTGGGTTGGTGGGATGGTGAATAAGTCCAGTTCAGACTTCATACACTCACACGAGTGTGAATGTAAGAAAGACATAAATCAGCAGGACCAAAAATATCAGCAAGGTTTGCTCTTCTCCGTCTCGGGGCTGTACTTTTCTTCTTTTTCGAAACCCCCCCTTTTCGCACAGGTTTCTTCTTTTTTGTCCTTGTCGTCGTCTTCTTCTTTTTCGTCTGAATTCGCTTTTTTTCGTGGCAGTTGAGCGTGCACTCACTCCTCGTCGACCTCTCGTGCGTATCAGCGCGCGGCCCGTCAGCGAATGGAGCATTCTCGTGGTGACAGCGCTATTATACCCCGAGCCGTTCATGAGAAGATCGATTTTCTCATTGGCTTTTCGTTGTAAATTTCTGCCTGATTCGGCAACACGGCGCCGAAGTGATTCCTTAAACGGTATGTGGTTACCGCTCACATCCTCGATAACATGCATACCGGTACGCAGCGCCTCTTTTCCGATAGCTTTAGCGCCGCGCGTCAGCAAGGGTAATACGCTTCTAAAAAGTCCACCGAGAAAACTGCCGATTCCGTGACCGCGCTGGTATGGTGAACCAACATATACGTTATTTATTCTGCCACCACCACCGATCTGATTCTCGTAATACGCTGTATAATGAACCGTCATTTTTTGTCTAGCACAGACGTTTGAAATGAAGTGCCAACGTCAACGTCCCGTACTCAAATGCGATTAGCTCTCCTAGATGATCTCTTATATCAATCTCTATTGTGCGAAATGTATTGTTCAACAATGGTAGATAATTTGGCGGTGAAAAACGTTTCACTTTTGTCGTTCCATACGAATATTGCGAAGTATCCATGTTGATTATTTTCAAGAGAGCTGCCTGTGTGTCGCCTACCGTATACGGTACACAAATATCGGTATATACATAGAGCTGATCAGGCAATGCGCGATTTATACACGCGGGCATTACGGCATCACGGGTTTTACCTCGCGCGACATATAGATAAAGTCCGGTCGGCGAAGGCCAGTCGTCGAGTCCGTGGTCGAATCCAAATATTCAATGTATTTTGTGCGGTAGTTTCAAAATACTTCTAGTCACATTGGGATATTAATCTTGTCGATCTTCAGACGTAATCCCTATGTACCCATTAGCATTTTTAGAATGAACAAGCTGTAATCCTTCTTCTTTGAAACGCTTTATATTGTTTATGGCCGTCATAAGTTCCTCGTACGTTTTATATAGCCCGAATGGTATTGTATCGTGAATATATTCGATACCTTCGTATGTCCCCCACTTTATTTTCGTATCATCTTTTTGCAGATGAACATTCGTGGATGGTATGTGAATTTCCGATAAGGCCACGGCCCATTGACCATTTAGAGATATTTTGCGGGGTAATTGCGTTGTAAAACACGTTGTCGTGTTATTTGGGAAATATGACATGCTCCTGTTACTCGGCAACACGAGCGAAAAATCGCCATCATACTGCATTTTGATTCTCTCTCTTACGTACTCTCGCGCAGCGTAGCGCCGTCAAGTCAAATTTCGCGCGTTAGAAGCTGGCATCCAGCAATTAAATTTCACTGGATATCCAACCCAACTGACAAACAGCTGTTTTTTCGAGCCGTGTCCTATAGTGCGTAGGACAGTGCCAATTTTATACTCCTCTTGCTCGCTCATACGATTTTTATTCACAATGGTGATTTCCTCGGGATAAAAAAACCCCTCAATTGATTCTCCTTCGAGATCACAGAGCTCATAAACGTATAATCCTTGACGCTTGAGAACTTTATTCACACGAAAGATTTCCTCACTCCCGTTTTTCTCATATCCTTTCTCGAACGTGCCTTTCGTTCTACTAATTCGTACGTAATCGTCGCGGTTATATTTATACGCGTTACAGCGTCTTCTTTCACGCTGTTTCAAGGAAGCACTCTTCATATTTTTCGCCGCAATATCTGCATTGTATAACGTTACGGCTGAGGGCTCCATTTTTATCGATGCGTGTTGAGCATGATTATACGCATATACAAGCTCTTGCAATATATCGATATAACGTCGCGTGTTGCGATGCGTAAAGTATCTCCATATACGCTCTTTCAGCGTTCTGTTGAACCGTTCAACAATGGCAGCCTTTATGTCGGGATTGCACGCGACCCGAAAAATTATATTATTTTCTTTTAAATATTTTTGAAGCTCACTCCCGAGAAATTCTTTTCCACGATCGGTCTGCAAGCATACTGGAACGCGCTGTGCGATACGCGCCAAGATTCGCGTGAAACCTATCGTAACCGCGTGCACGGTTTTGTCGTGCAAGGGCTCCACCCACGCGTACTTGCTTAATACGTCAATGACCATCAGCAGATAGCAAACACCATTGTTGTATTCCTTTAGTGATCGTAAATCCACCAAGTCAGCCTCCCAAACGTCGTCAATGTTGGACACGTTGTAGCGCAGGCGTGGAAACAAGCGCCGCACAGGCTTGTGAATGGTGTAAGCATCCTGCTGTGTGAGCCACTCATAGACAGGTAATATTTTTCTCCCGATGATGAGACGTCGCGCTCCCGCGTATCCTGCGGGATGCGACGCGTCGTAATAAATTTTGTCAAACGACATCCTTATTATTTTTCACCTCTCCTCGTATCTAGATGCTTAACCAATTGATGTAAGGATTTGCGCTGTTGGGGCGGCGACGTTTGGGGTTTTGTGTACTTAATTCGTCATCATTTTCGTCGTTTTCCACACGGTTAGCAGGAACTGAATTTTCATCGGCCGGCTCTCTTAGGCGTTTATCACTCTGTATTAACCGGGCCAAAATCCACAAATTTTCATTACCGATCAATTCATGCGGTATACCAGCACCGCGAAGGATCTCCATAAATTGAGCTCGGCCTTTCGCTTTAAATGTCTTTCTCGAGCGTACAGCGTCATTAACGAGATCGATAATATTAGCGCCCTGTATAAAAACACCGTCAATCGTCACCCGGCCTTGTTTATCCCATTTAATATGCTGCGACGTCTCCTCAGATTGCTGTATGTAATTCACGAGCGAAGTTGCTATGCGTGTATATTTCGATGGAACACTTCTCACAATAATATCGTTATTCAACTGCTGCATTGGCTCT
Source organism: Alloplasta piceator (assembly GCA_946863875.1). NCBI lineage: Eukaryota > Metazoa > Arthropoda > Insecta > Hymenoptera > Ichneumonidae > Alloplasta > Alloplasta piceator. Next base: position 25,483,731 of record OX333077.1, on the reverse strand, counting down.
AACGCTGAGACTGTAGCGGGCTCGAGAGGAGTATTTTTTGGTCCGACAAGAAATAAATACCGCTGCAGTACCTGTAGATAATCTTTCCATTTATCGCCGTCGTTAACGTATTTATTTGAACGCAAAATGTTAGCGAGCTCAGCATCAAGACGCGACGTCGGATCACCAGGTGTCTGTACAGTTTTTGCTCGATTATTTTTTGACGTCTCACCAGCGCCAATCATCGGCTCGTTGCTAGCCGTAGCGATATCTTGCTGATGCTGTTGATTCTGCGGCTGCTCCACCGATTCAAATGGTACTAAGATCATTTTCTTCGCGTACTCCATTTTTGTTTATCGTTGAAATAATTTTTACCTATTTCTCGCCGTCGTCACCAAACAGCCTACTGACTAAACCCCCTATGATAGGTGCCAATAATAACGGTAAAAACGCTCCACAACCTTTCTGCAGTATAACCTTTTTTTTTGCTCTCCAGCTGTATTTTTTTTGTCCCACTGTTGACCCTACTCGCCCCGCACCTTTTTGTCCGCCTATGCAACACGATGCCAACTGTCGCAGGACGTTTTTATACTTTTTTAGGCGACTTTTCACACCCGGAGAAAGCTTAATCACACCCGGAAGAACATTAAGAGAACACTCGCAGATACACTTCACAAGTGTTTCATCAGCAGTACGCAATAAATCTTTTTGTTGTTCTTTGTTCGAAAGGGTTAAAGCGTGAAGCAATGCTGCGTTACGTTTCACGAACGGCGAAGTGCTGCCGGGTTTGCTATTTTTTTTCGTTTTCCTCATGCCGATGTTTTCATCGCCCGTTTGAGTTTATTACTGATCTCCGCGCATCAAAGCTACACCGTTAAATACATTTTTTCATTCAGGCCCGCTCCGCGGTACGCTAGTATTTTCGCCGACTATTTTTCGGTACATATACTTGCATTCGTGCATCACCGGGGAATATCGTTGTTCTGCAACGGCACATATCCGGTGTAGATTGCTTCAGATCCAGCAGCAGATAACCATGTGGCTGAGCGGTTGCATCGTGATATGCCTCTGCTAGAAATTTAGGATTTTCAGGGTAAACCTGTCGCGCGAGATGCTGGATTTGTGCTCGATCTCGGGGATTTTTAAAAATCACAATGTAATTTGCATTGAGAGATATATCCCGTTGTCCGCGACCTTGGTGAAAAATATTTTGCGTGATAAATATAACGCTTATATTTTTATGATGGCTGCCCTTTGTAAAAAGATCAACTATCGTATTATTTGACGATTCTCTCATTAAATCATCGATAATGAGCAATTTTTTAAGATGATTATCGCTTGAGTAATCCTCCGGCTGTGGTAGACCTTCACAAAATTCAATTTTCGGGGCAAATTTGACGCTAGCTGCATTTTCCACACTCGTTGTCTGCATTGTGGCGCCATCTCTACCGTCGTCGTGGCAAACATCGCTGCTCCCACTCTCGCTACTATCGATCGTAGGTATTTTTTTTTTTTTTTTTTTTTTTTTTTTTTTTCTAGTTTTTTTTAGTTTTTGGGGTGGCCCCGGGTACTGGCCCATGTAGCCGCTTTTTTCCTCACTTCAAGGTTGGTCTGCAGTCCCGCACCTTTTTTGATTTAATCGAAACTCAAAGCTGTATCGCAATTTTGCCGTGGGTGGAGGGAAACTGCAGAAGACCTCCACCGATACAGCCGGTAACTTACCTAATTCCCCCGATAGGAGCGCGAGAGGACTCTCGCACGACTATCAACGGATGGTTAGGCAGTTACCTCCTCCATTGCGATTCAGTGAGTCGTTCACCCGGTTAAGAGATACACATTAGCGCGATAAGGACCGCGCGAATGCCACCCCCGAAACCGTGTGACGACTCCCACCCATCGCAATGAGGTATTGGGACAAACTTATTTAAGGTGGTGTCCAAACCACCGGGGATTACAGCCGAAAACACTTGAAAAAACCCGATACATTTTTTCAGCGGTGTCGCCGGGATCGAACCCGGGTCCGCAACTTGCGAAACGCGCTCGACCCACACGGCTACTGCTCTCCCCCTCGTAAGTATTGATCGAGGTAACGGCGCTGCTGCCGTCTGTCGAGGATCTACCTGTAACGCTGCGGTGGCAGGATCGAGAGAGTCGCCGTAGTAGAACACAATACGGTCAAAGGCAACGTTAGCCATGGCCGGTAAGTTACGCAAGAATCGTCGCACGAAAACTGTTTTACCGCAGCCTGTAGGACCGCAAATTATCGATGTCCGCGGATGTTGCCAGCGCACATTCATTTTTTCCCCGCTGACTAGCTGCGATTCAATGACTTTTTCCCCACCCCCTGGCGGCGGAGGCCGCGGCGGCAGCGGGGGACGCGACGGATTCACGTCGCAATCAGCTTACGTGCGACGTGAACGCGGTGGGCGCGGAAACTAGCTTGTACTGACTTACGCTCGCTCTATCAGCTTATGCACGAGCGCGAGTCCCGCGATTAGCTCTTATACTGATACGCATGCGTGTAGAGCCCTCAGATTGCGCATGCTCGTGAAATTACATGGAGTCGAGAAGGTTTCTACGGTTATAAATATATATTACGTACGCGTCTCAATGTGTACATAAAACCCAGTATTTCAGGTGGGCGCCTCGATAGAACCAGGCTTACCCGTTCATTCTCTCTCTCTCCCACTCTCTCTCTCTCTCTCGCTCTATATACTCAGGCAACGCTGGTGCTGTATTTCAATAGTGAGGAATTGGAAATACCTACCTGTTGTCCCATTGTCGACGGCGATGCCGCGCCTCCTTTTTGCCGAGGCTAATGAAAATATTCTCGCTATTCCGGTTTTTTATTTTTAGAGCTAAGGATGTAAACGCACGGGTTGTAAATAAAAATATTTTAAATACGTTGAATTGTTTTTTTATTTTACATAAAAAATCCGTCAATATTTACAATCGGCCGCACGCCCACGCACATATACATACACACACACACACGCACACGTAAACACGCACGCATGCTGATAAGTATAGTACAAATATATACATATATTTACACATACAAAAAGAAAAATAATGGCATTTTTGAATTTATTATCGGTGTCTTGAACCATTTTAAATATCGGTTGCGGCTTTTATTATTTATAAATAAAATTATATTAACTACTGCTGCTCACACACACACACACACACACAGACACACACACACACACACACACACACAAACAAAACATACTAGCGTAAAGAAAAACACATAAAAATACAACGCTCATTTTTTTTTGCGAGGCACCGGGTCAATCAGAAATAAATACATATATACATAAACACAGACTCAATGACTTTTTTACATTATTTACAATCAAATATTTAACGAATTAGGCTGACGACAACAGTAACTACGAAATATCGATATTCCTTAAAACCATAGGGGAGGCACATCTTGTGCGAGGTGTGCCGACGCTTGTGACAAACGACGCTACAAGTCTTTTTCACATCATGCTTCGTTACAACATGATGTAGCGCTGTACGTTGAATTGCCGAGAAATTCAGCTCGATCGACCCTTTATTCACACAGGGTAAATCTTGAGTGATTAATCCCCGTATGGATGCAAAATTAATTTTTTTTGAATTTTCGTAATTCAAGCTCAGCCCTTTGACCTTGCAGCATTCTTTAACAACGACGTCTGGCGCATCGCTCGTCACCACCGTATAACCGTAAAACTTTGGCCCCCCGGAAACGAATGAATTGATATACGCGTTTGCCCCGAACTCTACCAATTCGTTCGTCATATCGCCGAGGAAGCTACCCTGTGGAGGGACCCACTCACCAGGCTCACCTGTGCTCACATAAATCACAGAGTCTGTATCGTAGTACAAGACTCGGCGATCTAACCGCTCGAGGTAGCTATAGAGCTTCAACCTGGCTTGTGCCGTGGTGAAAGCCGCAACAACAACACTCATTTGGCTATTGGGTACAATAGCGTCCTTGGTCGATACCCAGCTAGCGTACATAACGTTTTCGTTTACTGGCAATAGTCGCGTGACCTCTTTTTCATTGTCACATATCAATGACAGCATTTTTTCCCGGTCCACGACTATTTCCGTATGCGGCTGATTATCACGCTGACCGAATTTTCCCCAAAATGAATTTAAAACTAATTTCATTACGGATCGCAGGCCGTGATTTTTTACGATGACGTCAGGATTAAGCTTGATGCCCTCGATTTCTAAATAATCAGCGATATACTTTTCACGCGTCTCATCGTTGGTACACTCCGATGGCCAACCGCTTGACTCTTGTTTCATTTTTAAGAACGTGTCAACATACTCGGCGAAAAGACCACCTTTTTTGGTTTGAGGATCATATTGACTGACCTCATATGCCCAAATCTCATCGACAACGATTATGGTATAACCGACATCGAGCGCTTTTCGCACCTCATCTGTTACCCATGTACCTGTGAAAATGCGTTCTTCAATCTCGTCGTGTGTGCACGTACGCTGAGCCATTTGCTCTGTACATGTACGGCACAGGGGAAAGAGAAGTTTATTGTGCATTCGCACAGGTAGCACGGGGTGGAAAAGATCACGAGGTGGCAAAATGCTACAGCGGATCATACCGTTAATCGTTATCCCTAAAGAAGCATATGATCCATTCAATAAATCTGCACACTCTTCGCCGACGTATATACGCGGGTGACCAACGGGATATCGTCCCGTCTTACAAATGTACGGATACAGCGAGCATATATCGATATACGATATTTTCTCGCTGGGCGCAACATCGTAAACTGTGACGATATTTCCGGTACGTCCACCGTAAAAACCATCGCGGGGATTCAAATTTGCACTTGACTGCCTCGGATGATTGCGCACAAAGCGGTCAATTTCGGGGTTATCTTTGCGCATTTTCATAAAAGCGCACTCCCACATTACGCGGAGTTCGTAGCCATACGCGCGAATTTTTTCATCAGCGGCTATTGTCCGCTCGTATCGCGCTTCAAACGTTTCCCCAACCGTACCTTTTCCGCGATTGTCGGGGAAGCATTTTGCGCAACCGTGCCAATAACAGCCGTGATATTGCAATACGATCCGTCTTTGCTCAATCTGCACAAAACCATCGACACGTGCCCCCGACTCCGGTAACCTATATTCCCGAGCACGCCCAGCGTGAACGATTTCATGGCCAAGATCGCGCTCTGTCCATAATAAGCACTCGACCGCTTGCTGTGAGTGACGATTCGAGCGCTGGTATCCCCCGGGTGGTATGAGACCGATCGTATTTGGCTGTAGAAAATTACGACGGTAGACCTTTGAGCATGCTGAGGCGATCGTGCACGTCTCTGTGAAAGGGCAAACTTTTCCCGTTGCAAGGAAAATTTCACGAAATTCTCTGCATGCTCGTCTCAGAATGTCAATGTCTAGCGAGCAATATTTTTCAATTTCCTCCTGAAAATCGAAAACTTTGCCCGACTGGACCCTTTCCTCATACCACTTGTAGAATTCCTCACGCCCTTTCGTACTCATTGTATCCGGGGAATAAGAGTGTGCTGCAGGGACAGCGCCGCGATAATCTTGGTTATCGAGCGTTTTGAAGAAGTGGGGGAAGTGACCTTTACCCATCTGCTCGTCAAACCCAAAGGCTGTTGGGAGCGCGCTAAGTCGCATAGCGAAATAATTCATACTATCAATGAACACAGTAGAACCTATGCGCATCGATGCTATTGAATTTCCTTTGAGAATGAGTTTCGGTGTACCCCTGTCTGCCCAACGCTCTACCATATCACGTGGGATAAACTGCGCATCAAACGCTTTTGCATTGTGGGCAATGCATACAATTTGACGAAATTGAGTGCTCGTCCGCACAGCCAAGTCAACGAGCTGAGCAACTGGTGATTGCCGAAATATGTGTTTGCGTATTCCGCACCAGTTACAGACACCGACGGTTACATCGTCCACGCTTTTCAAGCATTCTTCACATAATTGCTGCGCAACGCATAGCGTGACAATGTGCTCGTGAATGTCATCACCTTTGACATTAGGATATGGCGTATCTTGACGAGTCTCAAAATCGTAAAAAATAAAAAGCGTTGACGGATGCTTACCCACCGTATACGATTTTCGAGGTGCTATCGTTTGTATATAGCAGGGTTTATTGTAGTCATGCGTCGAACGACACAGTTGACAATAACCCACACCACATACGTGCGTTTTTTTTGTCGTGTCGACGATTTTGCAACAAATTTTGCACTGCCGAATCGTCTCGCAAATTGTTTTCGCGCGCGTGACGGTTGTAATTTTTTCATTTTGCGGTGCTGCAGATGGTTAGCAAAACATGCTGCACCGTAGAAACTGCGCCCGCAATCTTCACAGTCCCACCGACTTTTGAGAAAATCATCGCTTTCCTCATAAATCTCACAAGGCGGTGAAGTATGACATCGCGGGCACTTGGCGCTATCGCGTATCGCGTCACGTACCCATATTAAGGAGTTCATGTTTGACGGTGATGGGACGAGCGCAATGTCCGTCTGTTTCCCGGTGATTTTAAAGCGGCGCGAATAATGCTCGCGGTTACCCACTACGCGGAACCTGATACCATTTGGTAAAATATTATTGGTGTCCGCGTGGTTTTCGTTGTCTTCAGCTAAATCATTAAACCCTAATCGCGACATTTCATTAAATCTACGGGCCCTATCATCGCCACAACCGATTTGGTTCGAAACACTTACCGATGTTGACGGTGATAACGCTGCTGGTGATGATGATGACGATGACGATGACGATGACGATGACGATGACGATGACGATGACGACGACGATGATGACGGTGATGATGACGTCGATGATGATGATAACGATGATGATGACGAAGATAATGACGATGATAACGATGATGACAGCGTGGCCGATCCTGATGATGATGACGACGATGGTGGTAGCTCCAATGAAGACGATGAGGGGCTACCGCCCTCTATGGCACCTCGGGCTTCTGTACAAACAGGAGATATTTAATCTTCTGCAGTCCCACTCCTTGACCCTCTTCGTAACCAGTCTATGGGTTCGTCTCTCGTGTCTAAGTGGTCATTGTCAGTACCGTAATGAAAATTCCCGACTGCGTCAAAAAATCCCGCGCCAAACATTGCATGATATGCCCGCTCTTGAGGTGACCGGTACATAAGACGCACGACGCTGATAAATAACAATTGGACGCTGGTCAGCAAGATGTACCCTTATTTGACCAGCGTATTCTTCGTCGTTACGTACTGTCTCGGCATCGGATAAAGCAGGGGAGGCCGGTGGGTTGTCGGCAATAGGCGCAGGATCGGGAGATGCCGGTGCGTCGTAGTGACCCACTGGTTCAGGATCAGGAGATGCCGGTGCGTCGTAGTGACCCACTGGTTCAGGATCGGGAAATGCTGGTGAGTCGTGATGTCTCACTGGTTCAGGATCGGGTGATGCGGGAGAATCGTCATAGTTGGGTGGATTGGGAGATGACGGGAGTTTCTGATACCGAGATAAGCATCGGTCGTTTCGTCATCGTCGTCGTCATCGTCGGGAGATGTACAGTCAGGGGATGTACAGTAGTCGTCATCGCTGTCATCGAGGGTTAAGTCATGGGACGTACAGTTGCCCGAGGTGGAGGGGTATTGCGAGCTTCCCGGGTGCTGTTGCGCGTCTGTAAATATATATATATACGTATACAGACCGTACCAATTTTCAGGTGCACACACACACACACATATATATTATAAAACAATCTTTCTTAAACTCACCATAATATAAATGAGCGAATGTAGCGTTGTGCCGCGCTATTTCGCTCGCTGTCGATAACGTGCTACACGACACGCTGTCATCATCGTCCTGGTCCATTTTCTCGGCGCTATCGTCATCGTTGTCTTCGGACATTCTCTCTTCTTCGCTGCCGTAGACGTTATCATCGTCGTCGCTGCTCTCTTCGAGTAGCCGTCTCAATGCTGCAAAATGCAAGAATTTTCCGATTTTGAACTGTGTTCGAATATGCGTGTGTGTATATATGTGTGCGTGTGTGTGTGTGTGTGTGTGTTAGCGTTTATGTATATTCAAACTTAAATTATACATACCATTCTCGTTTTGCCATTCCTCATACAGGCCGCGGCACCCCGGAAATTCTTGGCCGCCTCTATTAATTATTGCGGTCCCCGCGAGAAGAACGGCGTCTCGGGATTTGCGGAATACGCCATGATCATGAGCGCGGCCAATCACACGCAGACTTAAGCGACGTAGAATAAGACTCAGCTCGCGCGCTAGCCCCGCGAAACTCGACCTCGCGACAGTATTTCGCCACTCGCGGGTGCACCGTCGGGCCACATATCCACTACGTTGACGCAGCATATTAGCTAGCGCTATCGTGACCGCACGTAAACTTTCACGGCGGCTCACTTCGCTGATATTCACTTTTTGTGGAGCCATTTTTACTACACGCGTTTCACTAGCGATGAATCACAAAAAGCAAATAAAATTGTTTCACTTCACGTTATATGACACGAAAAATTGCACAATTCCTTACACGTTACGGGTAAACAGTGAAAATTTTCCGAAAAAGACCAAGTGAAACTCTTCACTTAAACGCTTTTAAGGTATAGTCGGAAAATTTCGAGGATCTTCTCATTTATACTTTTCCCCCCACCCCCTCCCCGCCGATTTTTCTGCATGCGCTACTGAAGCATATTCCCAAATAGTTGACGCAATCCCACGCAACACCTTGACCGCAACTCACACCCTTACATTACGTTTTCTACGTACCTTAAGCACCGTATCCGAGATGGCCCTTTAAATATATATATATATATATATCTATATATATAAAGCAAAGTCCTCGATTTTGGTGTCTGTCCGCACTCACAGAGACACTCACAGACACTCTCAGACACTCACTGACACTTCTTGATTCACACGGACACTCACACAGACACTCACAGACACTCACAGACACTCACAGACACTCACACAGACACTCACACAGACACTCACAGACACTCATGGACACTCACATATACACTTTTGGACATTCACGGACACTCATACAGGTTTTTATTAATATATTCACACCGACACTCTCACAGACACTCACAGATACTTTTTGACTCACACGCACACTCACACAGACACTCACAGACACTTTTTCACTCACACGCACACTTACACAGACACTCAGAGAGCCGAGTGTGAAAAGCGAGCCGAATTTCTAGCTACTTACTTTTTTCATTGTTAACTTTTTGTTTATTTCGCCTTTGACTGTAAAAGATGGTCCCTATATTCACACACCTCTACCCTGTTTTCAGTAATAAATTCACACACAATACAGCAATCATAAGAATGCAGTGCATTCGATATTAATATTATTGTTGCATATCGTACCGAAGCATATTTTATGTTAAACAGTAGTTTTTGGAAAATGCTTTATATTCATATCTTTTAGCATAACGCATTGTTGACCATTTCTATGAACGGCTTATACTGCACCACGATGCCCCCATCACGATCATCATTCCCAGCTCTCATTGTCAGTTTACCAACCATGAGATCAATAATAAAAAGTCGAGCGATCACCTGGTTTCGGAGTTTTGAATAATAAATTCACTTATGATAATAATGCATGTTTTACGATACGTTGCACGATCTTGAGACATCCATGAAAATTTGCTTTTCTTTATCGCATTGTCTGGCGTTCCGTCGGGAATGTGATTTGAATTTTATATACACAATGCGTCAATATATTTTGAAACACGATAAATTTGTCACTATTGTTATATATTCATGTATACCGTGAGAAGATCACCCATACAGAAATTTCACGGTATTGTAAATAACGTGTAAATAACAATATATGGGAATAATATTTTACAAATTATTAACATTTTTTAACTCCCACTCCTCGAAACGCTCGACAGTAGCGCCAACAAGTCAGGACATATAAAAAGTCGCTATAAACGATATTCGGTCAGTCGATTACGCGCCGTGTGTCTAAGCGGTATATCTGTAAAAATATCTGAATTCAGTAAAGTTTACTGGGCATTCGTTGAAAATGGAGAGTCAATTTCCACCTAGTCATCAGACCCTGCTGAGCCAAGAAGTCTTCAGCTTGAACCCCCCCCCCCCCCCCCCCCCGCTGTGCACCCGCCCCTGTCGTTTGGCGAGAAGAAAAGAGTAGAGGCACAGCTGATTTTGGGGTCAACGTACGCGCTCAACATTTCAGAGACGAAAAGAATTAGTGTTGGATTGCAGACATTGGAAACGGGGCAAATTAGCCCTGTAATTAAGCTACAAAATAATAACGCTTCAGGCGGCATTGTTTTCGGCTCATTAGGCTTTTCCACATTACACGACTGCTTGAGCGAGATCGCGCAATATTTCGAAGGTGTACAAAAATCTACATGGGGGTCAAGCTGGCGCACTCCACGCGCTATTCGAATTGACGATTGCGAGATCATCTTTACGACAAGTTTTGGCGCAAAATCCGTGGTCTTCGATCGTATCCTTGAAAAGCCTGCAGAGTCAAGGGATGTCACTAACGAGCCACCGCAGAAAAAACTTCGACAGTACTCCCCAGCAGTCGTGATGCAAAAAACTACATTCGAAGGATTGTGCAACGTAATAGCCTGCGTTGACGAGCGCTTCAAACGACTACAACGTTGCGTCTCAGGCGTAGAAATGTGTGTAAAAATAGTATGTGCTGAATTGCTTCTCCATATACCGCCAAACGAGAAGCATGAAAATATCGATCAAGCACGTGTAAAAGAGCTTATTAAAAATAATCATAAAACGCTCAAAGAGGCTGTTAAAGTTCGTATGGACTCATTTTTCGCAGAAAATTACTTTGGAATTGTATTTGTGGAGGTAACCGCGTTGTGCGTTCCATTTATAACAAACGAGCTCAAAAAGGCTGTAAGAGAACTTAAAGAGATGGCAAGATAAACAAAATATAAAACACTGTCGCTTTTTGTATATATATATATATTACGCATACGTATGATGTACTCTATATTTCAACATGTTTACCAATAATTATGAATAAACGAGTATTAACGTTTAAACGAAATTTCACCTGTATCGTCTATTGCACATAACCTTTCATCCCAACCAAATATACGGATTAGAAGATAAGTTACCGACACACGGTATTTACCGACCGACGTTGAAAAGCAGATCAGTTTTACCGGCTGTAAGATAAACATGCCACTCCAGTCACGTGGACGCTAAGGCACGTGGTCGCACACCGCTTGCGGCAGGGGGGTGGTAGCGGCCCAGTATAGGGACCAATCAGCGCTCGGGAAATTTGCGGGGGTGTAAGGCCCCCAGACAGGGCGCTATACCGGACAAGTGACCAGCACCGCGGACCAATCGCCGCTCGGGAAATTCTGAGGGGCGAGGCGACCAGTACGGGAACCAATCACCGCTCGGGAAATTCTCAGGGGGTGAGGCAACCAGTACGGGGTCCAATCGGCGCTCGGGAAATTTTAAGAGGGCGGGTTGACCAGTATAGGGACCAATCAGCGCTCGGGAAATTTTAAGGGGGCGGGGTGACCAGTATAGGGACCAATCAGCGCTCGGGAAATTTTGTTGGGGTACCACCCCCAATCCGTCTGCGCCACTATGGTGGGGGTGGGTGACCAGTATAGGGACCAATCAGCGCTCGGAAAATTTCCAGATGGTGGGGGTAGGGGGCGTGGCTAAGGGGTGGGGGGCCAATCACAGACGACCATGAGGCCCAAAGTGGTGGGGGGTGGGGCCTGGCAGGGAGGGGGCAGGGCCAGAGGGAGAGGGGTGGGGGAAGGACCCCGGTCTCCCTATCCTGGTACCTTACTACTAATACTATTATTTCGAATCAACCTATTGAACATACGGCTTCGAAACTTGTACAGAAATAAATAAACAATCGAAACAAATCAGTTTAAGTCAGAAAATAAATAAATTTGGGAGTTTCACCCTAAACTTGGTCTATCGCGCTTTATTTTTGAGTCGGGATCCGAATCCTGGCGGTACGTCATCGCACTATCGCATAAATTAATGCTAACGATATTCGCTACCGTTACAATGTATATGGAGAGAGAGAGAGAGAGAGAGAAATAGAGAAAGAGAGCGAGACAGAAATATACAGGGTGATTCAGAATAGGTATCGAACCCTGGATTTTTGGGTTCCGGACGACATTTTAAGAATAACTACTCAGCTGTTTTTTTATTTTCGACGTAGTTTTTAAATGAGAAGCATTAGAATTACAGACTATTTTGTCCCATTCAAGGACCAAACTTGGCCATGTTGAGCGACGCGTCAGTACCGTAAAATCAGGGAAGATGCAGAAGGGCCTCGAGTTCCGACCGTGACTGCGTTCACACCGCGTGAAAATAACGAATGCGCAAGAGCTTGGGTATAACCCCATACCATACGTCATTAAGTGACCGACTATCGAAATCCATTGTGATTTATCGAAAAGTCGTCAAAATCAGCTGCTGGTCTCGGTGGTTTTTTCCATATTACAAACCCGAGAAGATTAACGGTATATCAGTTCGCGACACGAAAATTGATAGAGCGAAAATGAAAAAAAAAATGTCAATGGTGAACGTGATCATGAAAATATTTACGAAATTAAATATTTGATCTTGAGGTTAATGAACGGAATACTGTGTATTGTGTAGTATAAAATGGAAAAATTATGGATTTAATAAAAAAAAATGATAAAAATAAGGTTTTGTTTATTCATAAGCGATAACAACATTAACGCATAATTGAATTTTTTTCATTGATAAGGCACATTTCAGCCTTCTGTGTGAAAACTGTGCCTAAGAAAGCACATTTAAAATTCGCAGACTCCTGTTTTTCCCCACATGTGTTTGAAATTTCATTTGACTAACTTTTGGATAATGTTCTAGACACTCTGAGAAGTGGACATGATTTTTTCTAGATATTTCTGAAGCCCGAGACTTAGAAGCCAAGTGTTCACACCGGAAGATCAAATAAAACAAATGTTAACACGACAAGTTAGTGCCGAGTAGAAGTGCAAATTGCTTAAAGCCACAGGCTTGGCAATATTTTTCCAAGCACCTGCGTCGAGCTGCTATCCAATAAAAAAATCGGTCAACGAGAATCCCCAAAGATCCCATCAAGATATGAAAAATTAGCGATCATCAAAAAAGCGAATTTTCGTGCTTTATTCATGTTTCCGGCGATTTTTTGAATCAAGTGGCAATAGGCTATGCTTCTATCAAGAGCTTGGTGAATTTCTTCCAAGCACCTGGATTAGTACTTTTGAATAAAAACATCGGTCAATACAATCCGCGGAGATCTCTCAAAGATATAATTTATTACTCAGGATCATCAGAAAAAGTGAATTTTCGTGTTTTTAGGCACTTACTCTATATGTAAGGAGTGACTATTAGTATTGCCTTCCAAAAACCTATCTCTTATAAAAGATAACCATACAAACTTCATACCAACATACGTTGGCATATTATACAAAATCAAAATTTTTCGGATTTTCCGTCACCTGAGCCGTCCGTCTGCACTCATAACTCAGCAACGCATGAACGGATCCGGTTCAAATTCATAGCACAGTTTTGTTTTACTATAATCTCAAAACCTTTTTGGACTCGATCCATTTAGAGAATGTTGAACATAAAATTTTCCAAAAAAACAGCCATTTTTGAGCCAAAAAGCCATTTTTGTGTCCGTCCAGAGTCAGATCTCCGCAACCTGTGAACCAATGTTTCTGTAACTTATAGACTTTCTTTATAGGAATATAAAGAAGTGTTCTGTAGAGTTTTAAACTTGACAGTTCTTTGAACCATTTTTTTTCAACGAAAATAACTTTTTTTTTTAGTTTTTCACTCATTGCACGAAGATGCGTGAACGAATTTTTTTAATTTTCACCGTGTACTTTCATTTTAATACATTTCAACTATTTCAAGAGTTTAAAATGATTTAAACAATTTTGACATCGAATTTTTATATTTTTGTTTTATTCATTTGTAACTCTTTAACGTTTTCGCCGAACGTTAAAAAGTTAGGCGAAAAAAAAAACTAATTGAACAAAAAGTTTAGACATTTTTTACTATTCGATAAAATGTTATTTTTCTTTAAAACATAATGATTGATAATTAGTAGACTTCTATGTATTTAATTTTTTTTTCAAATGTTATTATTACTTTTATGCAAAGAAAAAAATAATATGAAACATAACCTTATGTTCCTGAAATACACAATTTTCTTTATGAAAAAAAAACTTTAGAGAAACTACGCTAATCGGATGGCTGATTTTATTCCTTATTTCTTATTTTTGTCATTGTGTCTCCGGCTTTATTTACATGCTTACAGCACGTATGGGGGGAATTCCGGAACGGGCGGACTGCGCTTGAGCGCTGCATAATCTGGCGTACCCATTGGTCAAAATGAATTTCGGGCGTGGCATTGTGGCGCGCGAAATTCAATTTGATCAATAAGTACGCCAGATTATGCAGCGCTCAAGCGCAGTTTCTAGACCTGTATGTACGACCGTGATTCACCCATACACACAGTAGGAGAAAAGCCCAAAAACCTGGCCAAAACCCCAAAAAATAAATTTTCGAAATAGGGTCAGTTGAGTAGTCATTCAGGTAGAGGACTAGTAACTGCATTCTATTGTGGAAGGGAAAGCCCTTTAAGTGTATACCTGCGCCGCAGCGTCAGTTGGCAGTTAGTGTTCGTGAAGAGTGTACGTGTCACGCGCTGAACAGACGAAAATAACGCTGACTTCAAAAACCCATAACTTTAAAGTGACGCACAGTGGGGAATTTTCACGAAAACGTGGCCATAAATCCGGGTTTTACCGGAGTTTTGTGAAATTTGGTATACTCACGTTCTTGGGGCCGCTGATTACGAATCTGATATCGAAATTTATAAAAACAAAATGGCGGCTTCAATATGGCTGATCGGAACACGAAATTCGTCAAAAATTTGATTGAAAATGTACTTTTCCAATGTTTTCGGGATCGCTGATTACGATTCCGATATCAAAATGTATCAAAACAAAATGGCGGCTTCAATATGGCCGATCGAAACACGAAATTCGTCAAAAATTCGATTGAAAATGTACTTTTCCAATGTTCTCGGGGTCGCTGATTACGAATCTGATATCGAAATTTATGAAAACAAAATGGTGGCTTCAATATGGCCGATAAAAACATAAAATTCGTAAAAAAATCGATTCAAAATTCACTTTTCTCATGGTTTTGAGGTCGCTGATTACGGTTCTGATATCAATATTTATATCAACAAGTTGCAAGACTGAAAATATGGAAAATAGGTTAGGAAATTTCGGGGAAAATTATTATTCTCCCATAATGTAGTAAACAAAGTCTTTATTACCGCAAATTACATCAACTACGTGAATCGGAATACGCTTAATCATTTGCGTCCGCAATACTGGGGCTCGCTAATAATGGGATCGTGGTGGATAACAATGCTTTGGCCTCTCTGATTGCTTCGTAACTTGGATATAAATGACAGTTATGTTCTTTCATCGAGTTTCTTATAACATTATACTGATGTCTGCTGAGTTTGGCTTCGACGATAACCGAAAGAGTTTCATCTATTGATAACGGAGTATGTTCTGTCTTTAATGATGTAGGTGCAGGTGTGGGTGTTATAGCGTCTCTGATCACTTTCGACAAATCTAAGTCTCCGGAAGCGCGTAGACTCATTTGCGCCGCATAGCACAACTCCTCTGAGCTATGACTGTCACAAAGTTCTTTTGTTTTTCGTCGGTTTGATCGCTCACTTAAGGCAGCAAAGTCAAGAGAAGGACGACCACGTGTGCTGGCTTCATCCAGTTTTGAATCAGCAGAAAAGACTACATCCGTCTGTAGCCACTCCTGATACTTGGTAAGAAAATTTGTCATTTTTCTTCCTGACTGTAGCCATCTTGTGCGCATTTTGGAAAATTACCATGACAAATTTCGCTTGGTATGCTGGTGAATTTCAATGGCGCAATTACTTCTCTTCGACAACTCTTCTACCAGATGGTCTAACTGCTTCTCGAAAGTCGCGGTCAAGTACTTCTTCATAATCCAAAAGATCTCCCTCCGCGTAAATTTGATGGGGGGAGCTCCAGAATCTGTAAAGCAAGAATAGTATTTCGTAAATTAAATGGCATTGTGATCTGAATTATGCTAAGACATACACGACTCTTGGGCATTCAGTTATAATTTTCTTCAAATTACTGTTTTTTTTATTAGTAAGTAATATTTTCCTCACCAATTACTGCATTAAGAAAAAAAAACGTAGTAATATATTTGCGCTAATTACAATTTTTTTTGGAAAAATTAGAAACATTTTGTCTCTAATTATTATTATTTTTTGAAAAAATTACTAATATTTTTCCGTCAATTACGAATTTTCATAACAAATCAGATCTGTTTTTTTGACTAGTGATCAATTTTCGAGAAAAAAATTAACATTATCAATAACGTTGACGAAATAATCGATACTGCTGATCACTGGTACGCGCGCTAAACCAGGTTACCAGGATTTTCATGAAATATATATTTATGTTAATATATATTCCACCTGCCCCGCGCGCCGCGCCCCGCTCTCTTGACCCAAGCATGTACATGGCACGCAGAGAGCCAGCGCGTCGCGTCGCGTCGCGTCGCTTCTTCTCGGAACACGCACACGCTCACAAAAAATGCTCTAGAGCACCCGTCGCATGCTTGCGCACTCTATGAGATACGCCATTTAAAAGCTTAGATTCTAAGCTACAATTTAAAATAAAAACGAAATTGGAATTGCTTGGAATTCTGTACTAAAAGCATGCGGAAAGTCAAAATTTATTTCCGAACGAAGGCCCTTTTTGAAACTATCGTTACATTAAATAAACATGGACAACAAATATTTTTTTTTCAATTGTCAAATAAGCAAAAATTTCTACATACCTTGAGGAACAGTATCCATTTTTTAAAAATGAACTATCACTTCACACTTTTGAGTTATATCCTTTCAAAGTTATATTCAATGAGAGAGCGATTTTGACGCACGCAACCGTCTCCGACGAGGGTCAACTTTGAACTGAAATATCTCAAGGACTATGAGGAATAAAAATATGGGACAGCGAGCATCTTGTGCAGAATTTAGTTCTTAACCAATCCCTCGGGTCATTATACCTGGATGGGAAAATTTGTCTTTCGACTTATGGCCACGTTTTCGTGAAAATTCCCCACCGTGTGACGGGTTTAATTTCAATTCTGCAACATGGATACGACTTCTGGAGGTATGTAGAACATATTTTTACATCGGTTGAATCTAAACTTTATGTATAAATGATTGAAATGTAGTATAGCCTTCGGCGTAAATAAAATTGAATAATTTTAAAAACTTATATTTTCAACGGTCTGAAAAGTTATATATTTTGTCACATTTTGCAAAGCTCCTAGTCTCAGCCTTTAGTTTAATGTATAAGCTTTCGAAATTTACAAGAGTTTACAAGAGAGAGGCTGCTCAATAGTGCACGCGGCACTATTGAGCAGCCTCTGCGCCTCTACCTGAGAATGGGTGAAGTAGCATCATAACGGACAAGACGGCTGTTATACGCTTGAAATAAATTATTTTAATATATATGTACACTGCTGACCAATAATGCCTTTTTAGACATATGGGTATAAATAAGGATATATTTTACCAATCTACATGAAACTGACGAGTTTCAGACTGATCAGCCCTACGAGCCCTATACGACTCTGATACATATCTGTCATACTAAAAAGTGACAGCGATCAAGGTTAAAAATGTTTTACCAGAAAGTGGTGCCTCCACTGTGGTATGATATTCGAGATAACAGATATTATCCAAGTAAATGGAAGTGTCATATTTAGACGGATGTGATATTGGTTAAATGAAATCGTGTATCATGTCTAAATATAATATATTGAATAAAATAAATACGAAAGTGCGATAAATAGCCAAAAAATAGAAGGATAATTGAAAAACGAAATATTTGGTTAAATTTCTGTTCGCGATGCAAGCGAGGTTAGAATTCTGCCAAGCGAGAAATCGACGCAAGTCGATGTTTGATCTTGTCCTTTGGATACAGGAAAACATGAAAAATCCCTCGCGACGTGGGAATAAAATCTGCATTATTAAATATGTTGGTATTTCGGTGCACATAAGCTTCACGAGAGTTCTCTCACACTCTCTTGCGGATATGTGAGATGAGTATTTTTTTTCATTAATTACCTGCAAATACGACGACAAACATGCCATATAAACTTGAATCCAATGAATATTTCGAAAAATCGAAATATTCAGGGACATTGCCATTGATTATGGAAAAAAATGGAATAACCTCAAAATCCCTTCTCCCAACAGAAAGACCAAAATTTAATTCCCATGCACGGATAATTCTATCGAGCGAGGGATCGACGCAAGTCGATGTTTGCATTTTCAAACATGCTGGTATTTCGATGCACGTCTCCGAGAGTTACTCTCACACTCTCTTGCGGATATTTGAGATGAGTATTTTCTTCATTCATTACCAGCAAATATGACGACAAAACATGCCATATAAACTTGAATGCAATGAATATTTCGAAAATTCGAAATTATTTAGAGACATTGCCGTTGATTATGGAAAAAAACTGGATAACCTCAAAATCCCTTTTCCCAACAGAAAGACTAAAATTTCGTCTCCATTCACGCATAATTCTGTCAAGCGAGGGATCAACGCAAGTCGATGTTTCACTTCGTCCTTTGGATAAAGAGAAACTTGAAAAATCTCTCATGACGTTGGAAAAAAATCCGCATTTTTAAATTTGCTGGTATTCCGGTGCACATCAGCTTTACGAGAGTTCTCTCACACTCTCTTGCGGATATGTGAGATAAGTATTTTTTATTCATTACCTGCAAATACGACAACAAACATGCCATATAAACTTGAATGCAATTAATATTTCGAAAATTCGAAATTATTCAGAGACATTGCCGTTGTTTATAGAAAAAAAACTAAATAACCTTAAAATCCCTTCGCCTAACAGAAAGAATGAAATTTCATCTCCATTCACGCATAATACTGTCGAGCGAGGGATCAACGCAAGTCGATGTTCCACTTTGTCCTTTGGATAAGGAAGAACATGAAAAATCCTTCATGACGTTGGAATGAAATCTGCATTTTTAAATTCGCTGGTAATCCGGCGCACATCAGCTTTACGAGAGTTCTCTCACACTCTCTTGCAGATATGTGAGATGAGTATTTTTTTCATTCATTACCAGCAAATATGACGACAAAACATGCCATATAAACTTGAATGCAATGAAGATTTCGAAAATTCGGAATAATTCAGAGAAATTGCCGTTGATTATGGAGAAAAACCAAATAACCTTAAAATCCCTTTTCCCAACAGAAAGACTAAAATTTCGTCTCCATTCACGCATAATTCTGTCAAGCGAGGGATCAACGCAAGTCGATGTTTCACTTCGTCCTTTGGATAAAGAGAAACTTAAAAAATCCCTCATGACGTTGGAATGAAATCCGCATTTTTAAATTCGCTGGTAATCCGGTGCACATCAGCTTTACGAGAGTTCTCTCACACTCTCTTGCGGATATGTGAGATGAGTATTTTTTTCATTCATTACCAGCAAATATGACGACAAAACATGCCATATAAACTTGAATGCAATGAATATTTCGAAAATTCGGAATTATTCAGAGACATTGCCGTTGATTATGGAGAAAAACCAAATAACCTGAAAATCCCTTCTCCCAACAGAAAGACTGAAATTTCGTCTCTATTCACGCATAATTCTGTTGAGCGAGGGATCGACACAAGTCGATGTTTCATCTCGTCCTTTGGATAAAGAAGAACATGAAAAATTTATCGTGACGTTGGAATAAAATCTTTATTTTCAAATATGCTGGTAATACGGTGCACATCAGCTTTACGAGAGTTCTCCCCCACTCTCTTGCGGATATGTGAGATGAGTTTTATTTATTCATTACCTGCAAATACGACAACAAACATGCCATATAAACTTGAATGCAATTAATATTTCAAAAATCCGAAATTATGCAGAGACATTGCCGTTGTTTATAGAAAAAAAACCAAATAACCTTAAAAACCCTTCGCCTAATAGAAAGAATGAAATTTCATCTCCATTCACGCATAATACTGTCGAGCGAGGGATCAACGCAGGTCGATGTTTCACTTCGTCCCTTGGATAAGGAAGAACATGAAAAATCCTTCATGACGTTGCAATGAAATCTGCATTTTTAAATTCGCCGGTAATCCGGAGCACATCAGCTTTACGAGAGTTCTCTCACACTTTCTTGCGGATATGTGAAATGAGTATTTTTTTCATTAATTACCTGTAAATACGACGACAAACATGCCATATAAACTTGAATCCAATGAATATTTCGAAAAATCGAAATATTCAGGGACATTGCCGTTGATTATGGAAAAAATGGAATAACCTCAAAATCCCTTCTCCCAACAGAAAGACCAAAATTTAATTCCCATTCACGGATAATTCTGTCGAGCGAGGGATCGTCGCAAGTCGATGTTTGCATTTCCAAATATGCTGGTATTTCGATGCACGTCAGCTTTCCGAGAGTTACTCTCACACTCTCTTGCGGATATGTGAGATGAGTATTTTCGTCATTTATTACCTGCAAATACGACGACAAACATGCCATATAAACTTGAATCCAATGAATATTTCGAAAAATCGAAATATTCAGGGACATTGCCGTTGATTATGGAAAAAAATGAAGGAACCTCAAAATCCCTTCTCCCAACGTATAATTCTGTCGAGCGAAGGATCGACGCAAGTCGATGTTTGCTTTTTCAATTATGCTGCTATTTCGATGCACGTCAGCTTTACGAGAGTCCTCTTACCACTCTCTTGCGGATATGTGAGATGAGTATTTTCTTTATTCATTACCAGCAAATATGACGACAAAACATGCCATATAAACTTGAATGCACTGAGAATAAAAATCTGTTGGATTAACTAAATTGGAAGTCAAATACGTTCAAACGAATATTTAGTTGGTACAATTAAACTTTTTTTGGCCTGAATAATATTTTGGTCAACTGGAGTACAGAATTAATTCAGAAAGTAATATTGAATAATTTTGCGCTCCGGTTGACCAAAATATTATTAAGGCCAAAAAAAGTTTAATTGTATCAACTAAATATTCGTTTGAACGTATTCGACTTCCAATTTAGTTTATTCAACAGTTTTTTTCTCAGTGGATTTTTTATTCATTACCTGCAAATACGACAACAAACATGCCATATAAATTTGAATGACAATATCAAAAATTCACTTAAAGAACAATTTCAATACTTGCATGTTTATAAATGCCTAAAATCAAAATATTCGAATACATTTTCATTGATTTCCGAACACCGCCACATAACTTGACATTTTATCTCCCTACAGCTTCACGATATATCGATTTTCATTCCCACATAAATTCACCCAGCGAGGGATCGACGCATACCGACATTTCCCGTTGTCCCCTGGAAGAAGAACATCCTAAAAATCCCATAACAAGAGAAAGAGAAAGATCCATTTTCAACTCTTCTGATATTTTCGCGCAGAGCTTGGCAACAGTTCTCTCATCCTTCATCACGGATTAGAGATGAGTGATTTTTTTAATATTCCTATAACTTTGAATGGAATTAACAGATATTTACTGAATGAATAATTTTAATATGTAATTGTTAAGGGGTAACACCAATCTAAGATTTTAAAAAAAGCGTTTGTTTGATTATTTATTTTCAGTGGAAGTAAAAATGAAACTTTGGGTTATTATTGAGCACATATGCAGACATAATGCATAATATTTAAATAAG
Source organism: Alloplasta piceator (assembly GCA_946863875.1). Taxonomy (NCBI): domain Eukaryota; kingdom Metazoa; phylum Arthropoda; class Insecta; order Hymenoptera; family Ichneumonidae; genus Alloplasta; species Alloplasta piceator. The sequence continues at coordinate 25,461,894 of OX333077.1, read as the reverse complement.
AAAATAGCACAAAATGGCGACATTGCAGTACATCTCTCAAGGCATGTCAAATCAAACGGCAGGCGGCATAACTCCAACAATCATGAATCTTTCTATTTTAAAATTGAACCATCACTTCGGAATAATATTTCAAAGTGAACCACGTAGCGGATTTTTGATAAGTTTATTTGAAGAATATTTATTGCTAAATTATTGGCTTTTCTAATAGCTACATTTGACCAACTTCAATCAAATACTTGCCTATTACACAAATAGCAATATTTCTACAATATTCTCTGTGGTTTAATTTGAAATGTTATTCCAAAGTTGTTGATAAAATTACAATCCGAGCCATTGTAAATTATTCGATTACGCCGCGTGCCGTTCGATTCGATATGCATCGGGAGAATTGCTGCAGTGTTTTTATTTATTTATATTTGCCTATACAAATTTTATGTCATATATTTAAATATAAGCTGAATGATTAGCCAAAACTTTATTGTCCTAGCACATTTTCTTCTTTCTTAAAAAAAACTGTTGAAAAGCACGTTTTTTAATAGTTTCATAGTTTAACACGTAATCACGCCACCTTACAGTGGCGTGGTTAGTTAATAGATGACTAGAATCGTAAAATTTGGACATATTCCTATTATATTCCGAACAACGCCATATAACCTAAAATTTCCTCTCCCAACAGCTTCACAATAGATTGATTATCATTCCCACATAATTCTACACAGCGAAGGATCAACCCAAGTCGACATTTCATATCGTCGCGTGGAAGAAGAACATTTAAAAATACTCAAACCAACAGGAAATTAAGGATCCATAAACAACTCTGCTGATACTTTGGCGCAAAGCTTGGCAACAGTTCTCCCATACTTTCTTACTGATGAGAGATGAATATTTCTTCAAGATTTTCGAATCGAAAACATAAACGTCAAATAAACGGAAAAATGGAATGAAAATTGATAAACTGACTGACTGAGTAAATTTAACATGGAAATGTAAATATAATTTGACGAATAAAAAACAATTTTTATTAATTGAGATAATAACTACAAGACCTCCGCTACATTTTCATGCGGGAGCTACAATCAAACTTTTGAATTCAACAATTGACCTATAATCATTATCCCGGTACTTTTCCAGCTATTCTCGAAACTTATTTTATCTCTCGGAAATGACAGTATTTATAAGTCTAGTGACCTCGCAACGTGTAATGGCCGCACCCACTAGACTTTCACAATGATTCACGGCAGGGGACGAAATCATAGTTCGAGTACGGAACATTCCGACTATAATTTTTTTTCAAGATTGTCGGACGATTTTTTAAGGGGGTCGTGTTCACTTTATTCTCCGATTTGATTTCATTTCTTGTCATAACAGTAACTCTGATTACGATTGCGTTCAGATCCCTTACGATGAAAATTACTCAGCCTCCACTACATTTTCCTGTGCGAGTTGAAATCAACGTTCCCGATTAAACAATTCGACTTTAATCATTATCCAAGTACTTTTCCGACTATGCTCGGTTCTGAACTTGATGTCTCAAAAATAAGGGTGATTCAGAATAGGTATCGAACCCGGGATTTTTAGGTTCCGGACGACATTTTAAGAATAACTACTTAGCCGATTTTTGATATTCGACGTAGTATTTAAATGGGAAGCATTGGAATTACGGACTTTTTTGGCCCGTTTATGGAACAAAATGTGCCATGTTTGACGACGCGTCAGTACCGTAGAATCAGGGAAGAAGCCGAGGGGCCCCGAGACGTGGCCGCGACTGCGTTCACGCCGCGTGAAAATAACGAATGCGCAAGAGCTTTGGTATAACCCCATACCATGCGTCATCGATCGACAGACTGTGACAGACTATCGAAATCGTCAAAATCGGAAGTCGGTGTCAGTGGTGTTTTTGACATGAGAAACCCAAGTAGATAAATTAACGGTGTATCGGTTTACACACACAAAAGTTTATCGAAAAAAAGGGAGAAATATTTTTCAATAGTGAACGTGATTATGAAAATATTGAATTGAATATGTGTTGAGGTTAATGATCAACATAATGTGTAATGTGTAGAATGAAAGTTTCCTTGATTCAACAAAAAAAATATTCAAAAAAAGTTTTCTTTATTCATACGCGTTAATTTTATTAATAATTTCAGCACGAATTAAAGCTGAGTAAAAGTGCGGAGTGCTCGAAGCTACAGTTTCAGCGACTTTTTTAAAAGCACCAACATCGTTGCTTTACCATGTAAACAGTCGCCAATGACAATCCGGGAAAAGCGTCCAAAAACACAATTTCAAACACGTAATCACCAAAAAAAAAGCGAAATTTCCAAATCAAAGGACTATGACTCCACCGCTCTTCTTGGCCAATTATTCGTCAGCACGGACGTTTCAATCGACGCTGCAAAGCATCTGAGCGAGTTGATTTGTGGAATTTCGTTCAAGAAACGAATTTTTACTTTTTACCTATGATTGACATTTTTTCATGTTTTCAGCAAATTTTTGAATCGAGCCGCAATGTGCTTGGCTTCGAGCAAGAGTTCTGGCGATTTTTTCCCAAGCACCTTCATTGGTGCTTTTGCATGGAAAAATTTGGCAATGATGATCCGCAAAGATCTATGAGAAATCGGATTTTCTAGTCATAATCAGAAAAAACCGCAAAATTTCGGGTTTTTTCAATGCATTTCAAGATCAATCGGAGTACTCTGACTCGACTTCTACTTCTTGGACAATTATACTTCAGCGAGCACGTTTCGATTAATGCTGCAAAGGATCTGACCGAGTTAATTTGTCGAATTTCGTCCCAGAAACGAATTTTTGCTTTCTACCTACGATTACAACTTTTTCATGTTTTTAGCAAATTTTTGAATGGAGCGGAATGTGCTTGGCTTTGAGCAAAAGTCCTGGCGATTTTTTCCCAAGCACCTGCATTAGTGCTTTTGCAAGAAAAAATTCGGCGATGTTGATTCACGAGGATCTATGAAAAACCTGATATTCTACTCATAATCACGAAAAACAGCGAAATTACGGTTTTTTTTCAATGCATTTCATGGTAAATTGGAGGACTCTGACTTGACCCCCACTTCTTGGCCAATTATTCTTCAGCAATCACGTTTTGATCGATGCTGCGAAGGAACTGAACGAGTTGATTTGACGAATTTCGTCCCAGAAACGAATTTTGACTTTCTACCTACGATTGCAATTTTTTCATGTTTTCAGCAAATTTTTGAATCGAGCAGCAATGTACTTGGCTTCGTGCAAGAGTCTTGGCGATTTTTTCCCGGAAACTTGCATTGGTGCTGTTGCATGGAAAAATTCAGTGATGGTGATCCACGAGGATCAATGGAAAATCTGATTTTCTACTCATTATCACGAAAAACCGCGAGATTTCGGGTTTTTTCAATGCATTTCAAGATAAATCGGAGTACTCCGACTCGACCTCTACTTTTTTGGCCAATTATTCTTTAGCGAGCACGTTTTGATCGATGCTGCAAAAGATCTGACCGAGTTAATTTGTGGAATTTCGTTGCAGAAACGAATTTTCACTTTCTACCTGCTATTGCAAATTTTTCATGTTTTAAGTAAAGTTTTAAATTAAGCGGCAATGTGCTAGGCTTCAAGTAAGAGTCTTGTAGACTTTTTCTGAAGCACCTGCATTGGTGCTTTTGCATGGGAAAATTAGGCAATGATGATCCGTGGGGATCTATGAAAAACCTGATTTTGTACTCATGATCACGAAAAACAACGAAATTTTGGGTTTTTTCAGTGCATTTCAAAGTAAATCGGAGTACTCCGACTCGACCCCTACTTCTTGGCCAATTATTCTTCAGCGAGCACGTTTCGATCGATGCAGCGAAGGATCTGACTGAGTTAATTTGTCGAATTTCGTCCCAGAAACGAATTTTTACTTTCTACCTACGATCACAACTTTTTTCATATTTTTAGCAAATTTTTAAATAGAGCGGAATGTGCTTGGCTTCGAGCAAAAGTCTTGGCGACTTTTTTCTGAGCACCTGCATTGGTGCTTTTGCATGGAAAAATTCGGCGATGATGATCCACGAGAATTTATGAAAAACCTGATTTTCTACTCATAATCACGGAAAACAGCGAAATTTCGAGTTTTTTCAATGCATTCCAAGGTAAATTGGAGGACTCTGACTTGACCCCTACTTCTTGGCCAATTATTCTTCAGCGTGCACGTTTCGATCAATGCTGCGAAGAATTTGACCGAGTTAATTTGTCGAGTTTCGTCCCAGAAACGAATTTTTACTTTCTACCTCCGATTGCAATTTTTTCATGTTTTCAGCAAATTTTTTAATCGAGCGGCAATGTGCTTGGCTTCGAGCAAGAGTCTTGGCGATTTTTTTTCAACCACCTGCATTGGTGCTTTTGCATGGAAAAATTCGGCGATGATGATCCACGAGAATTTATGAAAAACCTTATTTTCTACTCATAATCACGAAAAACAGCGAAATTTCGGGTTTTTTCAATGCATTTCAAGGTAAATTGGAGGACTCTGACTCGACCGCTACTTCTTGGCCAATTATTCTTTAGCGAGCACGTTTCGATCGATGCTGCAAAAGATCTGACCGAGTTAATTCGTCGAATTTCATCCCAGAAACGAATTTTTACTTTCTACCTACGATTGCAATTTTTTCATGTTTTCAGCTAATTATTGAATCGAGCGGCAATGTGCTTGGCTTCGAGCAAGAGTCTTGGCGATTTTTTTCCTAGCACCTGCATTGGTGTTTTTGCGTGGAAAACTTCGGCGATGATGATCCACGAGGATCTATGAAAAACCTGCTTTTCTACTCCAAATCACGAAAAACAGCGAAATTTCGGGATTTTTTAATGCATTTCATGGTAAATTTGAGGACTCTGACTTGACCCCTACTTCTTGGCCAATTATTCTTCAGCAATCACGTTTTGATCGATGCTGCGATGGATCTGAACGAGTTAATTTGACGAATTTCGTCCCAGAAACGAATTTTGACTTTCTACCTACGATTGCAATTTTTTCATGTTTTCAGCAAATTTTTGAATCGAGCGGCAATGTACTTGGCTTCGAGCAAGAGTCTTGGCGATTTTTTTCCTAGCACCTGCGTTAGTGTTTTTGCATGGAAAAATTCGGCGATGATGATCCACAAGGATCTATGAAAAACCTGATTTTCTACTCATAATCACGAAAAACAGCGAAATTTCGGGATTTTTCCATGCATTTCAAAGTGAATCAGAGTACTCTGACTCGACCCATACTTCTTAGCCAATTATTCTTCAGCGTGCACGTTTCGATCAATGCTGCGAAGTATTTGACCGAGTTAATTTGTGGAGTTTCGTCCCAGAAACGAATTTTTACTTTCTACCTCCGATTGCAATTTTTTCATGTTTTCAGCAAATTTTTAAATCGAGCGGCAATGTGCTTGGCTTCGAGCGATTTTTTTTCAAGCACCTGCATTGGTGCTTTTGCATGGAAAACTTTGGCGATCATGATGCACAAGGATCTATCCCAGTGAACACGTTATGTTGCCGCAATGTAACATGGAAGTTACATGTAATGTTACAATGTTATCCCTATGTAACGTTGCTGTTATATAACATGCAAGTAACAATGTTATGTAACATTTGTTACATCTAGGTTACATAACTGCAATATAACTTTGTTACATTACAGCAATGTAACGTATGTTATATTGCGGCAATATAACTTTGTTACATTACCAGTAACGTAGCATATGTTATATTGCGGCAATATAACATGGAAGTTACATGTAATGTTACAATGTTATTCTCATGTAACGTTGCTGTTATATAACGTGCGAGTAACATGTTATGTAACATTTGTAACATGTCGGTTACATAACTGCTATATAACCTTGTTACATTACAGTAATGTAACATATGTTATATTGCGGCAATATACCACAGAAGTTACTCACTGTAAACATTTTTACTACAAGGGGTCAGGAGTCGCGAAATCAAGTTATGAGGGATGACGTAAGTTATGAGGGGTCAGGTATTTTGGAATAAAGTTTTGAGAGTTCACATGACACTTGCGAGGGGTCAGAGGCCCCCATATTAAGTTATGAGAGGTCATTTAACTTATGAGAGGTCACAGTTCTTTCAAACATATTTTGAGGGCTTACATAACTTATGAGGGGTTAGAAGCTCTGAAATTAAGTTATGAAGCGTAACATAAGTTATGAGAGTTCAGGTATTCTGGAATTAAGTTTACATAACTTATGAGGGTTCAGGGGATTCGAATTCGCAAATAAAAACACCAACTTTCATGGTTTATTGCTCATTCAAATGCATATACTATTATTATTTTATTATTATTATTTTACTACCATTATTATACTACTATTATTTTTTCGGCACTCCAGCATTCATATATTATACAAGTAGAGAGAATTCATAAGTAGTCGGTAGCGTAATCGGGAGCGTGTTAGGTAGATAGGTAGGATGGTAGGTAGGGTCAAGGGTTTGATTCCCAGTCTCTGAGAAAAGTTAGATCAGACAATTCGTGCAGATTTTTTTTTCTATGAATCTTCTTCGGGCCGGTAAACTATGCATATTAAATTATTTTGCAAGAGCTATATATTTTTAATAACATGTTTAACAACAATTAATTCTAGTTACGGTAACGTAACACAGTTATATAACTGTTACGTAAACTGTTACATAACTGTTACGTTACTGTTATATAACTGTTACGTAACTGTTACATAACTGTTACGTAACTGTAACATAACGTTACATAACTGTTATGTAACAATGTTACATTGCTGAGTAGGAAATTGTAACTTACATGTAACTTACATGTAACGTCCATGTAATTTTACATGTTACAAACGGTAACATTGCCGTTACATTGCTGCAACATTACTGTGTCCACTGGGATAATATCTACAAGTTGATATGATGTTGATATAAAGTCGATATGATGTTGATATCAAGTTGATACGATGTTAATATCAAGTTGATATCATGTTGATATCAAGTTGAAGTTAACTTGATATCAAGTTGATATGATGTTGATATCAAGTCGATCTGATGTTGATATAAAGTTGATATGATGTTGATATGATGTTGAGATCAAGTTGATCTTATGTTGATATGAAGTTGATATGATGTTGATATCAAGTTGATATGATGTTAATATCAAGTTGATATGATGTCGATATCAAGTTGATATCATGTTTATCAATATAAATGTTTATTAATATAAACTCGATATCAACGTGATCTAAACTTGATATCGATTTGATAGCCACTTGATACCAATTTGATATTGATATCCTTTTCTTTTAAGATGCACAGAAATCATTGTTTTCAGCCATTTCGCCGTGTCATATCGTAAAAGTTCGATTTCTCTCATTACTTATTCGGAATCAGAGGGCAACTTCTCAATTTAATATTAACTTCATATGAACATAATGTCAACTTGATATCAACATAATATCAACATGGTATCAACTCATATTGATATCAAGTTGATATAATGTTTATGTTATTAAGTTGATACTAAGTTGATATCATGTTGATATCAAGTTGATATGATGTTGATATCAAGTTGATATCAAGTTGATATGATGTTGATGTTATTGAGTTGATACTAAGTTGATATGATGTTTTATCGAATTGATATCATGTTGATATCAAGTTGATATGATGTTGATATCAAGTTGATATGATGTTGATATCAAGTTGATATCAAGTGGATATAATGTTGATATAAAGTCGATATGATGTAGATATCAAGTTGATATGATGTTGATATCAAGTTGATATGATGTTGATATCAAGTTAATACGATGTTGATATCAAGTTGATATCATGTTGATATAATGTTAAAGTTAACTTGATATCAAGTTGATATGATGTCGATATTAAGTTGATATCATGTTTATCAATATAAATGTTTATTAATATAAACTCGATATCAACGCCGTGATCTGAATTTGATATCGACTTAGTCGACACGATATTGATATCAACTTGATATCAACATCGTATCAACTTGATATCAACATCATATCAACTTGATATCAACATCATCGACACTTGATACCAATTTGATATTGATATCCTTTTCTTGAAAGATGCACACAAATCATTGTTTTCAGCCATTTTGCCGTGTTATATCGTAAAAGTTCGATTTCTCTCATTACTTATTCGGAATCAGAGGGCAACTTCTGAATTCAATATCAACTTCATATCAACATAATGTCAACTTGATATCAACATAATATCAACATGGTATCAACTCATATTGATATCAAGTTGATATAATGTTGATGTCAAGTTGAAGTTCACTTGGTATCAAGTTGATATGATGCTCACATTAAGTTGAAGTTAACTTGATATCAAGTTGATATGATGTTGATATCAAGTTGATATGATGTTGATATCATGTTGATAAGATGTTGATATCGAGTTGATATGATGTTAATATGATGTTGATATCAACTTGATATCACGTTATAGTAACTTAGAATTGACGTAACATTAATTTGGCATTGATATACTTCTCTCGAAAGACATAGGAAAATCATTATTTTTAGTCATTTCGCAGTCTTCCCTTAGAAATGATATTTTTATTATGGCTAAATCAAGGGAAAAAGTCGAAAATTCGCTGTTTTTTATGAACATGAGTATAAAATCATGTTTTTTACAGACCCTTGTGGATCGTCATTGATTTATGTTTCCATGCAAAAGCACGGAAGCAGGTGCTTGGAAAAAAATTGCCAAGACTCTTGCTTCAAGCCGAGCATATTGTCGCGCGATTCGAAATTTCGCTGGAAGCATGAAAAAATCGCAATCATATGTCAAAAGTGAAAATTCGTTTCTGCAACGAAATTCAACAAATCAGCTCGGTCTGACACTTCGTAGCATCGATTAAAAACGTGCTTGCTAAAGAATAGTTGGCCGAGTAGGGCGATAAAGTCAGAGTCCTCCGATTTGCCTTAAAATTCATGGAAAAAACTCGAAAATCCGTTGTTTTTTGTGAACATGAGTGGAAAATCATATTTTTCACAGGACCTCGTGGATCGCCATTGACGAATGTTTCCATGCAAAAGCACCGATGCAGGTGCTTGGAAAAAAATTGCCAAGACTCTTGCTTCAAGCCGAGCATATTGTCGCGCGATTCAAAATTTCGCTGGAAACATGAAAAAATCGCAATCATAGGTCAAAAGTGAAAATTCGTTTCCGCAACGAAATTCCACAAATCAGCTCGGTCTGACCCTTCGTAGCATCGATTAAAAACGTGCCTGCTAAATAATAGTTGGCCAAGTGGAGCGATAAAGTCAGAGTCCTCCGATTTGCCTCAAAATTTATGGAAAAATCTCGAAAATTCGCTGTTTTTATGGACATGAGTATAAAATTATATTTTTTACAGACCCTCGTGGATCGTCATTGACGAATGTTTCCATGCAAAAGCACCGATGCAGGTGCTCGGGAAAAAATTGCCAAGACTCTTGCTTCAAGCCGATCATGTTGTCGCGCGATTCAAAATTTCGCTGGAAACATGAAAAAATCGCAATCACAGGTCAAAAGTGAAAATTCGTTTCTGCAACGAAATTCCACAAATCAGCTCGGTCTGACCCTTCGTTGCATCGATTAAAAACGTGCCTGCTAAATAATAGTTTGCCAAGTGGAGGGATAAAGTCAGAGTCCTCAGATTTGCTTTCAAATTCATTGAAAAATCTCGACAATTCGCTGTTTTTTATGGACATGAGTATAAAATTATATTTTTTACAAACCCTCGTGGATTGTCATTGACGAATGTTTCCATGCAAAAGCACGGATGCAGGTGCTTGGAAAAAAATTGCCAAGACTCTTGCTTCAAGCCGAGCATATTGTCGCGCCATTTAAAATTTCGCTGGAAACATGAAAAAATCGCTATCATAGGTCAAAAGTGAAAATTCGTTTCTGCAACGAAAGTCCACAAATCAACTCGGTCTGACCCTTCTTAGCATCGATTAAAAACGTGCTCGCCAAAGTAGAAATGGCCGAGAAGAGCGATGAAGTCAGTTTTCCGATTTGCCTTAAAATTCATGGAAAAAACTCGAAAATCCGCGGCTTTTTGTGAACATGAGTGGAAAATCATGTTTTTTACAAAACCTCGTGCATCGTTATTGACGAATGTTTCCATGCAAAAGCACGGATGTAGGTGCTGGGAAAAAAATAGCCAAGACTCTTGCTCCAAGCCGAGCATATTGTCGCGCGATTCAAAATGTAGCAGGGAACATAAAAAAATCGCAATCATAGGTCAAAAGTGAAAATTTGTTTCTGCAACGAAATTCCACAAATCAGCTCGGTCTGACCCTTCGTAGCATCGATTAAAAACGTTCTTGCGAAAGAATAGTTGGCCAAGTAGAGCGATAAAGTCAGACTCCTCCGATTCGCCTTTAAATTCATGGAAAAAACTCGAAAATTCGCTGTTTTTTATGAACATAAGTATAAAATCATGTTTTTTACAGGACCTCGTGGATCGTCATTGACAAATGTTTCCATGCAAAAGCACCGATGCAGGTGCTTGGAAAAAAATTGCCAAGACTTTTGCTTCAAGCCGAGCATATTGTCGCGCGATTCAAAATTTCGCTGAAAACATGAAAAAATTGCAATCGTAGGTAAAAAGTAAAAATTCGTTTCTGGGATGAAACTCGACAAATTAACTCGGTCAGATTCTTTGCAGCATTAATCGAAACGTGCTCGCTGAAGAATAATTGGCCAAGAAGTATGGGTCGAGTCAGAGTACTCTGATTCACTTTGAAATGCATTGAAAAATCCCGAAATTTCGCTGTTTCTCGTGATTATGAGTAGAAAATCAGGTTTTTTCATAGATCTTCGTGGATCATCATCGCCGAATTTTTCCACGCAAAAACACCAATGCAGGTGCTAGGAAAAAAATCGCCAAGACTCTTGCTCGAAGCCAAGCACATTGCCGCTCGATTTAAAAATTTGCTGAAAACATGAAAAAATTGCAATCGGAGGTAGAAAGTAAAAATTCGTTTCTGGGACGCAACTCGACAAATTAACTCGGTCCAATTCTTCGCAGCATTGATCGAAACGTGCACGCTGAAGAATAATTGGCTAAGAAGTATGGGTCGAGTCAGAGCACTCTGATTCACTTTGAAATGCATGGAAAAATCCCGAAATTTCGCTGTTTTTCGTAATTATGAGTAGAAAATCAGGTTTTTCATAGATCCTTGTGGATCATCATCGCCGAATTTTTCCATGCAAAAACACTAATGCAGGTGCTCGGAAAAAAGTCGCCAAGACTTTTGCTCGAAGCCAAGCACATTCCGCTCTATTTAAAAATTTGCTAAAAATATGAAAAAGTTGTAATCGTAGGTAGAAAGTAAAAATTCGTTTCTGGGACGAAATTCGACAAATTAACTCAGTCAGATCCTTCGCTGCATCGATCGAAACGTGCTCGCTGAAGAATAATTGGCCAAGAAGTAGGGGTCGAGTCGGAGTACTCCGATTTACTTTGGAATGCACTGAAAAAACCCGAAATTTCGTTGTTTTTCGTGATCATGAGTACAAAATCAGGTTTTTCATAGATCTCTATGGATCATCATTGCCGAATTTTCCCATGCAAAAGCACCACTGCAGGTGCTTCAAAAAAATCTACAAGACTCTTACTTGAAGCCTAGCACATTGCCGCTTAATTTAAAACTTTACTTAAGACATGAAAAATTTGCAATAGTAGGTAGAAAGTGAAAATTCGTTTCTGCAACGAAATTCCACAAATTAACTCGGTCAGATCCTTTGCAGCATCGATCGAAACGTGCTCGCTAAAGAATAATTGGCCAAAAAAGTAGAGGTCGAGTCAGAGTACTCCAATTTATCTTGAAATGCATTGAAAAAACCCGAAATCTCGCGGTTTTTCGTGATAATGAGTAGAAAATCAGATTTTTCATTGATCCTCGTGGATCACCATCACTGAATTTTTCCATGCAAAAGCACCAATGCAAGTGTTCGGAAAAAAATCGCCAAGACTCTTGCACGAAGCCAAGTACATTGCCGCTCGATTCAAAAATTTGCTGAAAACATTAAAAAATTGCAATCGTAGGTAGAAAGTCAAAATTCGGTTCAGGGACGAAATTCGTCAAATTAACTCGTTCAGATCCTTCGCAGCATCGATCAAAACGTGATTGCTGAAGAATAATTGGCTAAGAAGTATGGGTCGAGTCAGAGTACTCTGATTAACTTTGAAATGCATGGAAAAATCCCGAAATTTTGCTGTTTTTCGTGATTATGAGTAGAAAATCAGGTTTTTCATAGATCCTTGTGGATCATCATCGCCGAATTTTTTCATGCAGAAACACTAATGCAGGTGCTAGGAAAAAAATCGCCAAGACTCTTGCTCGAAGCCAAGCACATTGCCGCTCGATTCAATAATTTGCTGAAAACATGAAAAAATTGCAATCGTAGGTAGAAAGTAAAAATTAGTTTTTGGGACGAAATTCGACAAATTAACTCGGTCAGATCCTTCGCAGCATCGATCGAAACGCGCTCGCTGAAGAATAATTGGCCAAGAAGTAGGGGTCAATTCAGAGTCCTCCAATTTACCTTGGAATGCATTGAAAAAAACCGAAATTTCGCTGTTTTCCGTGATTATGAGTAGAAAATCAGGTTTTTTATAAATTCTCGTGGATCATCATCGCCGAATTTTTCCATGCAAAAGCACCAATGCAGGTGCTCGGAAAAAAGTCGCCAAGACTTTTGCTCGAAGCCAAGCACATTCCGCTCTATCTAAAAATTTGCTAAAAATATGAAAAAGTTGTAATCGTAGGTAGAAAGTAAAAATTCGTTTCTGGGACGAAATTCGACAAATTAACTCAGTCAGATCCTTCGCTGCATCGATCGAAACGTGCTCGCTGAAGAATAATTGGCCAAGAAGTAAGGGTCGAGTCGGAGTACTCCGATTTACTTTGAAATGCACTGAAAAAACCCGAAATTTCGTTGTTTTTCGTGATCATGAGTACAAAATCAGGTTTTTCATAGATCTCCATGGATTATTATTGCCGAATTTTCCCATGCAAAAGCACCCATGCAGGTGCTTTAGAAAAAATCTACAAGACTCTTACTTGAAGCCTAGCACATTGCCGCTTAATTTAAAACTTTACTTAAAACATGAAAAATTTGCAATAGCAGGTAGAAAGTGAAAATTCGTTTCTGCAACGAAATTCCACAAATTAACTCGGTCAGATCCTTTGCAGCATCGATCAAAACGTGCTCGCTAAAGAATAATTGGCCAAAAAAGTAGAGGTCGAGTCAGAGTACTCCGATTTATCTTGAAATGCATTGAAAAAACCCGAAATCTCGCGGTTTTTCGTAATAATGAGTAGAAAATCAGATTTTCCATTGATTCTCGTGGATCACCATCACTGAATTTTTCCATGCAAAAGCACCAATGCAAGTGTTCGGAAAAAAATCGACAAGACTCTTGCACGAAGCCAAATACATTGCCGCTCGATTCAAAAATTTGCTGAAAACATTCAAAAATTGCAATCGTAGGTAGAAAGTCAAAATCCGTTTCCGGGACGAAATTCGTCAAATCAACTCGTTCAGATCCTTCGCAGCATCGATCAAAACGTGATTGCTGAAGAATAATTGGGCAAGAAGTAGAGGTTTGGTCAGAGTACTCCGATTTATTTTGAAATGCATTTAAAAAACCCGTAATTTCGCTGTTTTTCGTGATTATGAGTAGAATATCATGTTTTTCATAGATCCTCGTGAATCAACATCGCCGAATTTTTCCATGCAAAACACCAATGCAGGTGCTTGGGAAAAAATCGCCAGGACTTTTGCTCAAAGCCAAGCACATTCCGCTCCATTCAAAAATTTGCTAAAAACATGAAAAAGTTGTCATCGTAGGTAGAAAGCAAAAATTCGTTTCTGGGACGAAATTCGACAAATTAACTCGGTCAGATCCTTTGCAGCATTAATCGAAACGTGCTTGCTGAAGTATAATTGTCCAAGAAGTAGAGGTCGAGTCAGAGTACTCCGATTTATCTTGAAATGCATTGAGAAAACCCGAAATTATGCGGTTTTTTCTGATTATGACTAGAAAATCCGATTTCTCATAGATCTTTGCGGATCATCATTGCCAAATTTTTCCATGCAAAAGCACCAATGAAGGTGCTTGGGAAAAAATCGCCAGGACTCTTGCTCGAAGCCAAGCACATTGCGGCTCGATTCAAAAATTTGCTGAAAACATGAAAAAATGTCAATCATAGGTAAAAAGTAAAAATTCGTTTCTTGAACGAAATTCCACAAATCAACTCGGTCAGATGCTTTGCAGCGTCGATTGAAACGTCCGTGCTGACGAATAATTGGCCAAGAAGAGCGGTGGAGTCATAGTCCTTTGATTTGGAAATTTCCCTCTTTTTTTGGTGATTATGTGTTTGAAATTGTGTTTTTGGACGCTTCTCCCGGATTGTCATTGGCGACTGTTTACATGGTAAAGCAACGATGTTGGTGCTTTCAAAAAAGTCGCTGAAACTGTAGCTTCGAGCACTCCGCACTTCTACTCCGCTTTAATTCGTGCTGAAATTATGAATAAAATTAATATGTATGAATAAAGAAAACTTTTTTTTAATATTTTTTTTTATTGAATCAAGGAAATTTTTATTCTACACATTACACATTATGTTGATCATTAACCTCAACACATATTCAATTCAATATTTTCATAATCACGTTCACTATTGAAAAATATTTCTCCTTTTTTTTCGATAAACTTTTGTGTGTGTAAACCGATACACCGTTAATTCATCGACTTGGGAATCTCATGTCAAAAACACCACTGACACCGACTTCCGATTTTGACGATTTCGATAGTCTGTCACAGTCTGTCACTCGATGACGCATGGTATGGGGTTATACCAAAGCTCTTGCGCATTTGTTATTTTCACGCGACGTGAACGCAGTCGCGGCCACGTCTCGGGGCCCCTCGGCTTCTTCCCTGATTCTACGGTACTGACGCGTCGTCAAACATGGCGCATTTTGTTCCATAAACGGGCCAAAAAAGTCCGTAATTCTAATGCTTCCCATTTAAATACTACGTCGAAAATAAAAAATCGGCTAAGTAGTTATTCTTAAAATGTCGTCCGGAACCTAAAAATCCCGGGTTCGATACCTATTCTGAATCACCCGTATAAGTGAAAGTGAGTATCGTGTCGTTACTACGTGCCACGGTTGCACCTACTCGGCCTTCACAATGTTCCACGGCAGGAGACCAAGTTATAGTTCCAGCTTTCATAATTACATAAATTATTATATATAATATATATTATAATTATAAAAATCATATTTCGCTTCAATCACTTTTTTTGAAGCGTTTTTCAATGTAAATTTCACCTCCCCAAGATATCAGCGATCAGTAGTCTAGTGTTCACGCAGCCTTCCACAATCACGGCTACTAGACATTCACCATGATCAAATACAGGAGACAAGATCAGTATTCCGAATCAGACAACTCGCCCTTAATTACAATTTCAGAGTTTGCCGTGCTGTTCTTATAGCTGATTCCATCTCACGCAATGACATCGGAAGTCGGCCTAGTATTCAGAGTACCGGTTGAAAAAAAAATTACTCGATATACTGCGATCTCACTGCGACAGATGAAATCAGCCTTATCGGTTACAGAATTTCTTTTTTATCATTCTTTAGAAGTTGTTCATGTCATTGCGGTAGTTGATTTCACCTGGCGCTTTGATAAAACACTTTTGTCTAGTGTTGTAAATACCCACAATTAACCAAACTACTACATCTCCGCTATGTCTTACTGCAAGAGATAAAATCAGTATAACCGACGCGAATGCCTTCCTGGCCCAATTACTATTTCAGTATTTCGCACTTCATTCTCGACTCCGATTTCATTTCTTTCGATAACAGTAACTTCTGTTACGGTTTCGTTCAGATCCCTTACGATGAAAATTACCCAACCTCCACTACATCTTTCTAAGCGACTTGCAATCAAACTTCCCGATTAAACAGTTCGACTTTCATCATTATCTCTTCCATTATCTTTTCCATATCTGCTTGGTTCTGATCTTATCTCTCGAAAATAATAGTAAACGTGACTCTAGTGTTGTAAATAAATGCCACGGTTGGGCCTATTCGACCTTTACAATGTTTTACAGGCAGGCAGGGGACGAAATTATAGTCCCAGCTTCAAACAGTCGGTCTTAACCATTACTTCGGACTTTGTCCCGTAAGTTTCTCGGTTTATTCCATGTCTCGTTTCTGTATCGAACGTTCTTCGAGAGTAGTATTGGTACCCGTATGGCGCCCCCCACTCCTATCCCCACTCCTTCCCCCACCATGCGGCTTCCCCCACCACTCCACTTTTCCCCCACCACATCCAGGTGGCCGAGGAAAAAGCGATGAGGTGAGGATGATGGCGGGGGAGGGTGAGGACAAGGGGGTGCCTCACGAGTACCGATTTTGTGGTGATAATGATAATAATCTGATAATAATAATAATAATAGTGAAAATTGGGAACTACTTACATCTGGAAGCCCATGTCATATTCCTCGAAGTTGACGCAGCAACGACACACACGCGCGCGCGGGCCCGCTCTCATAATCATAATAATAATAATAATAATTATTATTATTATTATTATTAAGAATAACTCATGGTTGTTGGATTTACTACTGACAATTCAGTAAATCTTATCTCGATGGTAACACATACACACACACATACACACACACAGACACCCATTTCCTTCATTAGTCACGCTGCACTGTGGGCAGATTCACAGAAAAATCGGCAAAACTAGGCCGATGTGCGTACTGAAAAATGCAATGGTGATTCTTAAGTTTTTAACCTCGCTGATTTCAAATCTGGAATCAAAATTTCGAAAAAACAAAATGGCGGACCGGAAGTGACTATCTGCGTTACTAAAAAGAATCCGATTTGAGTAGGGATCGGTAAATTAGCGGTTTAAAAGTCACTGATTAAAAATCTCAAATCCAAATTTCGAAAAAACAAAATGGCAGACCGGAAGTGACTATCTGCGTTACTAAAAAGCATCCGATTTGAGTAGGGATCGGTAAATTTGCGGTTTACAAGTCACTTATTGAACATCTTAAATCAAAATTTCGAAAAAACAAAATGGCGGACCGGAAGTGACTATCTGCGTTACTAAAAAGAATCCGATTTGAGTAGGGGTCGGTAAATTTGCGGTTTAAAAGTCACTTATTGAAAATCTCTAATCAAAATTTCGAAAAAACAAAATGGTGGACCGGAAGTGACTATCTGCATTACTAAAAAGCATCCAATTTGTGTAGGGATCGGTAAATTTGCGGTTTAAAAGTCACTTATTGAAAATCCTGAATCAAAATTTCGAAAAAAAACAAAATCGCGAACCGAAAATATATTTTTATCTTACTCATAAGCAACTTTTGCTATCAGAAATCAATATTTGTGTTTTGAAGGTTGTTTTTTATAAATTTTGAATGAGATTTGGGGAAAACAAAACGATTGTCTGGAAGTGAGGGAAAGTTTTCAAATAATTTCGGAAAATTAGTTATAAATCATTTTTAACGAATTTTATTGCTAAATACATTTGAAACAGCAATCGACACTTAACGAATTAAATTTTACCGAAAATAATACGTGCGTTACATAGAATAATTAATAATTAATAATAATAATAATAATATTAATTATTAATAATTATTCCTGATTTCAATACCAATCATAATCGTCAGCGTCGGAATCGCGATCGCCGTCGTCAGAGGAATTGGTGGATTCTGATTCGTCACTCGTGTATTCCATTAATTCACCTAAACCATACTTATCGCGAGAACTATCGGTACAGAGCAAAAGTTGCAATGCTTCTGGTGATAAACTTTTTGCTTTTTTCGGATACTGCTTGCCCATGCTCGATATGTACGGATCTGAAGTTAAGAGGAGTCGATTGAAAACGTCTTGCATGGTCGCTGTTCTCGAGTGTTTTCGAGCAAAACACTCGCGATATTTTTTAATATCCTTGTTACGGGCTTCCTGTGCGTCTTCTGACATTTGCCCGATAGGAAGCGGGGACCATTCAATTATCAAAGGACCGTGAATCAAAACTTTGTGAACCGTAGTTGGCATGCAGTACCAAGAATACAAAGTTACGAACATTTCGGCGGTTTCAAGACTATATTGTTTGAAAGCAGTTACATTTACGGCAAAGCCACTTGAAAGAACTTGCAATATTATGTGGAATCTTTTCATAATATTCTCGTCCAAACCCAAAATTCTTGATGAAATTTGAGTATTTTCGAAAAAACGTCGCGCAGTGTTTCCGTCGTTACTGCTACCAAACCCTTGTTTCGGTTTATCAACATCAAGATGCAACTCTTTCTTGAATGCGGCTTGAATAACTCGTTTTCGCTCAGCAACTACTTTTTTTTCTTCATCTTTTCGAGTTTGCCACTTGTGAACACCGATTTTATAGCCGATGTGCAAGAAGCACTCAAAAAAACGGATCCACGCATGCAACGTTGATAATCCAAGTTCGAGTCGAGTTCTGTCAACGTCCACAGTTTTCATCAGCTCTATGTCATTAAATTGCGATGATGTGAGATTGCATATATAGCAACGCATTGCGGATTTTGTATTTGTCACGGAGTTGCAAACTTTGCCGTCAATCATAGTGAAATACAGCTCGTATTTAACAGTAACTTCCTTCCCGTCAATAAATGTCGTAAAAGGGGTGAGAGACTCGATCTGATTATCAACGTGTTGCCGTTCCTGAATCGTTGACGACACAGTTTCTTTTAAAAATTGAATTCTAATAGGGCGACAATACCGTGGAGATGAGGGCCTGGGATTTTTCCAAAGGACGAATTCTTTTTTTGAGATATCCGATCCTAAAATTTGCAATGGAGCTAAAGACGTTAAAAATATACTCGCATCAGAACTCTCAGCATTCGTAAACTTTTGTTTGTATTCACTGTGCCCAGAGCTTCCATCACAACCCCATTTACAAATGAGTCTTAAATTCTTCGATTCTTCAGGGCGCAAAGAGTTAATCACGTCAGTTTGCAACTTTAGAATTCTGTCGCAAGTGTGATCAATCAAAGACTGTAATTTCACTTCGGCTAAAGTCTCAGTTACCGTTATATCTGAAGGGTAACAACGGTTTTTAGCAGCAACGACTTTTGCGTACGATGGATAAATAGCAACTTTTTTATTTCTCAAAGATCGCCTGATGTCTATGTATTGCTGTTTTGTTAGTTTTGCATTTACAAAATCTATCAGTGCTTCATCTCCAGACATCTCAACTAGCCGTGGATCTATCGACGATTCATATGCTGTTCGGTATCTCGCAGCTCTTGAGGGAGATTTTGTTGTGATGTTTTCTAAAATAGTGGCAGCATCGTTTAATCCTGCAGAATTGAGTCTCATCCTGGTGGCCAAACTTAATTCCTCCACGCAATGCTTTACACTGACTTCTAAAGCCCTTCTTTTCTTAATACGTTCACTCGACTCTTCGAAACTCAATTTTCGAGGTCGCCCAGATACACCTGAAGTTGATGGCTCTCCAATTGGTTTCGTACAATTCTGAAAAAAATAGCGCGAGCGTTATACTATACATCTTGACCCATAACTCAAGTTTTCGAAACATCAATAAAATTTATTACCAAAATAGTTATTGAAGTTTGCAACCATTTTTCATTTTTTTTAAAAAATGCATCGTGGCTTCTGTGCACTTCGAGCCATCTACTTTTGATATTACAAAGTAATTTTTTTAATGAATCCTGTTCATTGTTGTCAGTCGTGAAAGATTCGGATGACTCAAGAGTAATTTTTCCCTCAAAAATATAAAGTTGCTCATCCAGGCACAATTTAAATTTCTCCTTGATCATTCCAAAAATATCCTGATAAGTGCACGTGTAATCCATGGCACGTGAACCTAGAATAAAACAAGTATGATAAACATTTACTAAAAATGAATGTGTTCATGGGAAAAATTTTAATCTAATTGTAAATGATAGAATAAATTATTGTAACATTTTGAACACCCGTTACATGAATCATGACTCTTTACGAATAGATCACTGGGTAGAAGATTATTTTATATTCCACAAGGACCGGCTATTGTCCCCAGCAGGTATACGTTTACCTGCTGGGGACTATGCGCCCAGCCTGAACAAAGAAGCCAAGCGTTGCGCGACATGAGAATTCCGATTTCCAAAGCCAGATATGCAACAATCTGCAGAATTTTTTTTATAAATTCTAATCTTAATAACATTATCAATAGGCTACAATGTTCAAAAGTCTGGGATCTCCTGGGATCACAACTATTTTTATACTTCTTTTGGAAAAATAAATTTACAAGCTTGCTTAAAATGCATACATTGAACACTCTTTTATACATACAATATTTCAAATTTCAAAAAGCTATTTGACATGATAATATTCTACATACCTTCAAGATTATCTCCCATTTTACCGATTTGAAATCGGTAGCGTAGAACAAAATATATTTCACTTGGCGCGAATCGAAAATTTCAGCGCACAAAATCGCTACGTTCTTCACTCTCGAACGGTCGATTTCAGACTGTCGTAAGTCGAGTACCGCGAAGGGTAGGGACCGGTCCTTTTACAATAGGGCGTACAAATACCTGGTCTTTGAAATGACATACATAGAAATACGAAATGAGAACACTCAATTTTTGGGTTTTGCCGATTTTTCTGTGATTCTGCCCACAGTGCGCTGAATGGTCAAGGACCATTTATTGCTGACACTGCGAACTTTTTATATTACACGGAATTTGGATGAGTGGAGCTGTGCATTACCGATTTACGCTGCCACAAATCGGTGACTACAAAATAAGAGTATTTTTAAATGTTTAGTTATTATCGAATAATATAATACAACCTTTTTTAAATTTCGATAAATTTTTTATCGACGCATACAACATCCATTGCGTACGTGTTCGAAAATCTTAGGTTATTGAATCTACCGCTTCCGAACGAGCACTCTTCTTCACTTTCCGAAGTTTCTACCTTTTCCCGATAAACGAATCTTTTGCGTTGCGTTAATTGATCTATTTTTGCACAAAAATTCTTGGAGCACATTTTGAAATTTTGAAACAAAATTTTGTTCCCCAATTTTGATGTGTTTAGAGAAAATTCATCTTCACTTCCGAAATTCATCGTTATTCACCTCCACAAGTTTTAAAATGCAACGATGTTATGGAAACTTCTGAATTTTTCATTATTTCATACCGTACGATATATTGTTTGAAATTATAAAAAATTATAACTTTGCAAAATACATAATTTTTCACTGAAAACGCGCGCGGTGGAGCAATCCGCGAACTTCGGTGACTGGATAAGGACTGCAGCTGTTGTGCAAAGTTGAGACCTCCTAACAATACCGAAAAGGATAATGATGTTACGTCGGTATGAAACTTTGTCAGCATTTTTACCCCGGTGGATATCCGATTGCAACTTTTAGCAAAAATGCTATTCTCTCTGCAGCGGCTCACCAGCATTCTAAGCTTCAAGCGCGACACTCCATCTATTCCGGAAAATAAGATAGAGCTCATTCTTCATATGTGTAACGTTGCGAAATTTTTTTTTTTGCGAAAGATTTAACGTGTCCAGATACACACACACACGTGTTGTGTGTGTGCACAGACCCACATACACACAGATACACAACAAAGACACACAAACACAAACATACACACAGAGAAGCACGTTCAAACACAAAGGCTGTAGGAACGCAAAAGAACTGCTTATCTCAGCATCATATTCGATATCATTACTCTATGTGATTGCATAGTTTTAATAATCACCTTTGATCGCGAAAAAATATGACTACGTTTATAACGTACTCGAAAAAAATTGCTAACAATCGTTCATTTCCATTCACTACTTCAGATTATTTTTATCGTCAATGTTATCATCAACCTCACAATATATTTACAGCATTATTTACGGAAGTACAAACCAACCTAATGATTTAAACGTTTTGTAGAGATAATTTCAAAAATTGGATTTTTATTGTAGTTTTTGCGTGATTTTTTAGAAGCATGAAATCAAATATTTTTGGTCAAAGACCCATTGATATTCACTGTTTTATTTGTTCTAATTATTTTCAAACGACATTCAAATTGAAAAAAGTTTTGTCATGATATTTCGATATTTAGATATTTCAAAGCTATGACAATTAAATTCTTTGAGAAAAATTTAATATTTTGTTCTGTTCCAGGATTAACGCATATAAGTGATATATCAATATATGTGTCATTCCATACCATTTCGACCTGGGTCTGACCCTCGACCTCTCGGATTTGGCTCGCGATTTTTTATATGATTGTTCTCACTTTGAAAGGTACCCAGTTTTTTTTCTAGATTTTTCAGATTTAATTTGAATGTTCTATATTTCATTTAACGATTTTATCGATCGACACAATTAAAACATTTGAAAAAATTCTGAAAAATCGTGTGTCGGATATAAAAATTTTTGAGCTTAGAGCCGGAGTGGGGAGATTTTTCCTTCTTACTATTTTTAAGCTTTTTCGGAAAAAAAACGTTCAAAAAAATAGAAGCGTAAGTTATTTTACTATGAATGGTTGCTGAAACATTTTCATATGTAATATCGGATTTTTGAAAAAAATTTCAGATTTTTCGCAAGAGATTTTTTCTTCTTGATTTTGCTAATATAAATTATTCCAAAAAACTGAAATTTTTTTTGAAAAATCCCATATGATACATGAAAATGTTCCAGTAACCATCCATAGTAAAATCACTCACGCTTCTAATTTTTTTAAATTATTGTAATAAAATCGTTTAAAAAATTGTAGAATATTCAAATTGAATCTGAAAAACCTCCAAAAAAAACTGGGTGCCTTTCAAAGTGAGAACAATCATATAAAAAATCGCGAGCCAAATTCGAGAGGTCAAGGGTCAGGCCCAGGTCAAAATGGTATGGAATGACACATATATATATTCTATGGACGCCATAAAAATTACAAAAACGTTTATTTTTGGAAAAATTTATAATTTTTTCTCACCAAAGGCCTAAGAATATTAATGTAATTTTTTTTCATCATCTGTCGATGACACAAACTTCTTGAAAAATCATCACGACGAAATCAGATGTTGCAAAACTATGACAGTTAAATTTGTTTCGAATAATTGAATATTCCTCTGGACAGGGGACCATGGAAATGAGGGTTACTCATTTTTTCTCATCTTCTGCGAATAACGTAGAAGTTATATATTATTTGGAAGGGCCCTCGTACAGAAAAATATTAAATCATTCAGAAAAATCTTAATTGTCTTATCTTTGGAACATCTGATTTCTTCATGATAAATTTTCACGAAAATTCTATGTCATCGATACGCTCGGAGAAAAATCGATTATATTAATATTTTCGGGCCAATGGTCAGAAATAAATATTAAAACTTCCCGAAAATGTAAATTGTCATGATTTTGAGGGGGTTACATTTCTCAATTATGTATGCATATCTATGTAATTATCACCTCATCCAAGTATATATCACTAACAACCATGTGGCCACGTACAGAAAAAATCTAAATTTTTGTACCGTTGAAACATATTGCTCCTTCAAAACAAAACTTTTTTTAAATTTTCACGTCGTCTACAGATTGTCAAAAAATTAGAGAAATCATTATTAATAACATTATGTAACTAAAAAATTTTCTTACAATCCGTAGATTACATGGAAATCCTTGAAAAAATATATCATAAAGAAGCCAGCTCATTTATTTGATTTCTTTTTTAAATTATTTCTTATGGCTTTGCATAAAATTTCTGTTGCATTTGCAAAAATATGAGAACAGCAAGTAATCCTCATATCGACGGTTCTAGAAAAATATGAAATCTACACCAAAATTAAAGTTATCGTAACTATGAAATATCCGATTTCTTCATGATATACTTCATCCGACATCGCCGTGTCAATCCTTCTCATGGAATTTGCATATCATCTACAAGAATATCAAGATCGATAAGGAGACCTCAATCGAAAAATATTTGCTTCCTATTCTTCTTAGAAATTGGAATGGAACCGCTCGAAACAATTTCAATTTTTATTGTAGTTCATGATAACTCTAATTTTTATCATGATAAAACTTTACACGAATTTCTAAATATAATCGATAGTTTATAAGAAAATATAAAAAACATCAACGTCAAGGGATTCTCGGTCGGAAAAATATTTTATTTCTATTGTTGTCAAAAAAATCAGGCTTTGAGTCTCATCATTGTTAGTCTCGTAAAATTGAACCATTGTTTTTTATAACTTATTTTTCAAGTCATAAAATTAAACTATTATATATGATTTTTTCTCCGATGATACAGCATCGAGGGGCTTTACTCTCCTGCCCGGTGTACAAATGATTTCAGTGAGGGTCCGCCTTCACGTGATTCCATGTATGATTTTAGTGATTGCAACCCAACATGATTTCAAAGATTCATACATAGTTTTCCTGATTTCGCAGATAATTGAAGTTTCGAACGTTCGGTCGAACGAAAAATCTATAAATGTATTTGTTTAACGAAAAAATTGGGAGAACTATGCAAATTACTTTGTTAATAATAACTTCAGATATTGAACAACGTTTCAAAAAGTATTTCCAAAGTGTTAACAAGCCGCAAAAAAACTTCTGTAAAAGGATAAGTTCGTCGATTTTTTCGTTCGAAACTTTCAATTCATGATTTCATTGACTTCATTTAATTCGAATCATGATTGCAAAATACGAGTAATTACAGAGAATTCGCTTTTAGATCTGAAAAATAATCGGAGAAACAATGAGAGGATGGGCGCGGGCCAAGGGCCGATTTGAGGTCTTGAAAATAACACTTACATTCAACAACAACAAAAATTTATTTTCTGATAAATAACTTTTTCAATACCCGCTAAACTCTGTCGACAAAATACGTATGACTGAATTCCTTTACCACTAACTCACCCTTTGCCATACTTGCGACTTCATGTCAGGCATAACGTGTGCCGCGGATAATGTTACATCCTGGAATAATCCGTATCATTCCTCATCCGCATTCTGTCCCTATTTTTACAGATTGCAGCATTAATTTTGTCCGTTAAGGAAGCACACACCTGTGTTAAGTGATTGGGTGTTTACTGCTAAAGTTGGAAATAAAAAATATCAATTGCTCATTGGCACTCTTAACATTTTCAGACGACAAGTGTTTGTCTCCGCTCCCGAAAAAATACAACTTAAGACTTTATTATCACTGTAGTCAATTTCTGCTAGTTGCTTCTATTGGTATATGCAAAATGACGGAGTGGATGTGCTAAAGGTTCATGAAACTTTGTGTGTTATTTGTTATATCATATATATACGTACGAAAAAAATAGTACTGTATTATTCTTATTTAAAATATATATATATGAAATCGTCAAAATTTGAAAAAAATGTCGCGCGATTTAGAATGCTTTCATACCATTATATATCGCTCCTTTTTTGCACGATCTGCGCATTTATCGTATAATTTTTACGATTTCACGGTAACGAAACTTGGTGCATTATTCGCATGTCCGTAAGACGATTTGCCGTTTTTCGATATTTTGTACGAGCGATTTTCTATGAGCTGATCGGACGCGTCATTTTATCACCCTATGATAACGAGTTCCGCTCATTATTCGCATTCTCGTATAATGATTTAACCTTTTCATAAGTTTTGGACATGCGTTTTTTCTATAAGCTGATGGGACCGGTCCAACTGGACGTACGTTTGGCTGTAAGCTCATTGGACGCAATCACATCGTTTTGGATGCTCCAATGATATCAAAAGTTTACACATTATTCTCATATCGATGCACTGATACAGTTTTTTCAAATATTCTGATTTCATGAAAGGCTCGTCAATCACACTATATCTACGTCGCTCCTATTTTTCGAGATTTCTACAACTGTCTCATCATTTTTATGATCCTGTTGTAACAAAACCTCGAACATTATTCACACATTCTTATGATGATGTAACTTTCCCAGATATTTTGGACGAGGGTTTTTCATTGCGCTAATTGGACGGTAATCTTCTAAAAACTCATTGGTTGCTTCACTTTTCATGATCATATGATAACGAAATTCCACACATTATTCGCATTTCCGTGTGACGATTCAACCTTTTCAGAAAATTTGGACACGCCTTTTTCCACAAGCAGAATGATTCATCATTATTAAGATCCCAAAAATATTATAACAAAACCTCGCAAATTATTCGCATATCCTTACGATAATTTAATCTCCCCAGATATTTTAGTCGAGAGGTTTTTCGATGAGCTGATTGGACAAGCGTTTTTCTAGAAGCTGGTTGGACGCTTGATTTTCAGTGATCCCATGATAACAAATCTTGCACATTATTCTCATATCCGCATGAACATTCAACCTCGCTACATATTTTGGTTGCGTCGTTTTTCTGTAAGCTAATTGGAAGCGAAAATGAACCCTATGCGAAAATTCGCGAGTTTGCACGCAAATATACCCATTGCAGGAAAACAATTTACTGCATATTTTTTGGCTAAAAATCGATTTATTTTTTAAAAGCGCACCATTTCTAAAAAATTTAATTAAAGAATAAAAATCACTACGTAGTTCCATAGCCGATAGCATGTAGATTATGTAATATTTTCGTTTTTCGTTCCAGGTCTTGTACTGTATTAAAAATTTGTTTTAATGAAAACTTTTTTTATAAACGCTTTACTGCTTAGTTTTTGGCCAAAAATCGATGCATTTTTTTCAAAAGTTCACCATTTCTGCAAAATTTGCTTCAAAAAACAACCTTCATGTAGTTCCATTGTCAATATTACATAGATTAGGAATTTGTTTCAGTTTTTTTTACAGATCGTAAGTTTTACTACAAAGTCTGGCCTCCCAACAAAGAGTTTAGGAAATGAAGCGACTTCAAAGATTGGCTCTGTCCCCGCTATTTTGTGTCAAAGTGATAGTAACATTTTTTTAATGCTTCAATATACATTACATTTTATTCATTTTTTATACCCTCAGCGAATATTTTTTAATTCATCACAAATTATTCTTATCAGTTTATGTAATTGTGTGAAAAATCTCAGCTTTTTACATGCGAAACTTTTTTTTCATCAGGTTCATGATATAGCGTGATATATCACCGACCCAACTTATGTCGCCCCGTTTTCTATTTATTGCACTCGCGGATTTTCAAACTTATGTCGCCCCGTTTTCTGTTTATTGCACTCGCGGATTTTCAAACGGGGCGACATAAGTTTGAAAATCCGCGAGTGCAATAATCAGAAAACGGGGCGACATAAGTTGGGTCGGTGAAATATCACGCTATATAATGAACCTGATGAAAAAGAAGTTTCGCATGTAAAAAGCTGAGATTTTTCACACAATTACATAAACTGATAAGAATAATTTGTGATGAATTAAAAAATATTCGCTGAGGGTATAAAGAATGAATAAAATGTAATGTATATTGAAGCATTAAAAAAATGTTACTATCACTTTGACACAAAATAGCGGGGACAGAGCCAATCTTTGAAGTCGCTTCATTTCCTAAACTCTTTGATGGGAGGCCAGACTTTGTAGTAAAACTTACGATCTGTAAAAAAAACTGAAACAAATTCCTAATCTATGTAATATTGACAATGGAACTACATGAAGGTTGTTTTTTGAAGCAAATTTTGCAGAAATGGTGAACTTTTGAAAAAAATGCATCGATTTTTGGCCAAAAACTAAGCAGTAAAGCGTTTATAAAAAAAGTTTTCATTAAAACAAATTTTTAATACAGTACAAGACCTGGAACGAAAAACGAAAATATTACATAATCTACATGCTATCGGCTATGGAACTACGTAGTGATTTTTATTCTTTAATTAAATTTTTTAGAAATGGTGCGCTTTTAAAAAATAAATCGATTTTTAGCCAAAAAATATGCAGTAAATTGTTTTCCTGCAATGGGTATATTTGCGTGCAAACTCGCGAATTTTCGCATAGGGTTCATTTTCGCTTCCAATTAGCTTACAGAAAAACGACGCAACCAAAATATGTAGCGAGGTTGAATGTTCATGCGGATATGAGAATAATGTGCAAGATTTGTTATCATGGGATCACTGAAAATCAAGCGTCCAACCAGCTTCTAGAAAAACGCTTGTCCAATCAGCTCATCGAAAAACCTCTCGACCAAAATATCTGGGGAGATTAAATTATCGTAAGGATATGCGAATAATTTGCGAGGTTTTGTTATAATATTTTTAGGATCTTAATAATGATGAATCATTCTGCTTGTGGAAAAAGGCGTGTCCAAATTTTCTGAAAAGGTTGAATCGTCACACGGAAATGCGAATAATGTGTGGAATTTCGTTATCATATGATCATGAAAAGTGAAGCAACCAATGAGTTTTTAGAAGATTACCGTCCAATTAGCGCAATGAAAAACCCTCGTCCAAAATATCTGGGAAAGTTACATCATCATAAGAATGTGTGAATAATGTTCGAGGTTTTGTTACAACAGGATCATAAAAATGATGAGACAGTTGGAGAAATCTCGAAAAATAGGAGCGACGTAGATATAGTGTGATTGACGAGCCTTTCATGAAATCAGAATATTTGAAAAAACTGTATCAGTGCATCGATATGAGAATAATGTGTAAACTTTTGATATCATTGGAGCATCCAAAACGATGTGATTGCGTCCAATGAGCTTACAGCCAAACGTATGTCCAGTTGGACCGGTCCCATCAGCTTATAGAAAAAACGCATGTCCAAAACTTATGAAAATGTTAAATCATTATACGAGAATGCGAATAATGAGCGGAACTCGTTATCATAGGGTGATAAAATGACGCGTCCGATCAGCTCATAGAAAATCGCTCGTACAAAATATCGAAAAACGGCAAATCGTCTTACGGACATGCGAATAATGCACCAAGTTTCGTTACCGTGAAATCGTAAAAATTATACGATAAATGCGCAGATCGTGCAAAAAAGGAGCGATATATAATGGTATGAAAGCATTCTAAATCGCGCGACATTTTTTTCAAATTTTGACGATTTCATATATATATATTTTAAATAAGAATAATACAGTACTATTTTTTTCGTACGTATATATATGATATAACAAATAACACACAAAGTTTCATGAACCTTTAGCACATCCACTCCGTCATTTTGCATATACCAATAGAAGCAACTAGCAGAAATTGACTACAGTGATAATAAAGTCTTAAGTTGTATTTTTTCGGGAGCGGAGACAAACACTTGTCGTCTGAAAATGTTAAGAGTGCCAATGAGCAATTGATATTTTTTATTTCCAACTTTAGCAGTAAACACCCAATCACTTAACACAGATGTGTGCTTCCTTAACGGACAAAATTAATGCTGCAATCTGTAAAAATAGGGACAGAATGCGGATGAGGAATGATACGGATTATTCCAGGATGTAACATTATCCGCGGCACACGTATGCCTGACATGAAGTCGCAAGTATGGCAAAGGGTGAGTTAGTGGTAAAGGAATTCAGTCATACGTATTTTGTCGACAGAGTTTAGCGGGTATTGAAAAAGTTATTTATCAGAAAATAAATTTTTGTTGTTGTTGAATGTAAGTGTTATTTTCAAGACCTCAAATCGGCCCTTGGCCCGCGCCCATCCTCTCATTGTTTCTCCGATTATTTTTCAGATATAAAAAGGAATTCTCTGTAATTACTCGTATTTTGCAATCATGATTCGAATTAAATGAAGTCAATGAAATCATGAATTGAAAGTTTCGAACGAAAAAATCGACAAACTTATCCTTTTACAGAAGTTTTTTTGAGGCTTGTTAACACTTTGGAAATACTTTTTGAAACGTTGTTCAATATCTGAAGTTATTATTAACAAAGTAATTTGCATAGTTCTCCCAATTTTTTCGTTAAACAAATACATTTATAGATTTTTCGTTCAACCGAACGTTCAAAACTTCAATTATCTGCGAAATCAGGAAAACTATGTATGAATCTTTGAAATCATGTTGGGTTGCAATCACTAAAATCATACACGAAATCACGTGAAGGCGGACCCTCACTGAAATCATTTGTACACCGGGCAGGAGAGTAAAGCCCCTCGATGCTGTATCATCGGAGAAAAAATCATATATAATAGTTTAATTTTATGACTTGAAAAATGAGTTATAAAAAACAATGGTTCAATTTTACGAGACTAACAATGATGAGACTCAAAGCCTGATTTTTTTGACAACAATAGAAATAAAATATTTTTCCGACCGAGAATCCCTTGACGTTGATGTTTTTTATATTTTCTTATAAACTATCGATTATATTTAGAAATTCGTGTAAAGTTTTATCATGATAAAAATTAGAGTTATCATGAACTACAATAAAAATTGAAATTGTTTCGAGCGGTTCCATTCCAATTTCTAAGAAGAATAGGAAGCAAATATTTTTCGATTGAGGTCTCCTTATCGATCTTGATATTCTTGTAGATGATATGCAAATTCCATGAGAAGGATTGACACGGCGATGTCGGATGAAGTATATCACGAAGAAATCGGATATTTCATAGTTACGATAACTTTAATTTTGGTGTAGATTTCATATTTTTCTAGAACCGTCGATATGAGGATTACTTGCTGTTCTCATATTTTTGCAAATGTAACAGAAATTTTATGCAAAGCCATAAGAAATAATTTAAAAAAGAAATCAAATAAATGAGCTGGCTTCTTTATGATATATTTTTTCAAGGATTTTCATGTAATCTACGGATTGTAAGAAATTTTTTTAGTTACATAATGTTATTAATAATGATTTCTCTAATTTTTTGACAATCTGTAGACGACGTGAAAATTTAAAAAAAGTTTTGTTTTGAAGGAGCAATATGTTTCAACCTAACAAAAATTTAGATTTTTTCTGTACGTGGCCACATGGTTGTTAGTGATATATACTTGGATGAGGTGATAATTACATAGATATGCATACATAATTGAGAAATGTAACCCCCTCAAAATCATGACAATTTACATTTTCGGGAAGTTTTAATATTTATTTCTGACCATAGGCCCGAAAATATTAATATAATCGATTTTTCTCCGAGCGTATCGATGACATAGAATTTTCGTGAAAATTTATCATGAAGAAATCAGATGTTCCAAAGATAAGACAATTAAGATTTTTCTGAATGATTTAATATTTTTCTGTACGAGGGCCCTTCCAAATAATATATAACTTCTACGTTATTCGCAGAAGATGAGAAAAAATGAGTAACCCTCATTTCCATGGTCCCCTGTCCAGAGGAATATTCAATTATTCGAAACAAATTTAACTGTCATAGTTTTGCAACATCTGATTTCGTCGTGATGATTTTTCAAGAAGTTTGTGTCATCGACAGATGATGAAAAAAAATTACATTAATATTCTTAGGCCTTTGGTGAGAAAAAATTATAAATTTTTCCAAAAATAAACGTTTTTGTAATTTTTATGGCGTCCATAGAATATATATATGTGTCATTCCATACCATTTTGACCTGGGCCTGACCCTTGACCTCTCGAATTTGGCTCGCGATTTTTTATATGATTGTTCTCACTTTGAAAGGCACCCAGTTTTTTTTGGAGGTTTTTCAGATTCAATTTGAATATTCTACAATTTTTTAAACGATTTTATTAC
The DNA here is from genome assembly GCA_946863875.1 of Alloplasta piceator. NCBI lineage: Eukaryota > Metazoa > Arthropoda > Insecta > Hymenoptera > Ichneumonidae > Alloplasta > Alloplasta piceator. The sequence goes on along the minus strand of OX333077.1, from coordinate 25,430,235 downwards.
AATAATTTAAAAAAATTAGAAGCGTGAGTGATTTTACTATGGATGGTTACTGGAACATTTTCATGTATCATATGGGATTTTTCAAAAAAAATTTCAGTTTTTTGGAATAATTTATATTAGCAAAATCAAGAAGAAAAAATCTCTTGCGAAAAATCTGAAATTTTTTTCAAAAATCCGATATTACATATGAAAATGTTTCAGCAACCATTCATAGTAAAATAACTTCCGCTTCTATTTTTTTGAACGTTTTTTTTCCGAAAAAGCTTAAAAATAGTAAGAAGGAAAAATCTCCCCACTCCGGCTCTAAGCTCAAAAATTTTTATATCTGACACACGATTTTTCAGAATTTTTTCAAATGTTTTAATTGTGTCGATCGATAAAATCGTTAAATGAAATATAGAAAATTCAACTTAAATCTGAAAAATCTAGAAAAAAAACTGGGTACCTTTCAAAGTGAGAACAATCATATAAAAAATCGCGAGCCAAATCCGAGAGGTCAAGGGTCAGACCCAGGTCGAAATGGTATGGAATGACACATATATTGATATATCACTTATATGCGTTAATCCTGGAACAGAACAAAATATTAAATTTTTCTCAAAGAATTTAATTGTCATAGCTTTGAAATATCTAAATATCGAAATATCATGACAAAACTTTTTTCAATTTGAATGTCGTTTGAAAATAATTAGAACAAATAAAACAGTGAATATCAATGGGTCTTTGACCAAAAATATTTGATTTCATGCTTCTAAAAAATCACGCAAAAACTACAATAAAAATCCAATTTTTGAAATTATCTCTACAAAACGTTTAAATCATTAGGTTGGTTTGTACTTCCGTAAATAATGCTGTAAATATATTGTGAGGTTGATGATAACATTGACGATAAAAATAATCTGAAGTGGTGAATGGAAATGAACGATTGTTAGCAATTTTTTTCGAGTACGTTATAAACGTAGTCATATTTTTTCGCGATCAAAGGTGATTATTAAAACTATGCAATCACATAGAGTAATGATATCGAATATGATGCTGAGATAAGCAGTTCTTTTGCGTTCCTACAGCCTTTGTGTTTGAACGTGCTTCTCTGTGTGTATGTTTGTGTTTGTGTGTCAGTAGATGAGCTATGAGAGTTCTGGGCCACTTCGTCCTGCTATTCGAACTGCAACCGTCGGTAAGGTAGGAATCCAACTGCAACCCGCGGTCGGTAAGGTAGGAACCTAAACCGCCGGTAAGGTAGAGATAGGTTGCAGTTATCTCAGGTTGCAGTTATCTCAGGTTGCAGTTATCTCAGGTTGCAGTTATCTCAGGTTGCAGTTATCCGCGGTCGGTAAGGTAGGGATCGAACCTAAACTTTCAAAAAAACTCGAAAACTCGAACTGCAACCCGAACATAAACTCGAATTTCGAAAAATCAAACATAAACTGCAACCTAAACCGATTTGCCAATTGGATGATTCAATTTTAGCCTTCGAACAGCCGATTATCATAATTTTGGCCTTCGATGAAATTCACAATTTTGGCCATGAATTTTTCATTTATTGAAGGCGTCGGTAAGGTAGGGCGACTCCAACCCCGTGTTCATCCAATTGGGCGGGGTGCAAACAGATGGCGTGAAATCTTGGCGCGAAAATTTGAATTTGCCAATTGGATGGCTGTCGACGGGATAGCGGGATAGCAGGATAGCAGGTAGCAGGATATCAGGATATCTGGTAGCCGGATATCCGACAGCAGGTATCCTGAATCCGCCAATCACATAGTAGGAATCCCGAATCAACCAATCAGCGAGCAGAAATCCCGAATCGAACCTAAATCAGCGAGCAGAAATTTCAACAAAACGGCGGGAAATTTGAATTCGAAAAAAATTTTCATTCGCATATCATGATTCGCATATCATGATTCTGGCTACTGCAAAGCCGGATATCATAATTTTTTGCTATCGAATAACCGAGCTGGCCACCCCACAGCTAAATATTATGATTCTGGCCACCGCACAGCTGGATATCATGACTTTTTTGCCATCGAGTAGCTGAGCTAGCCATCTGATATCTTGGCCTTCGAACATCAGAATATCATAATTCTGACAGAGAAATATCATGATTCTGACCACCGCACAGTAGAATATCATGATTGTATTCCACGTATAGAATAATTTCACTCTGACGTACATCAAAATTCTACTTTCACGTATGAATTTTCACGTATTTTGATATCGGAATTTCACGTTTTTTTTTTCAATCGGAATTTTCCACGTTTTTTTTTTTTTTTTTTTTTTTTTTTTTTTTTTTTTTTAAATCGGAATTTTTGGACGTTTACGTAGTAGAATTCATCTATTCACGTACCAGAATATTCCAATGAAGCTAAACAGTTCAATCTATGACGAATTGAGATATCAAAAACGCGGTCTGTAGCAATGAGCAAATTGAGGTTATGCAAATGATTTTCACATGTACTTCTTTGATTTGCTGATGGAATTATCTCAATTCCATTAATTAGATGATTTTAAATACTTAAAGAATGAAATCATGAGAATTTATGTATATTTACACTTGGAATCGGGAATTTATAGCGTTAAGTTGTTTGAATTTTCCCGCAAACGTGCGCGCGACGATTATTAATTCACGTTTCCGGTCGTGTAATGCGACGTGCGCGCGATGATTTTTGTTTGCGCGGGACGATTTCTGTTTCCGCGCGACAATTTTCGTTTGCGCGCGACGTTTATGTTTGCGCGCGACGATTATCGATCCGTGCCGCCGCAGTTTTCGGCCTATAAAAAGGGGTGTAGATTCCGAGAATTTCGCATTTCACCAGCAGTCACCAGCAGTCACCATGCAGGACACCATGGAGGAGCCAAAGAACATGGTAAGTATTTAATCTTCCGAAAACTCTCTCCCCTGCCCCTCTTTCGGGAATTCTCTCGGAAATCCTCTGTCCTCTACGCTCTTCCAAGATCCATCCGCCCTTTTTCATATCAAGTCTATTTCACGCTCTTCCGAGACCTATCCGCCCTTCTTACATCAAACCACGCTCTTCCGAGGACTATCCATCCTTTTTGCAAGAAGGGCAAACTACCGGTCGGTAAGATAGGAATCGAAACTTTAACTTTTTTTATATTTTCAGATCACAGATTACAGCACGTGCTGCACCCTGCAGCACGAGGGTGACCCCCGCTTGGAGAAGAGGAAAGCGAGAGCAATCATGTCTCTCCCGCTCCCGAAATGGGCGGTTTTGGTGCACGAAAAAAAAGAGGTGAGTCTATCCTCTCCTCCCTTCTTAACTCCTCCCATAATTTTCAATTTCTAATATTCTTTCTCCTTTCAGAAACTAATATTAAGGGGTGTGTCTGAGGCAGTGGCTTGGGCCATATTGTTGCCACCACCACCACCGCCGCCTCTACCACCACCCAAATGCGCTCCAGCAAGCGGGGTGGGGTCATTTCCACCACAGTCACCCTCCGGATCGGCTCATCCTTCACCCTGGCAATGGTCCCCGATACCACTACCACCGACACCATCATCGACACTACCACTACCACCGACGCCATCACCGACACCACCACTGCCATCACCGATACCACCACTACCACCGACACCACCGACGCCATCAGTGACACCACCGACGCCATCAGCGACACCACCACCACTACCACCACCATCACCGATACCACTACCACCGACACCATCACCGACACCACCACTGCCATCACCGACACCACCACTGCCATCATCGACACCATCACCGACACCACCACCACTGCTACCACCAACACCAACGACGCCACCACCATCACCATTACCGCCGACACCCCCACCACCAACACCGCCACCACGGATACTAACGCCACTGCCACCAACACCTCCACCACGGATACTAACGCCACTGCCACCAACACCTCCACCACGACTACTGACACCACTGCCACTGACACCATCACGACTGACGTCATCACGACTGACGTCATCTAGAAACGCGTATGCCCTACTGGTGGACGATCTGAGACTCTCAGATGACAGCAGCAGTGATGGCCTGGCTCGTCCGATCAAGAAGAAGAAGGATTGGTCGTCGGATAAGGAAAACCGACAGGTAAAAATAATTCCTCCTCCGACGACCGACCCTTCTTCGGGAAGAAGACGGAAGGGGGTTATCACAAGGGTGGGCCGTGAGCGAACTGTGCCCACTCCTGTGATGTCTGGGTCATCACTGCCATCGATGCCGATAATTCCAACGAAGGCAAAGTCATCTGAGAGACCCCTCAGCATCGCCACCCTTAGGGCATACGCCGCTAGATTGGCAAAGACAAAGGAGAAGGAGGCGGCGAAGATACGTCCGCGGGCACATACCCCTCCTTCTCCTTTGAAAGACCCGACTGTGAGGAAGAGGACGTGCCCGGCAAAAATGGGTGTACTGAGACGTCCTCTTTCTGAATCTACGGAATTCAATTGATTTTTTTTTTTGACGGAACGCCCATTTTTATATTATTATTTTTTGTATTAATTTTTTTCGTTCCGATTTTTTGCGTTTTTCATTTTTTTTTTGTTCACATTTTTCAATCTCAGTTTTTATTTTTTTTCGTTCATCTTCATTTGATTGCCATTGTTTTTTTGTACATTTTTTTTTCAATTTGAAAAAATATTGTTTTTTGTTTTTATATTTTTATTTCACCATTGTTTTTGAGAATTTTTCAATGTAAAAAAAAAATATTGTTTTCATAGATTTTTGTTTTTTATTTTTAATAAATTTTATTAAAAAATACATTTTTTTCGCTTTTATTTTCAACGAATATATTCATGGGGCACATTCATATTGGGGTTCGCGTCATCCTCAGTCGGTAGCTTTGGATTCTGCTTGGTGTCGGTATTTACGAAGCTGATATTTTCTGCTTCGGAGTCGGTATCGTCGTCAGTGGTGGAATCCTCGTGACTATCATCATCGTACTGGAGAAGCCATGTTTTCAGCGCGGCTGCGTTGTAAGCGGCACAGTGCGGATTCCACAAGTGTTTGTGATTGCTGCATGTGTTACTTGCATTCTCACGCAATTTCACCAGTGATGGACAGCCGAGTTCATCGAGGTCGACCAGCTGATGCTCGAGGAGTTCTTTTTTCAGCCATCGCATTTTCTCCGCACCCTTGACGTACACCTTACTGGCGCCTTGTATCAACTGATGCAGGATCTCGTAGACTTGCTCGTAAGGTATATCGCCATGATTCCAGCTGATGCCGTGATAATTATGCTGCAGCCAGAGATTCATGCCCTTATACTTGGCAGGCAGTTCATTCCATAGTTGAGGTGGTTCAAATAGATACACCGATGGTATGGAATCAGCTTCGACAGCAACGACTGCCATCTCCTTGAAGACGAAGTCATTTTGAGGTCTTTTGAACCCTTGGATGTCTACCACGAACTCCATGGTCGAAGTGATGCTCGTGGCTGCAATCGCCGCTCTTTTATACCCGCTATGCGCACCACGAGCTTCGAGAACGTTCCATCATCCCCTCTCCATCAACCAATCAGCGTCGAGTTTGCTACCCCCCACCAATTTGCGAATTGGTATAAATAGAGGGTTTCATCGCCAGAACGATTACATTCGCCTGGGTCTTCTCTCTCGAGGTACACATCTAATAGGATATCTATCGACACTAGAGTCAGTGACCAGAATATTCCATCAACCAATCAGCGACGAGAATCTTTCTTCAGCCAATCAGCGATGAGATTATCCCACCAACCAATCAGCGTTGAGTTTGCTATCCCCCCCCCCCCAATTGATGAATTGGTATAAATAGAGGGTTTCGTTGCTGGAACGATCACATTCGCCTGGGTCTTCTCTCGAGTTACACAGCCAAGAGGAAATCAAAATGTCTGCAGTGGATTGCAAGGATATCATCAAGACATGGGAGGAAGTATTGGAGGCAGTTAAAAATTTAAGTTCTGCGGAGATTCTTGAGTGGGTGAAACGTTTGGATGCCGTGAGAAAACCGTTCCGGCTGATGAAAGGACTCGCTACATCGGAGAAACAGAGATACCTCTTCATCGATGGCTTCCTCACCGGGATACGCATTAAATTGACGAGATTGATGAAACGTGGTGAAGGAATACGAGAGAGGCACATCGATAAAGTAGTATGGTCTGATATCAGATCGTCATTCAAAGATCGTATCAGGACAGGTGTCATCACGAACATAGACCACGTTGACGTGAAATCCTTTCTGAAAGAATGTGCCAGCAACTTTCAATCCAAAATTCGACATGTTTTCAAGCGAGAGAGAAATGCTGTAAAGGTTTATGCGGCACTCACAGCGAAATTTCGATTAATAAAGGACGATGAGGAAATAATCGAAATGAAACACTTTAACACAAAGGCTGGATCAATTTTCGAAACAACCAAGCTGGCTGAGTGGTTTGCTGAGAACGTGCAAGAGCCCATGCAGCGCGAAGTCGAGGAATTCGAGCACCATGGTTCGGGATGGACGCTCCATTCCATCGTCAGCTTGACGGTGAATATCGGCAAATTCAACCCGATTCGAGGCAGCTTCTACGTGGATTTACCTGATGAAATTCATAAGAAAAAGGCATGTGTCAACGTACGAAACGATGACAATATGTGCTTCAAGTGGGCCATACTCTCTGCCTTACATCCTGGAGATCATTCCGAGCGCGTTTCCAAATATCACAGATACGCAGCGGAATTAAACTTTAATGGAATCGAATTTCCCGTGCCGCCGAGACAAGTGGCCAAATTCGAGAGACAAAATGACATCTCGGTTAATGTGTACATTCTCAAGAAGAAACGCCGTTTTGAGACTGTACCAATTCACGTGACATCTTCGAAGAAGAATCGACATGTAAACTTGCTTCTCGTGCAAGATCATTACTTTAACGAGGATGCGGATGCGGAGGAAGAGGAAGGGACTGTCGAACCTACAAAATTCCACTACGTGTGGATAAAGAGTTTGTCTCGCTTGCTTTCGAGTCAAGTATCAAAACATAATGGTAAGACACACATCTGCGACCGCTGCCTTCATTACTTCCACAGCGAAGAAAAGTTGGCGAATCATGTCGATGACTGCAAGAGAGTCAACAAGTGTAAGGTCAAAATGCCGAAATGGGGAAATACGATACTGCGGTTCAAGAACCACTGTCACAAGGAACCCGTTCCATTCATCGTGTACGCGGACTTTGAATGTCTCTTGAAATCCACACGTGACGAGAATGCCTACCAAAAGCACGAGGCTTTCAGCGTGGGATACTACTTCAAGTGCTCCTACGACGACTCGTTGTCGAGATACCGCAGTTACCGGGGATCCAAGCCCGCTGAATGGTTCGCTCTGGAGCTTCAACAGCTGGCGAAAGAATTGGATGACATCCACGCGAATCCAAAACCCATGGAGGCATTGTCGTTGGATGAGCTGCGGCAATTTCGTACAGCCAAGACATGCCACATTTGCGAGCGAGCATTGAGCATCGACAGAGTCCGAGATCACTGTCATTTGACGGGAAAGTAAGTGAACTCTTTTTTCTTACTTTTTATACGCGGGCAAGTTTGCTAAGATGTGTCTATTTGCAGATACCGAGGACCAGCCCACAATGAGTGCAATCTAAATTATCGGGATTCCCGCATGGTACCAGTGGCATTTCACAATCTCTCGGGATACGACTCTCACTTCATCATCCGAGAAATCGCCACCTCCTTTGAAGGACAGGTCACACTGTTGCCGCAGACGAAGGACCGTTACATCTCTTTCACGAAAAACATCAAGGGCAGCGACGTTAATTTTCGGTTCATTGACTCACTGCGTTTTATGAACTCGTCGCTGGAGAAACTAGCCTCGTACCTGGACAAACTGGAGATCACGAGACGTGAGTTCTCACAACTTTCCGTCGACACATTCCAGCTCCTGACGAGAAAAGGTGTATTTCCATACGAGTACGTTGACTCAATCGCCAAACTCGATGTCAAAGAGCTACCACCGAAAGAAGCCTTCCACAGCACGCTGAACGACAGCGACGTCTCCACCGAGGATTATGAGCATGCTTGCACAGTATGGAGAGAGTTTGAAATCAGAGACTTGGGCGAATACTCGGATCTCTATTTGAAGACAGACGTGATGCTATTGGCTGACATTTTCGAGAATTTCCGTGACAACTGTCTCAAGGCCTACGGACTCGATCCAGCGCACTACTATACGACGCCAGGCTTTACATGGGACGCCATGCTTAAGTTAACGAAAATCGAGCTAGAGCTTTTCGCCGACGTGGACATGCACTTGTTCGTGGAGCTGGGTATACGAGGCGGAGTGAGCCAGTGCTGCAATAGATACGCTCGAGCCAACAACAAATACATGAGCGACTACGATCGGGACAAGGCTAATAAGTATCTCATGTACTTTGACGTGAACAACCTCTACGGCTGGGCAATGATAGAATCCCTGCCATATGGTGGCTTCAAGTGGACAGCGAACGACGTTGACTGGGATGTGGCAGATGATTCGCCGACCGGATACATCCTCGAGGTCGATCTCGAGTATTCGGAGAATCTTCACGATGCGCACAAAGATTTGCCTCTATGCCCCGAGCACAAGAGTGCACCAGGCTCCACACAAACGAAACTCATGACGACGCTCGATCCAAAGAGCCACTACATTCTTCACTACCGTAGCTTGAAGCAAGCTCTCAAGTACGGACTCAAGCTGAAACGCATCCATCGAGTCTTGCAATTCAATCAGCGACCGTGGCTTAAAGATTACATCGAGCTCAACACCGAGCTGCGAAAGAAGGCCACCAATGAATTCGGGAAGACTTTGTTTAAGCTGATGAACAACGCGGTATATGGTAAAACGATGGAGGATGTGCGCAAGCACGTCGCGGTGAAACTCGTCACTCACTGGGAAGGACGCTATGGGGCCGAGGCACTCATCGCAAGACCCAATTTTCACAGTTACACGATCTTCGAAGAGAATCTTGTCGCCGTACAACTGACAAAGACTGAGGTTTACCTCAATAAACCAATCTACGTGGGTCTGTGCGTGCTGGATTTGTCGAAGATCCTCGTCTATGACTTCCACTACGAGTTTATGCTAAAGAGACGTGAGTTTGAGGCTGGCTGTAAACTTTTATACACAGACACAGACAGTCTACTATATGAGGTCGAGTGCGAGGACATTTACGTCATGATGAGGGACAACATTGATCAATTCGACACATCAGATTATTCCGACACGAATCCCTTCGGAATGCCACGGCGTAACAAAAAAGTCATCGGACTCATGAAGGATGAGTGCAACGGGCGAATAATGACAGAATTCGTGGGGCTCCGCAGTAAGATGTACAGCGTGCGAGTCGACGGTCAAGATCGTATGAAGAAGGTGAAGGGTGTAAAGACGAGTGTGGTTGAAGCCACCATCACCTTCGATGACTTCACCAAGTGCCTGAGAGAGCGATGCATACAGCGTAGGACGCAATGTACGATACGGTCTCGTGAGCATCAAGTCCACACGGAGAGGCAGGAAAAGGTGGCCCTAAGTCCTCACGACGACAAACGATACTTGCTACCTAATAGTACCGATACGCTGCCTTGGGGACACTACAAGATTCCAAAAAGCCCACCAGAATTCGTCATTGTCGAGTAGTGGTGGGAATACCCCCAGTGCAACGTTAGAGTGGGAGCGACCAATCAGAATATCGGAGGTCGACCCTGGAGAGGGGATAGCGGGTATATCAAGCGCGCCCGCAGAGTCTTTCTCTTCATACCACCGCCAAGATGGACAAGCTCAACATCGCTAGTCTCAACAAGATTGCTAGTCACAATGGCTTTCTCCCAACGAAGCGACTCGGAGATCTCGAACTCAATCGAATCTACAGAGTCACCGATCTAAGACAAGTCGAGACGAGGTATGGACTCAAAATCGTCACAGACCTCGACAACGAGCTCCAAGTCTTTATGCCGAAACGCATCTCCACCGCATTCGAGCAAGATCGGGCGATGCTTGACCTCACGAAGCGCACCGTTGAAGACAAAAAGTTGCACCTGAAATATCTGGGTGGTGTAAATAATCATATGGAATTCATCGAAAAATAATAGTCATATGAAAAGACTGATTGTTCATTAATAATGATTGTTTATTAATAAAAAAAAGACAATAATTTTGTTATAAATCTGTTTTATTTATCCAACTATTGTGTGATCCATCGAATCCCAACCACTTAACATAAAGGCGATCTCCACGTTTTTTCAGAACTTTCTCCACGAGATATACGTCGGGATATTTGGCTCTGAGGAGCTCTTCTTCGTAGAATCCTCCGGCAATGGGCTCATCCTGATAGTCCTTCAGCTTGTACGTCACTGGGCTCGTTGCAGCTACATGATCCACGGTGAAAACTTCTGTTGTCCAGTTGGCTGTGTAGCCTTTCTCGAAAACGTGCTTGTTCTTGCTCACGCGCACCTTGTCACCCACGCGGAACTTGGGTGCTCTGGGAATGCGTCGATCGGTGAAACGCTGCATCAATGTCGCATCGACACTCGTGACGTCTTTGGGCTTCATGCCGATAGTTCGATGTTTGGTATCATTGTACGCGGTTACGAGATCGGGCAAGATGTCGAGCCACTTGTAGCTTCCGCGCAGACTGAATCGTAACCACATTCTGTTTTTGAGTGTGCGATTAAAACGTTCAACGATGGACGCTTTGAGATTGCTATACGTGGAGTAGTGATTGATGCGATATTCCTTCATGAGCTTCTGAAAGCTGGCATTGTAGAATTCTTTGCCTTTGTCGGTCTGCATGTTTGCAGGTACTCGACCTTGTCGTAGCACAGATTCCATAGCGTTGGTGACATCCTTGGCGGTTTTCTGCTTCACGGGAACGGCCCAAGCAAACTTGGAAAGCACGTCGATGATGGTGAGCAAGTATCTCGCGCCTTTGTTTTCTCGTGCGTAAGACTGCATCTCGACGAGATCCGCCTGCCACGTTTCATCCAGTCCACGCACGTCAAACTTGCGACGGGGATAATTACGACGAGCGGGCTTATGTAGCTCTTCCACTAGTCTCTCATGTTCCATGCCGCTAGTTTTGCACGGTCAAATCCACTACCGATGTATCGCTTATTGCAATATTTCTCAATGCCTCCCGTACCCGCTCCTGCAGAATCTCAAACTTCACTGCAAGATTGTCAATATCTTGTCGCTGTTGAGTTAACAGGCGAAAGGCTTCACCCGTGTCACGATGGATGAGTCGTTTTACGCTACTCAGATTTACAGCGTCGTTCGGTTCACTCGGCTCGGCAACGTTGCACAGTCTTTTACCATCGATGTCGTACTGTTGATCAGTGGTGAGTTTGAATCCGAAGCCAGGAGGACCTCTTGTACCCTCGATTCGCCCCAATTGTCGTCCAAACACGTCGACACTCATTGTTCAACTGAAGGCCATCACACCATACCCCCGACTAATATACGATTCCAGCTTCACGCAATTCCTCAATAATTGATATGATCTCATTGATGTGGCTTGGATTGCCAGCTGCCCGCTCAGCAAACAACAGATGTAGTCGATCTACGAGCTCGTTGGGATCGTCCCAATACACATAATCCATGCGCATGTTTTTTCGAGCAATCTTGTAGTCTAGACCTTTACCGGCTCTCTTCTTCGTCGGTGAGGTCCCAATCCGCGGAGCTATGTAGTCTTTGAACTTACGAGTGTTTTGCTTGTGTACAGGCTCTTCAGCACTGTAATGTTTCTTATGGGCACTCGTCAATTGCAGAATTTTCCCATAGTTGGCCATGTCTTCGGCACTCACCTGATTCGGATCAGGTTCTTTTCGGAAGAGCAGCTCGAGTAGGCCAATGTTTGAGGGATACTTGCTATCGCCAACAATTACTAATTCATTGTCGAACTTTATGGGCGAGTCTCCAATCATGAGGGAATTGTCTGCAAGCTTTCGAACGCCATAAGTCATGTCGAGATAGGATTTTCGATTCTTGTCGAGTAATTGAAGATATTTGCCAGCTGTTCCCGTTCTTGCCGATGATTTCCACTCGTCGTCATCATCCTCATCCTTGATCTCTTCGTCATCGTATGCAGTTATGTACGAAGTCTCAAAATCTTCAGGCTCCTCCTTTTTCGGCAGCAACCTTTTTATTTCGTTCTTGAGTTCACGCGTAGTCGTGCCGGTGGTGGTAATTAGTCTCTCGATCGGATTGACAATCGGTATGAACGCATCATCCAACGCTTTTTCCATAGTCTGCTCGCCAGCTTTGAGAAGTCTGTATTTGCGACTAATCGCGTCTCTCGCTTTTGTAATCTGACTGAGCGTATTTTTCTCTCGACGGAACTGATCCGCCATATTGTCGCTTTGAGCGTCCATGGTGTACTGACAGTTTTACTTGACGCGGTCGATATTTATAACAAAATGGTCGAAACCCTTTCTGTATCTGCCTGCACCCCGACGATCTTTGTCAATCACGAGAAATCCGTGATCATCGTCGTTCCAGCATGTGGCACACAAGTCCCTGAACTGCGTGAACGGCATATCCGTATTCACATGATCGTCATAGATATGCTTGAGATTCACATCGTCTTGACGGAAGACTACCAGCAGGTTGACATTATCACGCACCAGATGCTTGGGAATCTGAGCGTATGACTGACACAGGTAGAAGCAATCAACGTTTTTGTGTCTTCCCATACAGTAAAAAGCTCTGACGTTGTCTTGCTTCTCACACGCTATATCATCAAATATCATGATGGAATTGGGGCGAGCATCGTTGGGTGATACAACTTGATCGTGTTCACTAAAGGCCAAGTACTCTACTCCCTTCACAGGTGTGATGAGTTGTTCGAGAAACTTGTACTTTGGCTGATTGAGCGACTTGGAATATACGTAGACATTCTCAAATCTCAGACCATTGGGATGTGTGATGAGAGCGAGTAGTGCATTGGTCTTACCGCAGTTGGATGGGCCGCAGAATACTGCACGTATACTGTCAGGTAGTAGTTCACCGTGTCGTGTTCGCCTATGCTGCTCGTCCGCGAGAATATCAAAGTTTACAACCGGCAGCTTGAGTGATTGCTCCCGAAAGTCCATGGTGCACTGAGCTCTGAGCGTATAAATAGCGCGCTTATATACCCTCAGGCTCATTCATCGCCGAACCTCCGTTGCGTAATGATCAAGGGTCAAGGTGTCCTCAACAGATTCATCAACAATCTTCCTGTGGAACTTCATCTGCCGGGCTACCAGTACTGCGGACCGGGTACAAAAGTAGCAAATCGTGTCAATCGTGGAGATCCTGGTATAAATCTTCTGGACGCTGCCTGCAAGGAGCACGATATCACATACTCGCATAATCGTCAGAACGTCGAGGCGCGCAACGCAGCTGACAGAGTTTTAGCAGACAAGGCCTGGCAACGAGTGTGGGCAAAGGACGCTGGAGTGAGTGAAAAAGTTTTCGCATACGCTGTAACCAACGTCATGAAGGCGAAATCCAAACTCGGTATGGGGCTCAAGAAGAAGAAGAAGCCTGCAGTCATGCTCTCGAAAATAGTGAAAGCTGCGTCGAAACCTGTGGGGAAAAACGCGCGTGAAATTATTCAATCAGCACTGAAGAAGGCACGTGCTGCAGTGAAGAGAGCCGGTGGGAAAAGTCACGTGCGTGTACCGCGCATACTACCAGTATCTGAAAAGGTCGGCGGCTTCCTGCCTTTTCTCATTCCCCTGTTTGCCGGCTTGAGTGCAACAGGAGCTCTGGCAGGCGGTGCTGCAGGAATTACCAAAGCCGTTAACGATGCTAGCTCAGCCAAGCGCCAATTGGAAGAGAGTCAGAGGCACAATAAGACGATTGAAGCTATTGCCCTCGGTAAAGGCCTCTACCTCAAGCCCCACAAGAAAGGATTCGGCTTGCATCTGGATGCAAAAAAAAAAACTTGCCCAAACGCGCTCTAACGGATGCGGATTTACTCGAGTATGGCCGTGAAATTCCACATTTTCGTGGGGTATTTATGAGAAATGACTTGCCGAGGGACGGACCTCGTTATCGCGAATCGGCCATTGTTAATCTCGACGACAGAGATGGACCGGGAACGCACTGGGTAGCGTACCGAAAAAACGGTCGTAATGTCACTTACTTCGATAGTTTTGGCGATCTTCAACCGCCCATAGAACTCATGGACTATCTCGATGTCGACCAAGTCAAGTATAATTATGCGAGATATCAAGACTACGGAACGTACGAGTGTGGTCATCTCTGCCTGAAATTCCTATATAAGAGCTTGTAATTTCGAGACTTGATCAGTCGTGCACGTACCGTCATGGCAGATTCATTGACTCTCAGTCTATCTGGAACGTCATCCGTACTCGAAGCGCAATACTTTCCACCAATTGAGCTAGCACCAAATAAAAAGTACGTTCTCGGACTAGTGGAATTATTATCCTTCAACTCTATACCGAACATCGACCTCGGCAGAAACAAGTTTTACGTGGGTGACGAGGTGATTGTGCTACCAACCGGAAGTTACGAGATTGAAGACATTGGGAAGTACCTGCAGGAAGCGCTTGCACCGAAAGATATTTCCATCTACATCGAGCCCAACAACAATACCCTGCGCAGTCTCATAAAGTGCAATCGAGACATTGATTTTCGACCGCAAGACTCCATTGCCGATCTTTTGGGTTTCACTCATCGTGAACTGCAGCGTGATACGATACACCGCTCAGAATTGCCCGTAGCTATTCTCAAGATCAACGCGTTACGAATTGAGTGCAACATTACATCGGGAGCGTACATAAACGAGCGCAAGGTTCACACGATACACGAATTTTTCCCAGCTGTGCCACCGGGATATAAGATCATCGAAGTACCATCGCAGATCATTTATCTACCAGTCGCCGTCAAAGTCATTGAACACGTGCAATTGCGCATAGTCGATCAGGACGAAAAATTGGTGAACTTTCGCGGTGAAGTTATTACGATTAGACTACACATCAAGGAAGTCGCGTAATTATGGGCATCGTCTTTGACACGAAAACTGGGCGTGGCTATAAAAGGGAATCAACATGGCGTCCAACCATCAGTCGTCATCGAGCGCTAAAGAAGCTAACACGTCGCAACATTCAGTTCCTGAGAAGCTTGGGACTTCGAGTCGTCGGTGGAAGAGGCCAAAAATAAAGTGTGGGATAATTTGCTGCTGCTGGAATGGAAGAGGCTTTGCACGTTCAATCACCCGTCGTATTCGACGAATCGGTAACGCATTACGAGATTCATACGCATCAGCCATACACCGCGTCAACCTTCAACAATAGCGATGAGATCCGGATATCGATTCAACATCAGGATCTGTGTCTTCTACCCGCACGGAGCTCATTACATGTGTGCGGGAGATTGATCAAGACAAACGGTAACGCAGCCACAGCGACGAAATTTGTCAACAACGCTATACTCCATCTGTTTGAGGAAATCCGTTACGAGATCAATGCTATTGAGATTGATCGAAACAAGAATGTTGCTGTAACATCTCTAATGAAGGGTTACGCATCCTTGAGCCCCGGCCAGAGTGTAATAATCGAAAACGCTGGTTGGCTCGATGTCGGAGAGACTCTGCAGCTGAGTAACAATAGCGGCTACTTTGACGTATGTATACCACTCGCCATGATCCTTGGCTTCGCCGAGGACTACCGGAAGATCATCGTCAACGCGAAGCATGAGCTCATTCTCACTAGATCGAGAACCGACACGAATGCAGTTGTGCAAACGGCGCTGGCAGATGGAAGCTACGAGAGCTTCAAGATTAAACTCACGCGAATCGAATGGCTCATGCCGTATGTGTTACTGTCGGACAAGCGCAAAATACGTCTGCTTAGTCACATTGAGAAGGATGTCACTGTGAGTTTCCGCACCTGGGAACTGTACGAGTATCCCATGCTTCCAAGCACTACGAAACACGTCTGGACAGTGAAAACGGCCAATCAATTGGAGAAACCTCGATTCATCATTGTGGGCTTCCAAACGAATCGACGCGGGGTGAAAACGGCAAATGCGAGCCGCTTCGATCATTGCAACATCACCAACGTGAAACTCTTCCTCAACTCGCAATGTTACCCATATGGCAATCTCAATCTCAATGTTGCTCGTAATCAGTTTGCCGTCTTGTACGAGATGTATGCCAACTTCCAGAAAGCCTACTACGACAAGGCTGCGGAACCTATGCTAACGAAAAAAGATTTCCTCGCGCATGCGCCACTGATCGTAATCGACTGCTCGAAACAGAACGAAGCGCTGAAACAGGCCCCGGTCGACGTTCGTCTTGAACTGGAGTCTGAGAACAATTTTCCCGCCGAAACTACAGCCTATTGCCTGATCTTGCATGATCGCATTGTTGAGTATAACCCCATAAGTGGGAGTGTGAGGAGACGAGTGTGAGAAGGAGTGAGGATGTGAGGAGAAGAGGGGGAGAACTAGCTATAAAAGCGCCACTCGAATCGAGCACGCATCACAGTCGCGATGAAGTACGTGGTGGATGCACAGGGCTTCCAGCTCGCCAACAACGACTTTATCGTCAAAGAGTTGGCAATTGGCTCACTCAACGCAGACCGCAGACCGACAGTCTTCCTCTTCAGACCACCAGTGAGTTGGCAGGATCTACCGGCAAGGTACAAGAGTGTAAATCTCTGGCTGGAACGTAATCATCACCATCTATCCTGGAGCTCGGGCGATCTGCCTTACGATGAAGTGGAAACCATTCTTCGATCGATGATGCGCGATGCGAGCGTCATCTACGTGAAGGGCGAGCAGAAGCAGCAACGGCTCGGACAGTTCGGCTTCAACGTGTGCGAATTCACACCATGCCCCTCGCTGAAGGTGCTGAATATGGAACAATTGGCAGTACCGTGCTATAATCATCAGCGAGATTCGTCATCCAACTGCGCACTCCGCAATGTCCTGCTGCTGGGAAAATTTCTTCGAGAAAAAATATCCCATCCATCGAGCGATCACTCAAGATATTTCGTCGCACTGGACTCTTATCATTCATGGAGTCACAGGATATAGCGCAACTGCCGAAAGAATTTCTCGTTAACTTTGCTGCGAATAGCATTGAACTTGCCTGGGATAAATTACCCGAGGCCATGAAGCAAGACCCTGAAGTTGCCGAGTGTCTACGATGTCGTGAACACGGTCTCATTGGTGCGCCAATGAGGAGAGAATGTATTCAATGTCGAATAAATAAGAAGAATATTTAAATTGAGTGTACTTTACTATCCTGCACGATATCCTGCTGCGTACGGAGAATTTAAATTTTCCCACCATTTTTTTCGAATCCAAATTTCCCGCCGTTTTGTTGAAATTTCTGCTCGCTGATTTAGGTTCGATTCGGGATTTCTGCTCGCTGATTGGTTGATTCGGGATTCCTACTATGTGATTGGCGGATTCAGGATACCTGCTGTCGGATATCCGGCTACCAGATATCCTGATATCCTGCTACCTGCTATCCTGCTATCCCGCTATCCCGTCGACAGCCATCCAATTGGCAAATTCAAATTTTCGCGCCAAGATTTCACGCCATCTGTTTGCACCCCGCCCAATTGAATGAACACGGGGTTGGAGTCGCCCTACCTTACCGACGCCTTCAATAAATGAAAAATTCATGGCCAAAATTGTGAATTTCATCGAAGGCCAAAATTATGATAATCGGCTGTTCGAAGGCTAAAATTGAATCATCCAATTGGCAAATCGGTTTAGGTTGCAGTTTATGTTTGATTTTTCGAAATTCGAGTTTATGTTCGGGTTGCAGTTCGAGTTTTCGAGTTTTTTTGAAAGTTTAGGTTCGATCCCTACCTTACCGACCGCGGATAACTGCAACCTGAGATAACTGCAACCTGAGATAACTGCAACCTGAGATAACTGCAACCTGAGATAACTGCAACCTATCTCTACCTTACCGGCGGTTGAGGTTCCTACCTTACCGACCGCGGGTTGCAGTTGGATTCCTACCTTACCGACGGTTGCAGTTCGAATAGCAGGACGAAGTGGCCCAGAACTCTTATAGCTCATCTACTTGTGTCTTTGTTGTGTATCTGTGTGTATGTGGGTCTGTGCACACACACAACACGTGTGTGTGTGTATCTGGACACGTTAAATCTTTCGCAAAAAATAAAATTTCGCAACGTTACACATATGAAGAATGAGCTCTATCTTATTTTCTGGAATAGATGGAGTGTCGCGCTTAAAGCTTAGAATGCTGGTGAGCCGCTGCAGAGAGAATAGCATTTTTGCTAAAAGTTGCAATCGGATATCCACCGGGGTAAAAATGCTGACAAAGTTTCATACCGACGTACCATCATTATCCTTTTCGGTATTGTTAGGAGGTCTCAACTTTGCACAACAGCTGCAGTCCTTATCCAGTCACCGAAGTTCGCGGATTGCTCCACCGCGCGCGTTTTCAGTGAAAAATTATGTATTTTGCAAAGTTATAATTTTTTATAATTTCAAACAATATATCGTACGGTATGAAATAATGAAAAATTCAGAAGTTTCCATAACATCGTTGCATTTTAAAACTTGTGGAGGTGAATAACGATGAATTTCGGAAGTGAAGATGAATTTTCTCTAAACACATCAAAATTGGGGAACAAAATTTTGTTTCAAAATTTCAAAATGTGTTCCAAGAATTTTTGTGCAAAAATAGATCAATTGACGCAACGCAAAAGATTCGTTTATCGGGAAAAGGTAGAAACTTCGGAAAGTGAAGAAGAGTGCTCGTTCGGAAGCGGTAGATTCAATAACCTAAGATTTTCGAACACGTACGCAATGGATGTTGTATGCGTCGATAAAAAATTTATCGAAATTTAAAAAAGGTTGTATTATATTATTCGATAATAACTAAACATTTGAAAATACTCTTATTTTGTAGTCACCGATTTGTGGCAGCGTAAATCGGTAATGCACAGCTCCACTCATCCAAATTCCGTGTAATATAAAAAGTTCGCAGTGTCAGCAATAAATGGTCCTTGACCATTCAGCGCACTGTGGGCAGAATCACAGAAAAATCGGCAAAACCCAAAAATTGAGTGTTCTCATTTCGTATTTCTATGTATGTCATTTCAAAGACCAGGTATTTGTACGCCCTATTGTAAAAGGACCGGTCCCTACCCTTCGCGGTACTCGACTTACGACAGTCTGAACTCGACCGTTCCAGAGTGAAGAACGTAGCGATTTTGTGCGCTGAAATTTTCGATTCGCGCAAAGTGAAATATATTTTGTTCTACGCTACCGATTTCAAATCGGTAAAATGGGAGATAATCTTGAAGGTATGTAGAATATTATCATGTCAAATAGCTTTTTGAAATTTGAAATATTGTATGTATAAAAGAGTGTTCAATGTATGCATTTTAAGCAAGCTTGTAAATTTATTTTTCCAAAAGAAGTATAAAAATAGTTGTGATCCCAGGAGATCCCAGACTTTTGAACATTGTAGCCTATTGATAATGTTATTAAGATTAGAATTTATAAAAAAAATTCTGCAGATTGTTGCATATCTGGCTTTGGGAACCGGAATTCTCATGTCGCGCAACGCTTGGCTTCTTTGTTCAGGTTGGAGGCATAGTCCCCAGCAGGTAAACGTATACCTGCTGGGGACAATAGCCGGTCCTTGTGGAATATAAAATAATTTTCTACCCAGTGATCTATTCGTAAAGAGTCATGATTCATGTAACGGGTGTTCAAAATGTTACAATAATTTATTCTATCATTTACAATTAGATTAAAATTTTTCCCATGAACACATTCATTTTTAGTAAATGTTTATCATACTTGTTTTATTCTAGGTTCACGTGCCATGGATTACACGTGCACTTATCAGGATATTTTTGGAATGATTAAGGAGAAATTTAAATTGTGCCTGGATGAGCAACTTCATATTTTTGAGGAAAAAATGACTCTTGAGTCATCCGAATCTTTCACGATTGACAACAATGAAAAGGATTCATTAAAAAAATTACTTTGTAATATCAAAAGTAGATGGCTCGAAGTGCACAGAAGCCACGATGCATTTTAAAAAAAAAATGAAAAATGGTTGCAAACTTCAATAACTATTTTGGTAATGAATTTTATTGATGTTTCGAAAACTTGAGTTATGGGTCAAGATGTATAGTATAACGCTCGCGCTATTTTTTTCAGAATTGTACGAAACCAATTGGAGAGCCATCAACTTCAGGTGTATCTGGGCGACCTCGAAAATTGAGTTTCGAAGAGTCGAGTGAACGTACCAAGAAAAGAAGGGCTTTAGAAGTCAGTGAAAAGCATTGCGTGGAGGAATTAAGTTTGGCCACCAGGATGAGACTCAGTTCTGCAGGATTAAACGATGCTGCCACTATTTTAAAAAACATCACAACAAAATCTCCCTCAAGAGCTGCGAGATACCGAACAGCATATGAATCGTCGATAGATCCACGGCTAGTTGAGATGGCTGGAGATGAAGCACTGATAGATTTTGTAAATGCAAAACTAACAAAACAGCAATACATAGACATCAGGCGATCTTTGAGAAATAAAAAAGTTGCTATTTATCCATCGTACGCAAAAGTCGTTGCTGCTAAAAACCGTTGTTACCCTTCAGATATAACGGTAACTGAGACTTTAGACGAAGTGAAATTACAGTCTTTGATTGATCACACTTGCGACAGAATTCTAAAGTTGCAAACTGACGTGATTAACTCTTTGCGCCCTGAAGAATCGAAGAATTTAAGACTAATTTGTAAATGGGGTTGTGATGGAAGCTCTGGGCACAGTGAATACAAACAAAAGTTTACGAATGCTGAGAGTTCTGATGCGAGTATATTTTTAACGTCTTTAGCTCCATTGCAAATTTTAGGATCAGATATCTCAAAAAAAGAATTCGTCCTCTGGAAAAATCCCAGGCCCTCATCTCCACGGTATTGTCGCCCTATTAGAATTCAATTTTTAAAAGAAACTGTGTCGTCAACGATTCAGGAACGGCAACACGTTGATAATCAGATCGAGTCTCTCACCCCTTTTACGACATTTATTGACGGGAAGGAAGTCACTGTTAAATACGAGCTGTATTTCACTATGATTGACGGCAAAGTTTGCAACTCCGTGACAAATACAAAATCCGCAATGCGTTGCTATATATGCAATCTCACATCATCGCAATTTAATGACATAGAGCTGATGAAAACTGTAGACGTTGACAGAACTCGACTCGAACTTGGATTATCAACGTTGCATGCGTGGATCCGTTTTTTTGAGTGCTTCTTGCACATCGGCCATAAAATTGGTGTTCACAAGTGGCAAACTCGAAAAGATGAAGAAAAAAAAGTAGTTGCTGAGCGAAAACGAGTTATTCAAGCCGCATTCAAGAAAGAGTTGCATCTTGATGTTGATAAACCGAAACAAGGGTTTGGTAGCAGTAACGACGGAAACACTGCGCGACGTTTTTTCGAAAATACTCAAATTTCATCAAGAATTTTGGGTTTGGACGAGAATATTATGAAAAGATTCCACATAATATTGCAAGTTCTTTCAAGTGGCTTTGCCGTAAATGTAACTGCTTTCAAACAATATAGTCTTGAAACCGCCGAAATGTTCGTAACTTTGTATTCTTGGTACTGCATGCCAACTACGGTTCACAAAGTTTTGATTCACGGTCCTTTGATAATTGAATGGTCCCCGCTTCCTATCGGGCAAATGTCAGAAGACGCACAGGAAGCCCGTAACAAGGATATTAAAAAATATCGCGAGTGTTCTGCTCGAAAACACTCGAGAACAGCGACCATGCAAGACGTTTTCAATCGACTCCTCTTAACTTCAGATCCGTACATATCGAGCATGGGCAAGCAGTATCCGAAAAAAGCAAAAAGTTTATCACCAGAAGCATTGCAACTTTTGCTCTGTACCGATAGTTCTCGCGATAAGTATGGTTTAGGTGAATTAATGGAATACACGAGTGACGAATCAGAATCCACCAATTCCTCTGACGACGGCGATCGCGATTCCGACGCTGACGATTATGATTAATATTGAAATCAGTAATAATTATTAATAATTAATATTATTATTATTATTATTAATTATTAATTATTCTATGTAACGCACGTATTATTTTCGGTAAAATTTAATTCGTTAAGTGTCGATTGCTGTTTCAAATGTATTTAGCAATAAAATTCGTCGAAAATGATTTATAACTAATTTTCCGAAATTATTTAAAAACTTTCCCTCACTTCCAGACAATCGTTTTGTTTTCCCCAAATCTCATTCAAAATTTATAAAAAACAACCTTCAAAACACAAATATTGATTTCTGATAGCAAAAGTTGCTTATGAGTAAGATAAAAATATATTTTCGGTTCGCCATTTTGTTTTTTTTTTCGAAATTTTGATTCAGGATTTTCAATAAGTGACTTTTAAACCGCAAATTTACCGATCCCTACTCAAATCGGATGCTTTTTAGTAACGCAGATAGTCACTTCCGGTCTGCCATTTTGTTTTTTCAAAATTTGGATTTGAGATTTTTAATCAGTGATTTTTAAACCGCAAATTTACCGATCCCTACTCAAATCGGATTCTTTTTAGTAACGCAGATAGTCACTTCCGGTCCGCTATTTTGTTTTTTCGAAATTTTGATTCCAGATTTGAAATCAGCGAGGTTAAAAACTTAAGAATCACCATTGCATTTTTCAGTACGCACATCGGCCTAGTTTTGCCGATTTTTCTGTGAATCTGCCCACAGTGCAGCGTGACTAATGAAGGAAATGGGTGTCTGTGTGTGTGTGTGTGTGTGTGTGTATGTGTTACCATCGAGTTAAGATTTGCTGAATTGTCAGTAGTAAATCCAACAACCATGAGTTATTCTTAATAATAATAATAATAATTATTATTATTATGATTATGAGAGCGGGCCCGCGCGCGCGTGTGTGTCGTTGCTGCGTCAACTTCGAGGAATATGACATGGGCTTCCAGATGTAAGTAGTTCCCAATTTTCACTATTATTATTATTATTATCAGATTATTATCATTATCACCACAAAATCGGTACTCGTGTGGCACCCCCTTGTCCTCACCCTCCCCCGCCATCATCCTCACCTCATCGCTTTTTCCTTGGCCACCTGGATGTGGTGGGGGAAAAGTGGAGTGGTGGGGGAAGCCGCATGTCGGGGGAAGGAGTGGGGGGCGCCATACGGGTACCAATACTACTTTCGAGTAATCTACCTTCTGTGACAAATGAAAATTACTCAATTTGCGACGTATCTCACTGCAAACGATAAAATCAGCATCCACGATTACACGACTTTTTTCATTGACATTTTAACATTTATCATGTCATTACGGGGGTTGATTTCATCTCTCGCGATATTAAAAAACATTTGCATTGTTCTTTGGCTACCCGCAACAAACTTAGATACTACACCTGCCCTATTTCTCACTACAACAGATACGATCATTGTTACCGAGTAAACTTTTCAGCGTCAATGGTTCTTTCAAAACTTTTTAATTCCCTGTTGTGGTTGATTTGATCTCACGCGACAACAGTGACAGTCTCTGCAGTTTTGCAGGGATTTCTTTACATGGTTACTAATCTACCACCACTACATCTCTTTGCTGGAGATTTAATCAGTTCTCTCGAGTAAGCTATTCTACTCCAATCACTATCCGACTATTTTTGCAGCGTTCCGTAATGTAAATTTCATCACCCCAAGATGTTATTGATAGGTACTCTAGTGTTCTCGCAGTCTGCTACAATAGAAGCTACTAGACATTCTCAATGTTTAACTACGAGAGACAAGATCAGTGTTCCAAATTCGACAACTCGCCCTTCATTAAAATTTCTGAGTTTGTCACGCTCTTCTTATAGCTGACTTTATCTCTCGCGATGACATTGGACGTCGGTCGAGTATTCAGAGGATCAGTAACAAAGCAAATTACTTGATATGCGCCTTATCTCACTGCGAGAAATGAAATAAGCCTTACCGGTTAATACTAGAAATTAGATTAAAAGTCTGAAAAAATTCATACATTCTCTAAATTTCAATACACAAAATCTGTCGTATGGGATTTGCGATATCTTCATTATTTCGCTGAAAGCAAAATAAAAATCACCGCAGAATCTAAATTTAAATATCAGCTGTTTCACAGTTAAAATGTACACTGCAAATAGTCCTCATACAAAAAGTCGACAACTATGTGACAGTTTTTTTTCATATAGCCCGGAAACAGGGTTGCCGATCGCCTCAAAGCGCGAGGTCAAATCAATGACGGTTATAAATACGGCAGCAAAAAGTTTTAAATAACAATAACAACTAATTTCAATAAGCGAGAATGGTGATTTTTTCTCTACCAGTATGATGCGTTGTAGATAGAGTAACTTTGTTCGTGACGAGTAGTAAGTTACTTTAACAATGTTCCATTTCATCGCAAGAGATAAAATCAACTATTAAAAAAAAGCCTGGAGAATTCTAGAATTGTAGTTAACGGCGAGTTGTTTATTCAGGAACACTGATTTTGACTGTCGCAATAGAACATTGTGAATGTCTAGTAGTTGTTGTGGTGGCAAGTTACGAGGACACTATACAACCGTTCACTATCATCATTTGGAGATGAAATTAACCTTGATAATGGCTGCAAAAATAATTGGATAGGGATTGGCATGGAATCGTTTAATCGAGAACACTGATTGAATCTCTTGCAAAAAGATGCAGTAGGGGTAGAGTTCTTACCATCTCAAGGATTCCCTATCGCAAGGGATTCAATCAATCAGGTAAGCGGGATGAAAAATTTGGAAAGAAAAATTAATGCCGAAACATTTACTTGGTATCACTGATTCAATCTGTTGCAGTGAGAAATAGCCAGTTTTTTAGTTGCGCTTTGAAGTAGAAACAATCATAGCTACCTCGAAAAAGCTACTGTTTCAAGGATATTCCAGAAAGAATTGACTAAAAAAATTGTTAGAAACTCTACAACCGATTAAAAACAGCTCAAAAAAAGTTTTAAAAAAACGGCTATTACCAAACAGGTATTACCAAATAGGGCTAAAAAAAATTGCAAAAAAATTTCTAAGAAAGCAAAATGAAGCCTGATCCGTCCTTTTTGAGTAGTAAGGTACCAGGATAGGGAGACCGGGTCCTTCCCCCACCCCTCTCCCTCTGGCCCCGCCCCCTCCCTGCCAGGCCATACCCCCCCACCACTTTGGGCCTCATGGTCGTCTGTGATTGGCCCCCCACCCCTTAGCTACGCCCCCTACCCCCACCATCTAGAAATTTTCCGAGCGCTGATTGGTCCCTATACTGGTCACCCACCCCCACCAGAGTGGCGCAGACGGATTGGGGGTGGTACCCCACCAAAATTTCCCGAGCGCTGATTGGTCCCTATACTGGTCACCCCGCCCCCTAAAAATTTCCCGAGCGCTGATTGGTCCCTATACTGGTCAACCCGCCCCCTCAAAATTTCCCGAGCGCTGATTAGGCCCCGTACTGGTTGCCTCACCCCCTGAAAATTTCCCGAGCGGTGATTGGTTCCCGTACTGGTCGCCTCGCCCCCTCAGAATTTCCCGAGCGGCGATTGGTCCGCGGTGCTGGTCACTTGTCCGGTATAGCGCCCTGTATGGGGGGGGGCCTTACACCCCCGCAAATTTCCCGAGCGCTGATTGGTCCCTATACTGGGCCGCTACCACCCCCCTACCGCAAGCGGTGTGCGAGCACGTGCCTTAGCACCCACGTGACTGGAGTGGCATGTTTATCTTACAGCCGGTAAAACTGTTCTGCTTTTCAACGTCGGTCGGTAAATACCGTGTGTCGGTAACTTATCTTCTAATCCGTATATTTGGTTGGGATAAAAGGTTATGTGCAATAGACGATACAGGTGAAATTTCGTTTAAACATTAATACTCGTTTATTCATAATTATTGGTAGACATGTTGAAATATAGAGTACATCATACGTATGCGCAATATATATATATATATATATATATATATATATATATATATATTGTTACGTCCCGGGTTTGAATTTTGTCAAAGGGTTTTTCTCGGAAATTCGACCTTTGTCCATTTTTCCTCGTAAATGTTTATTCGTTGCGATTAGCGCACCGCAACCACTTGCCGTGACGCAACAAGAGTAGAATTGTTGTTGTTCGTTGCTCCGATTGCTTAAACGGGAATGTGCCCGTTAGGGATCGGAGCGTCGAGTGGGATCGGTACGGTGTTATTTGAATTTTTATTCTAATTTTTATTTGGCAAACGGGCGTTGCCATGGGCGTAGTGGGTTGTTTAGGTAAAGTGAATAATTCGCTGAGGTACACCGCTTAAACTCAACAAACTAAATTTATTAAAAATGCCATCGACTGATTAAGTCGATGGGTTTTTACGGAGTATTAAAGTTCACAATTTGGTTTTACAATGTTCGAATTCTTTTCGTTGAATTTTGCACAGTTCGTTAACTTTTTGGTTTACAGTTCACGATGGAGTCGTGCTTAATTGCGATACGCCTCGCACTAAGTTGTCGCGAATTCGAAAATTACTCGCGCACTCCTAAAACGACTCGATCGAACTTGGGCACGCACTAACGATGCGAAGATAGACAGGACGTACCTGTGTGGTCGGATCAGAGGTGTAATTGAACGTGATCGACGCGAGGACAGAGGTCCATTCTACACGCACGTGTGGACCGATCGTTTGGTTTGCGAACCAACAAACTTGTAACTGAACTGGACTCGACTACGCTGGTCGAGGTTACTTAATAAATTGTCCTGGATTTGAATTTGTTCGTAGGTTGAAACTTGTTTTACGTGGTCGACCTGGAGGGTCGGGCCACGGAGTTGAATTGTTGTTAACGATTTTGCTGGGGGTCGGCCGTACCGGTCGCCCTTGTGAAGACAAAACTTAATAATTTTGCGGGTGCGACCGCTCAGGTCGCACCGCCAAAGACAACTGTTTAATTAATTTTTAATGGGAGCGACCACTCTGGTCGCTCTCCTGAAGACAACTCGATAAATTAATTTTTACTGGTGCGACCGCTCCGGTCGCACCTCGCAAGACAACTGACTATGAATTTCTCATAAAAGTAGTCCTAAGGACTCAGTCGGACATCAAGGCGCGAGCGAGGTGTTCTTACGCCGGGCGTTGCACATCTCTTGTCTGTGCAACGTCTTTCGAGCTACCGTGAGATCTGTCTGGTCAGCAGAAAAGCTGCAACTGACTACCGTGAGATCGTCAACGGGTACTCGTTCGCACTTTGATAAGCCGTCACAAAATATTTTGATAATTAGCTTGCTCGTTCGAGCACCAATGAAAGTTATTTGCTTATTAAATATTTACCTTTGCAAAAAAAAAATAAAATGGTCGAAAAATAGGTAACAAGCGAAAATACCCCGGACGTAACAATATATATATACATATATATATCGCAAAAGTGGTATAGTCAATACACAAATATGCCGCGCGCTGAGCGCTCCCTTGCTTTTATACGTGGTTGAGGATGTGGGATTTAGGATATGAATGTATGAAATAACGCACTGATTTGTGTTATACGAAGTTCTGAACATTGTATTCAGAATTACAATATTGCAAATATTGCATGTTGTAATGTTATATATCTAGTATCTGTAAGTATCTATCTTTTTTACGAAATTTCGATACGTACCGCTTCATATTCGTGTTTTTTAAAAAGTAATATTAATATAATCTCTTTGTTAACAGATTGCATTTAATTGTACTATATTTTAAATTTTCATCCTGACGATGTTTTTTTATTTCGGCTCCACCCTTAAAAATGATGATTGCAAAATTAAAATTAAATTAGGAAACTACATGTGCTTGGCAAGGCGTGTTGTGAGTTTCATGTCTTATTTATTTCACAACTTTTTGTAAGAAGACCAAATATATATACTTTCGTAAATGTACTTGTCTCCAATTTTTGTACAGCATTTTTTGTGTTAGCATATAAGCGAGAATTTGCGAACGTATAATTCACACGTTCACATGAGAGTCAGAAGATCCCGTTGATCCTGTTATCGTGATTTTTATAGAGTGCACTGAGTGCGCACCACAGCTCGTTTCTAGAATAACGCGCTCCATTGGCAAGTTTAACGCATGCACACAGTGCATAGCATTTTATTATAAAAATTGGACCAGTGCAAATATCAACCCAGTGCAAATATAGCGGCGTCAGCGTCGATACGACAATGATGATAATGTTGTCATTTTTTTGGAAAAGTAACTGTGCTTTTGCTAGCACACTGATCGGTGTCGCGTAATTCTTAACATCATTCGTCTTTATTATCGAGTTATAGGCTACTTTTAGAATTAAAAAAAAATTATTATTAAAAAATTCAAAAAGTGGCCTATAATTCCATAATAAGGACCTAAAAAAAAATCTAGCACACTTTTAAACAGTCCGGAAAGTGTTAAGAAGAAAATGAGACATTGTAGGATAAGATCCGCCAATAGGTTTGGTCAGGATCGTGCACAGTGTACTGAAACTCTAAAATTGATTTATGAAAGAACCGCTGTACTATAAGGGTTCTAACTAGCTTTACAATATTCTTTATTTGATACGTCAAATTGTGGATCATAGGTCAAATTTACACGTATTCAACATACATCTGTATTTATTTTTAAAAATCGGCGTCTTCACGCTGACTCGACCTCCATAATGATTGATTTATTATTTCAATTGAAAAAACCCGCTAAATGATGCTTCACTGATTTTACACTGTCTCCGAATTGAAGGCATTAAACTGCTCGAAATTGGTAATCTTCTTTGGTTGATATACGCACAACCGGTAGTACACTGGAGCCCCGTTCCAACAAATAAAACGTGGATTTGTTCGTAATAACGGGGCTTATATACACCGATATAAATCCCTGGTAAAACGAACAAAACGGGAGTTTGCTCGTTATACCTGAGCGCATATATATTTACAGATAAAGTGCTCTCAACTTTGTTCTTTATAGGGGTGGGGGGTGTCTGGAGGTGGTGATTTTAAGAAAACAGTTGCTATCAGTTCATTTTGGAACGCATTCTCTGTAAAAGTTAGCGGCTAACGCCCTTCGCCGTGTATATAACGCCCTTTGCAATGTATATACTCTATTTTGTATTTATCATGTCACTCGAGGCGCGCGCACCAAGCCCTACCATGCTTGGGATTCCCACTCTTCGGACTTTACACCATCGCTTCTCCACTCGCTTTCACTTTATCTATCTCGCTCGGCACCATTATGGCACTGGAAAGCGGTTTTTAACAAAAAGTGTCACGTCCGTGGGCTCACTACGAGCCCGCCGCTATGTTTATAGAGTGAATTCTGACACGGGCGCACTGCGCTCGAGCGCTGCATAATCTGGCGTACCCATTGGTCAGATTGAATTTCGCGCGTCACAGTGCCACGCGCGAAATTCATTTTGACCAATGACTACGCAAGATTACGCTGCGCTCAAGCGCTGTGCGCCCGTGTCAGAATTCACCCATAGACCACCACAGGACATTTCCTGACGCAAACGCGGTATAGTATGTTCGAACCTTATAAATATTGAATTAGAGGGCGCAATGCCATATAGCAATACAGCAAACTGCCCGATTAATTTCTGTACGGCCATTGTTTGCTGAGATATCAGTGGTTAAAGACAAAAGGATCATTTTTCATTTAAAGTCTTATATCTAGGCGAGAAATGGACGCAGAGAAAAATTAAAAAAAGGAAATTGAAGCTGGATAAAAAGACTACCTGTTCCATTTATTGGTTGAACTGGAAAAAAAATTTCCGCACCCGTCGCCGAAAAAATAAAATGAAAAAAATGTACAAAGACTTTTTCTTTCGCGCTATTCATTAAAATTTTGTGATAACCGTGGCTCCTAAAAATGTTTGACGAAGACATATGAAAACTATTATCTTAAAATTGAAATATTGATATTAACCGCGCAAAGCCCCCATGCCACGCGAACCCTTAGTATATATCTGTGGCTTGCCAGCAGATTGAATTGAGTCCACAAACAAGAATTCCGAGAAATCGCTGTTTCTATTTTGGAAACATAGTTTTTCACCTAACACGTTAATACTGGAGACATACTTAAGGATTCAAAAATATCTAACCATAGGATTACAAATGCTATCGTAAACGATGTATGAATCATTAACAATAATCGAATAATCATAATATTTATTATTATATCGTTATATCTGTGGTTTGCCAGCAAAACGAGTCAAGTCCACAAACAAGAGTTAAGAGAATTCGCTGTTTCTATTTTGACAGATTAGATTTTCAATAACACGTGGATACGGGAGAAATTATTCAGCATTCAAAAATATCTGACCATTGAATTAAAAATTATATCGTATAATTTTAACTTTTTGGTTCTTATTTTTATTCTTCACGTTCCTAAACTTTTTTATAAACTAATTTTAATATTTTTCTCTGTAAACATTGTTTGTTGCTGTCCTTGTTTGAAATTTTTCATTCAGGATAATTTCAGTGAGTTTTTCGATCCCTTCAAGTCAATTTGAAATCAATACTTGTATTGAAAACAGCAAATTCACTGATTACCATTTTACAATCTATTTCCAGTTTTAATCAACAACAAATTAATGAAACAGTAAAAAAATTAGTTAAACTATTACCATTGTTAAAATGTATCACTAATTATAATAGTTCATATGCGAAGTTAACTTTGTTATACAGGGATATTTGGACTTAACAAGTTATGCAATATGGCTGTATCTACACTCAGTCAAAAAATTAAAGGCACGGCAAAATTTTCAAGATTTTTCAGCGATTTTCCAAAGACTGTAACTTTGTTAATTTTGGTCGTAAAAATTAAAAAAAAAAAAGCATTTTGAAGCTTGAATCTTCTAGTTTTAGAATCTTGAGTCAAACAAATTTAGCGGGCATCACCCTCGACGCAGTCGAAAGAAATATCAGGGTAAAAATTGTCTCAACATTTTTGCTCTATTCAAAACAGTCGATGGGCTACAAAATTTTGTTCCGAGCTTAACAAATCTATGCATCGTTAGCTTTAATTTGCTTTTTTTTTATTTCTCGCTGAGATATCGGCGATTGAACAAAAATTCGTCTTTTTTTTTTAAATCTTCGATATCGCTGGAACTGATGGTCGTACAGCGAGTACACGGTGGGTTTCGTAAACTTAAATCTACCCTCTATAAGTTTCTGTTGCTGTCTTAAACGAAAAAAAAAATCGTTTGCATGCTTAATTTTGACTATAAAGAGTCCAAAAAAATAGCTTTTTTTCTTGTTTTAGAATATCTACCACAACTTTGCAGATATTGCGAAAGATACCAATGTTTTGAGGTAATTTTTTAACTCAATACATACCTAAAAACCATGCCAATTTTCGAAACGATCGAGCCGTTTTTTGTGACCAAGTCATCGAACTTTTAGAAAAATTTAAGGAACACGTTTATTGATTCTTAAAAACCAATTAATGGTGTTAAAAATTAAAAAAAAAAGTTTTTCTTTTTTTTCCTCTTAAATTTGCATTTAATGGGCGTTAAAGCTAAAAAAAATTCGAATTTCGATTTTTTTTTCTCAATTCCAGAAATTTTTTTTTTCTGATTTGAAAAAAAAGTTGTATTGCCATTTTTTTTCTTCAAAATGAAAGAGAAAAAAAAATTCTAAAATTTGGGAATTTTTTTTTTTTTTCGAAATGTGATTTTTTTTTCAGTTTTCACGCTCATTAAATGCAAATTTGAGCGAAAAAACCAGAAGAACTTTTTTTTTTCATCTTCAACACGATTAATAAATTGGTCTTTAAGGATCAATAAACGTGTTCCTTCAGTTTTTTTAAATTTAATGACTCGGTCACAAAAGACGGCTCGACCGATTGTTTTGAAAAATGGCATGATTTTAAGGTATGTATTGAGCTAAAAAAGTACCTTAAAACATTGGCTTTTTTCGCAATATCTGCAAAGTTGTGGTACATTTTCTAAAACAAGAAGAAAAGCTATTTTTTTGGACTTTTTTAAATAAAAATTAATCATGGAAACATTTTTTTTTAGTTTATGACAGTAACAGGCACTTATAGAGGGTAGATTTAAGTTTCCAAAACCCACCGTGTACTCGCTGTACAATCATTAGTTCCAGAGATATCGAAGATTGGAAAAAAAAATACGAATTTTTGTTCAATCGCCGATATCTCAGCGAGAAATGGTCGCAGAACAAAAAAAAAACACACACACAAATTGAAGCTAAAGAACCCAGCTAAACGATCCATAGATTAGTTAAGCTTGGAAAATTTTTTTGGAGCCCATCGACTGTTTTGAAAAAAGCAAAAAATTTGAAACAATTTTTACCCCGATATTTCTTTCGACTGCGTCGAGGGTTATGCCCGCTAAATTTTTTTGACTCAAGATTCTAAAACTAGAAGATACAAGCTTCAAACTGCATTTTTTTTTAATTTTCACGACCAAAATTAACAAAGTTACAGACTTTTGAAAATCGCTGAAAAATCTCGAAAATTTTGCTGTTCCTTTAATTTTTTGACTGCGTGTATTATCAAATCAAATAAACCTGGGTAACAAATGTCTAAGATAAAAGTAGATCTAATAGTTGACTGATTTCCGTTGCTAAATCATTTTTCGAAAAAAGGGACTTGAGGGACTCGAGTCAACATCAAAATGCCATTTTTTTAACATAAATATATTTATAATCGTTGAATACGTTCAAACCTGACGGATCTTGACGGATCTCATCCTTCGACGTGTCATTTTCTTTGTAACACTTATCGGGACTGCTTAAGCGCGGCACTTTTTTTAGGTCCTTATCATCGAGTTACAGGCCACTTTTTAAATTTTTGAAACGAAAAATGGGTAAAAAATTCAAATAGTGTCCTGTAACTCAATAATAAGAACAAAAAAATGTCCTGCGCTTAAGCAGTCCGGAAGTGTTTCATAGAAAATGAAACGTCGTAGAATAAGATCCGTCAAGCTGTTTGGTCAGGATCGTGCACAGTGTAGTTAAAGTCAAAAATTGATTTATGAGAGAACTGCTGTACGTTCAGGGCTCTAACTAACGTCAAAAATTTCTTCACTTGATGTGTCAAATGGTTGACAGGGTTTACACGTATTGAACGAACATATAACGTTCATATAAGCATTACATGCGGTTTCGAACGGTCAAAAAGTTGTCCACCCTCAAACAAATTGAAATGTTGTCAAATTTTTTAATTACATGAAAAAGAGTAGTATACATTTTTTCAATATTTTTGGAGCGCATTTTTTTTGAGTTTTTCAAAATTTAAAAATTTTCTAAGTATCATCATATCTTGAAGGTATATGATTAAACAGAAAAATGTTTCAATCAAAAAAATTGTAGTTTTACATAAACGGTGAAGAATTTTTTTTCGATTCTTTCGAGTTTAAAAAATGACCATTTTCATCAAAAATATACGAAAATATTTTTTTTTCGGTCGGTATGCCACTTTCGATTTATCTCAAAAAATTCCAGAAAATACTCTAAAGTGTGTACAATAGACACGTATTTTTTTCTAGATGGCTCGTTTAGTTGTTCCAAAGCTGTGCTTTGTTTTATTATTAAGATTTTTTTTTTGAAAAACCAATTATTATTGAATGTTATTACTGTTATCGATATTTATTACCTGAAAAACGTGAAAAAAAATTGGGAGAGATCAATTTTTTATAACAATTGATTTTTCTAAAAAAAAAAATATAAATAAAAAAAAAATCATAATAACAAAACGAAGTATAACTTTAAAACAACTAATCAAGCCATCTAAAAAAAAATACATGTCCATTGTACACACTTCTTGAATTCCATTGACTTCTGGAATTTGCTGGAATTTTTTTAGATAAATCGAAAGTGACATACCGACCGAAAAAAAATATTTTCGTGTGTTTATGATGAAAATGGTCATTTTTTAAACTCGAAACATTCAAACAAAAAAATTTTCACAATATTTATGTAAAACTGCAACTTTTTTGTCTGAAACTTTTTCAATAATAATTGGTTTAAAAAAAAAAATCATAATAGCAAAACAAAGCATAGCTTTGGAACAACTCTAATTGAGCCATCTAGAAAAAACGTGCGTGTCTATTGTAGACACTTCAGAGAATTTTCTGTAATTTCTTTAGATAAATCAAATGTGGCATACCGACCGAAAAAAATTATTTTCGTATATTTTTCGATGAAAATGGTCATTTTTTAAACTCGAAAGAGTAGAAAATTTTTTTTTCACAAAGTTTATTCAAAACTGCCACTTTTTTATTTGAAACATTTTCCTTTTTAATCGTATGCTTTTGAGATATAACGATACGTAAATCATTTTAAAATTCAATAATACTCAAAATAATGCGATCCAAAAGTTTTGAAAAAATTTACACTACTCTTTTTCATGTAATTAAATAATTTGACGAAATTGCAATTTTTTTCGAGGATAGAAAACTTTTTGACCGTTTGAAACCGCATTGAATGCCTCATATATATATTTTTATATTCGAAAATCGGCGTTCTGATGCTGAATCACACCACCTTAACTCGTTCTGCCAGGACGCAACAGATACATGTATTTTGGTACATAAAAAAAATATTTCTATACATATATATATTTATAATTTCAAGTTTTCTTTTTATTTTCTTCACGTATATAAACTTGTTTGTTCGTTTTTTTTTCCAAGAACGTGTCACGTCCCTCTTTTCGCGTTAAATTTTATTTCACAAGAGCGGACATTGACTCGCACTACCGTCCTGACGCTCTCGTCAGCGCATTCCCGAGACTCGTGTGTGGCGATCACCCCATGTGTCGCAAATCGCATTTAGCAACTTTTCGGTCAATGGCACCTTTCGGTCACCTTCGGGCGAGTTCGTGCATGGCCACCAAGGGCATGCACGCGGTTTCCAAAAAGCTGAATTGCAGAAATCCTCGCTCGACTCGCCAACGTTCCAAGGGACGTTGTCAAGTCGAGTCAGTACCTTGCTACCCACCGTCAGGTGAATCAAGGAGTAATACTCCGGCCTTCAGCCAGTCGCTGCGGCGTAATTCCCGCGTCGCCATATAAGATGCATACGCCCGCTCGTATGTCATCTTGGGACGTTACACAGGGGTGCTTGCGTAGACGTGTAAGTCTCGGGTCGTTATAAATGTTTGTCCGTCCTAAAAGTTCGTGCCTATGACCCTTCTGGGTCGTAGTAAACCATCAAGATTACTCAATACTTATAATACTACTCAATCAATCAACCATCAATAATAAATATCAAGAATCAATAATCAATATCAAGAATCAATAATCAATATCAAGAATCATCCACAATCGATAACCACGATTTAGAGACTTTAAGTGCGAATACGAACTTCAAGTGTAACGATAAGTTGACTCCCGGAACGAAGATCAAAGTCCATACTGCGTCTGTGCGACACCTACATACACCTACAATTGTAGCGCGCGATATTCCCGGAGCTCCGGCCGTCTACCAATGTAAGTCTTCTGTTTGTATTCGAAAGACGCCGTATTTATTGTAAGCGCCGTCTTCCTCCTCATTCTGATTTCACGTACTTTTATTATAATAAATTCTCTGTTATATCATTCATCCGTATAAAACTTGTATCATTGTCGAGACCCTCATCCCTTCCAGGAGTGGCCGAGCCCGTATGGGACGGTGTAGAGGCACCCATATCTATTAATCAGATGCTAGATCTCTATTCTCTAAAAGCATTTCGATTTATAACAATTATATTTATGCTTGAAACGTGCCTCCCGGTACGTAACAAACGCAAATTTGTTTTTAGAAAATTTTTGAATCAATACTTGCGTTCAAAAAAGCAAGTTCGCTGCTTACTATTTCATGATTTATTTGCAGTTTCAATCAATGACAAATTAATAAAAGTGTAAAAAAAATTAGTGAAACTACAACAATTGTTCGAACGGATTCCTAATTATCATACTTATTATGTGGGGTGGACTTGTTATACTAGGATCTCAATGTTTAATGATACACGTAACTTACATTATGCATGCATAATATATTATTTATACACAAGCCCGTCAGCTTTTTCTGATCTTTTTGATTCCCACGCGAAACCAATATTGAACATTTCTCGTAAAATGTCTTTCCTTTATTTTATAAGGTCCAGATTAAAAATAATAACTATAAGCTTCAATTACGTCACTTATACACACACCCCTTGCGAATTGTCAATATCAAAATCTCAAGTTACTTTTCACTACTTTTCCCTTTTTTCCCCACTCGAGTTCAATTGAACGATTTCACTACTTTTTTCTTTTTTTTCCCTCTTGAGTTTAATTTAACGAGGATCAGACTACATCACATTTCTATTTTTATTAATGTTTTCTCGAGTACCGAATAAGATTCGAGTGATTCCACGTCAAACCAGCAGGTCAAAAATATCGATGTCTCAGATCATACTCTCGATATTTTCCTCTGTTCTCTATTATGAGATAACATTGCTGTCAAATCGCTAGCCCAAAATAAAATGATTTGTACGAACTATGATTTTTTGACAATCAGACAATTGGGTACTTTTAACGACTCTAAAAACAACTTTTTTGCTTTTGTGTATAACCCCGCCGAGTTTTGGCATTCAAGAATTTCACTTCGAGAAAGCGGAACTGTATTCAAAACCTTTCAAAATGAGCACAAATTAACCTCATTTGATGCATATATGACGCCACAATCGTAAAACTATGTTTTTTCGAAAATCAAGAATAAGTAAAAAAACCTCATTTTTTTTAAATGTAAAAAAATCATTTTAATTTTTCACAACAAAACATCAATATTTCTTGCGGGTTTGAACGAATTCTGACAAATAGATTTTGAATTATTGATCAATTTCATCATTTGAAAATCAGTTTCAGCTATTTTTCGACATTTAGGTTTTGACTTTAGGTTTTCTGAGACTTTCGTCAATAAAATTGATAGTCATTGTTTCAAAAAATTATAAAACAATTGATTTACAATTCTTTGAGATCCTTCGCCATCAAATGATGTTAATATTTACGAATAACTACTTTTTCTGCAACATTAAATCTAAAGTTGCAAAAAGAGCAATTATTCGTAAATAAACTATCATCATTTGATGGAGATGGATCTCAAAGAATTGTAAATAAATTGTTTTATAATTTTTTGAAACAATGACTATCGATTTTAGTGATAAAATTCTCAGAAAACTTAGAGTCTAAACCTGAATGTCCCAAAATAGCTGAAACTTATTTATAAAAGATGAAATTGATCAATAATTCAAAATCTGTTGGGAACTCAAGAGCAGTGAAATGACATCGGGTGGCGTACTTTCTGATGTTTCATCTGCATGTTCCAGAATATCTATATATTTTCGCAGTCACGTGATCGACTATAATATATAGATATTCTGAGACATGCTTTGTGCACCTTGTTGCCGCCATTTTGCTGGCTGTGACGTCACCACTTGAGTTTCCAATTGGTCACAAATAGTTTAATCTTTACAGAAATATCGATTTTTTGTCGTAAAAATTTAATGATTTTTTGAGTTTTTTAAAAATAAAATGAGGTTTTTCAGTTATTCTTGATTTTCGAAAAAACTTAGTTTTACGATTGTGGTGTCATAAATGCACCGAATGAGGTTAATTTGTACTCATTTTGAACAGTTTTTAATACAGTTTCGATTTATTGAAATGAAATTCTAAAATTCTAAAATCAGGCGGAGTTGTAAACAAAAGCAAAAAAGTTGTTTTTCGAGTCGTTGAAAGTACGCATTTTTCAAAAAAACATAACTCGTACAAATCATTTTATTTTGGGTTAACGATTTAACGGCTATGTTTTCACATGATAGAGAACACAGGAAAATATCGAGAGTATGATCAGAGACATCGATTTTTTTGACCTGCTGGTTTGACGTGGAATCACTCAACATGAAAGGTATTTATAATAAATAACACATTTGTTATAGATTGTTGTTAATATTGAAATTCAAATTACATTAAAATTATTGATGATATTGGAACTCAAATGACATTTATATCAACGAGATGTTTTTTATGGTAAACGATGGGGAACAAATTTTTTCCTCAAAATACACTAATGGAAAAAATTATAGGATCAAACAAATTTCCCAAATTTTTAGTGGTTTTTAACAATGCTGTATCTCAGTAAAAAATGGTCCTATCGAGGTCTAAAAAAGAGCATTTTGAAGCTTGAAGTTTCTAGTTTTCAGATCTTTTAGCAAAAAAAATTTCAAAGCTACAGGTTTCACGTAATTCTGAGAAATACCAAGAAAAAAAATTTGGCGAATTTGCATCACTTTTTTTTCCGTAATTTCTGGGAAAAAAATCTTCCAGCTAAACACTCACATGGGTCGGATAGCTTTATTCAGCTTCAATTTGCTTTTTTGAGACCTCGCTGCGACCATTTTTCGCTGCGATATCGGCCTGAGGACAAAAAAAGATACTTTCGTGTTTGACTAATGATATCTCAGCAACCAATGATCGCACGGAAATCAGAAGGGGAGTTTTACAAACTTGAATTAATGCTCTACAAGGGTTTATTAAGGTTTTTTGAAAAAAAAAACATAAAAATTCCCATCCTCGCCATGAATTTGAAAAAATAGGAGAAAAAGGGCTATTTATATATATATATATATATTTTTTTTTTTTTATCAACGGCCATATTATCCAAATATTGACAACACGACTAATGTTGAGCGTGACTTTTACAGCTCAGTATACCCACAAAAACCCTGTAAAGTTTCAATTTAATCTATCAAACGGTTTTTTGTTTTAAGCAATCGAGTTTTTGAAAAAAATTAAAGGATCATGTTTCTTGCCCCTTAACAATTCATAGTCATTATGAAAATGAAAAAAAAAAGGAATTTTGTTTCGAGTATTTCCCCCATTTTTATCGCAAACAGCGTTAAAATTTAATTTAAAAAAAAATCTAAAAAAAATTTTCCATTTTCATTCTTTTAAATTTCTGTTTTTCAAAAAAATTCAAGGATTATGTTTATTGCCCCTAAACACTTCATAATCATTATTAAAAGGAAAACAAAAAATTTTGAGCTTTTTTCACATTTTTATCGCAAACAGCGTTTAAATTTATGTAAAAAAAATCGACGAAATAAAAAAATTAAAAATTCGTAAATTATTCGATTTTTTTTTCTTTACATCTAAACTCTGTTTGCGATAAAAATGTGAAAAAAGCCAAAAAAAAATTGTTTTCCACTTTAATCATGATTATGACGTTTATGGGCAGAAACATGAACCTTTAATTTTTTTCGAAAATTTCATTGCTTGAAACGAAAAAACCGTTCGATGAGTAAAATTTAAACTTTACAGGGATTGTGATGGTATATTGAGCTGTAAAAGTCACGCTCACACATTAATCATTTTGTCAATATTTTTAATTTGGCCGTTGATTTTCTTAAAAAAAACCATAAATAGCCCTTTTTCTTCTGTTTTTTCGAATTCATGGCAAGGATGGAAATTTTTTTTTTTTTTTCAAAAAAACCATTATCAATCCTTGTAAAGCATTAATTCAACTTTGTGAAACGCCCCTTCTGATTTCTATGCGATCATTGGTTGCTGAGATATCAATGGTCAAACAGAAAAGTATCTTTTTTCGTACAAACCCGATATCTCAGCGAAAAATGGTCGCAGCGAGGTGGTGAAAAAAGCAAATTGAAGCTGAATAAACAAGCTATCCGGTCCATGTAATGGTTAAGCTGGAAGAATTTTTTCCCAAAAGTTACAGCGAAAAAGGAAGTGATGTAAATTTGCTCAATTTCTTTCTGTTGGTATTTCTTAGAATTGCGCGAAAAGTGTAGCTTCGCAAATTTTTTTGCTAAAAGATCTGAAGACTAGAAATATCAAGCTGCAAAATGCTTTTTTAAGACCTCGATACGACCATTTTTCACTGAGATACAGCATTGTTAAAAACCACTAAAAATTAGAGAAAATTTTTCGATTCTTCAATTTTTTCCACTAGTGTATATCAACCTGACAAATAACAAAAACCCCTCGCGCAACAACGATACAAATAAGAATAATTATTAATATAATTAATAAGTTACGCGAGAAATTGTGAAGAGCACTGCGGAGAAAAACGACTAGAAGCGCCTAAGCGTCGTCACTGCTACTACTACTATCATCGCTGGGGATTGGTATTTGGAGCCGTTGTTTTTTTGCCTGTGACCTTCTCAAGTTGTCTATTTGTCGATTTATGACCATTATAAAGGTTGGACTGTCCATTTTATAAAGTCCTTTTCTATCCACATAATCTGAAGCATAGAAAGAAATATTATTAATATCTGTTCGATGGTAAGAACAAAACGACATTTAACATAATGGAGGAGCCAATGAATAAACACCGCATACTATTTTGCGATAATATAAATCCTCGGAATCAGCATTAGTTTATGAATATTTAAGGTTGTTGCACTCATTGAATCGCATAATTCACTTTCTCAAATTTATAAGGCAAAGGGTCGGATTATAGCTGGATAAGCGTGTGAAATTTACCCCCAGCGATTTTTAAAAATCCATATGGCTGATCGATTTCCAATAAAGAAAAAAAAAATTCTCTAAATTTTCAGCTTTTAAATAATAAAAAAAAGTTACGAAATAATTTTAAAAAAAAGCGAATACTTTACTGAATATTTTTTTACAACATATTGTTAGTCAACAACTAACGATAAGAGACGTTGAAAAGTAATTTTTTGCAAGTTTTTCATCATCTTCCATTTATTTAAAAAATCAAAAAGTTTTTGTCATTATATTCAAATATATTCCTTTCGAGTGACATTCACGAATTTTTCACAAAAAAACTCATTTATTGCTCATCTGTAGACGGTACCATTTTTAAGTTGATCTGTTTAGTGCAACACAGACGGTCAAAAAAAAGAAATCGATTTTTTTCACATTTTCTTCTAATATTATTTTATATTTACTTGTGAAATATTCTTGTTTGATTATTAAAAATAATACAAAAAATCTGATGCAATTGCTTCATACTAATAAACAAACAACAAAGACGCGATGATCGTGCGCGACTTTGGCGTTCATCAGTATTGACCACGATCATTATTTGCATGGATGACCGCTCGACCATGTAAGATAGATTGTATGGAATTAAGGCCAGGCTGAAGACCCTCTCTCTCGCTCTCACACGACCCCTATCATCCTTTCTCTCTCGCACTCGCACGAAAAATGTCGGTATTTAGCCTCCTCTTAAGATGGAAGTAAGATAGTCAGTTTCGGTTTATTTGGGTTCCATTTTTTATTATAAGCCCCTATAAGTATTCTCCAATATTAAATATGCTAATTAATCTGACAATTCTGAAATAAACTGATAAAGAACGTTAAAGCGAAAGATTTGCATAATTTATGTGCCCTTGCATTAACTCCACTCGCAATAAAATTTCTTTAATGTACGGATAAATCCCGCAAAATAGAAAGACCAGCTTTTCAAAGTGGTTATTACGTTTGAATGTTTTATACTAAGGTCATCAACACTTTCAGAAGCCAAAATGATTATTGAAACATTTTTTTTTTTTTTTTGTAACCTCGAAAATGATTATTGTAGGAGAATCACCCAAATATCTAACGCATATGACAATTCACACTATACTTAATACTCACGTTTCACAGCATCCAATATAACGGGGTCAATGACGCCATCTCGTACTTGTAATTCTTTGCCTTTATAGCTCGGTTTGGATTGTTGGCCACGGGCCGTCAAGCAGCGCAATTTTTCCGCTCCTACGAGATATAACATTAAACGACGCATCAACTCGGTCGGTCGATGTCTGAACTTTAACATTAATCTTAGATCGGCCTGATCCACGATAACGTTTGAGCCTGGTTTTATTTCCTTCTGCAAGTTAAAAACAACGATGCATGATTTTTTTCAGTGAAATTTCAAAAAATCTCCGCCAAAAATGGTCGTATCGAGGTCTAAAAAAAGAATTTTTAAGCTTCAAGTATCTAGTTTTAAGATCATTCAGCAAAAAAAAATTCGAAGCTACAGGTTTACCGCAATCCTAAGAAATAGTGAGCAACAAAATTTTACAAATTTTCAGTACTTTTTTTTTGGCTGCAGTTACTTGGGAACTTTTTCTCCAGCTAAACCATCACATTGAATGGATAGCTTGTTTATTTAGCTTTAATTTGCTTTTTTTTTAGACCTCGCTGCAACCATTTTTCGCTGAAAAATCGGACTTTCAATGAAAAAAGATCCTTTTGTGTTTGACCATTGATATCTCAATAACAAATGATCGCACAGAAAATAGAATGGGGAGGAGGGTTTAAAAACTTGAATTAATGCTCTACAAGGTTTGAAGATGGTTTTTTGGAAAAACGAAATTTTCCATCCTTGCGATGAATTTAAAAAAACAGGAGAAAAAGGGCAATTTATGGTTTTTTTTAGAAAATCAACGGCTAAATTAAAAATATTGACAAAACGACTAATGTTGAGCGTGACTTTTACAGCCCAATATATCCACAAAAACCCTGTTAAGTTTCAATTCGATCTATCAAACGGTTTTTCTGTTTCAAGCAATAAAATAAAAAAAATAAAAAATAAAGAAACATGTTTATAGCCTTAAACGTCATTAAAAACCGGACTGGTCTTAAAAGTTGTTGAATAGAAAGACGTTTGAAATTAAAAATTTTCAAATAAATCAAAATGTGCATTCACTTTTGAAAACACGATTCAAAGTTCAAAACCCAACAAACTTATTCAAAAACACGTCGAATATTTTTGTTTGTTTTTTTTCGGAAAATACCATAAAAACAAAAACTTTGAGAAAAAAACACTTGATTTCGACCATTATTAAAGGAGTTGTGAGCAAAAACCCGAAGAGCGGTATTCTAAAAATTTCATATAATGTTAACGGATAATCAAACAAATCTCAAAATTAAACGAGAAGGGTTTTGATGGGTACTGAAAAATATTTTTAAAAAATTGAGGAAATCAAGAACAGAAGTTTTTTAGACTATAATTTTTAAATAAATACCCAAAACGGCAAGGATAATGAACTTGTTGCGAAGACCATGAAGAAGAATCAGGCTCATGAGTTATTTTTCATGAATTTTTTAAGGTTTAGTGTAATTTCATGACATTTAAACATTTCCACGACTTTTCACGTCGCTAGACACTCTGTAAATGTTTCAAAGTAATTATACAGTATTATTGAATCTACCAACGTCCTACTGCTTGCTACATGGCTACAAAGAATATACTCAGTTTCGGAAATAACTTAAGCTTCTTTGACTTCTCAACCGTTGATCAGAGTTTAAAACCGTTACGGTGAAGGTATAGCGAAACTTTCCTTCTTGTAAGGATTCAGTGAAGATATAACGTATTGTTCCATAATTATACGATAAGTTTGTACATTTGACGATACCATCGATCATTGTGAATCGAATATGCGGGCCAATATGTACATGTGTGTTTACATATTACATATGGCAATCCCATATTAGGGCTCCATTGGAAAAATATTACCCGAAAAATATTATCCAAATAAAACAACAAAGAAATGAATATATTTGATTACAATCTATTATAAATGAATAATTGTGTACCTCGCCGGGTTTAGGCCCTGCTCTGGGTTGAGGAATCGGAGACACCGAACGAGACGATATCGGCGAGTCTTTGGATGTTGATGACCGAGGAAGTGCAGGAGAGGTTCGGATAGAGGTCGCATTACTCTTGTCTGATAATTATAATTATAAAACTTAATTAAGATTATGTTGGACGCGAAAGAAATGTTTATTGCAAACCAAATTGCTCGACAGTCACGAAAACAGTCAATTGAAAAAAATCGGTGCATCTCATAATCCAGATTCTGTTCTGTCAATGGCTATATAGACAGTTTTCATAATCCTTTTAAAAAGACTATTTACTTTACGGAATTGAAAGTGAATTTGACACAAATCTAAAAAGTTATATTTTCGGCTACTATGTTCAACAGAATAAAACTTTTCCCACATAATAAAGGACTAATTGGGAGCTTATTATGTCACGTTTGCAACAATAATGAGCGAACAGATTTATTTTTAATTG
The DNA here is from genome assembly GCA_946863875.1 of Alloplasta piceator. Taxonomy (NCBI): domain Eukaryota; kingdom Metazoa; phylum Arthropoda; class Insecta; order Hymenoptera; family Ichneumonidae; genus Alloplasta; species Alloplasta piceator. The sequence goes on along the minus strand of OX333077.1, from coordinate 25,386,227 downwards.
GAAGTTTTTTTAAATAAACAAAAAAGGGAAGAAACTGAGGAATGTATTCTTTGAAAACTCGCATACATTTATGAGAGAAAATTTTTTCATTCAAAGACCGTAATTTAAATACAGTCTCCAAATTATGACTTCCCGATTATCAGGGTTTTGATTATGCTTAAAGTATGGATATTATTAATCCAATGTTACGACGAATACAAAGAAACTCCTCCTATGTAAAGTGTAAAATAATTCTTGGCAAATTTTGGCATATACACTGAGAGAAAAAATTACTAGAACCAATGAAATGTAGTTTTCGAGGCAAAAAATAATTTATTTCATTATATGCCAAAACATATTAGATTGGTTCCCTTATATATTTACTTGGTCAATTTATTTCAGTCAATTCCATAAATTGCTGTTTCAATAAAAAAATTTACTTGAATATAACAATTTGTTATCAATTATATGTAATATGTTGTTTGAATCAATAACACATTTTATCATTCAAAACATGCATGTTTTTTAACTGAGAAAATGAATTTGTTGAATCAATAAAATGCGTGTTAATTAATTGTTGCTAAACATGTTATAAAAAATGTATAGACCTTGCACAATAATTTAATATGCATAGTTTACCGGCCCCAAAAAGAGTAAATAAAAATAAAAAACTGCGCCAATTCTCCGATCTAATTTTTCTGTCCGACCGGGATTCGAACCCTTGACCCTACCTACCATCCTACCTATCGTACCTAACTAGCTAGCACGCTACCTATTACGCTATCGACTACTACTATGCACTTGAAAAAAGTTAGGGGTTATGCAGATGCGAATTTTTTCCGGCAAGGAAAAATTTATTTTGTTTTGTGAAATTTTTTTTTTCTTGAACACACTGCTCGTTAATTCATATCGTACATACAGAAAATGTTTGAATTAACTAAATAGGCGGTCAAATACGTCCAGATAAATATTTATTTGCTCGAACTAAGTAATTAGTTTCGCGAATAATTCTGCGCTTCGGTTGACCAAAATGGCCGAAATGATAGTTCTTTGCTTGAAAGAAATAAAATTTTAATTATTCCAAACAAATAATCTATTGGAATAAAATAATGTATTACTCATTTTACTACAGCTTTTTTTTTTTAATAATCACAATCAATTTTATATCTTATCAAAATAAATATTGAAAATACTACAGAAATATTTTTAGAAGTAAAATAATGATGAATTTCTTGCCAATAAATAATTTTGTTCGAAAAAAATAAATTCGTATTGCTGTCATTTTTAGATGCAAAGAATCTCGTGTTTATGATTCAATAAATCTAATTAATCCAATGAATGTAAATTCAATAAAATGTACAAGTAAAATAATGATGAATTTATTGCAAAGAAATAATTTTGTAAAAAAAAAAATTCATATTGAAGTCGTTTTTTAGTTTCGAATAATCTAATGTTTATGATGCGATCAATGTAATTGATCTAATGAACACAAATTGCATCAAATCTATTTAAATAAAAATATTTTTAGAAGCAAAATAATTATGAATTTATTGCAAGAAAATAATGTTGTTTAAAAAAAATCATTTCGTTTTGAAGTCGTTGTTATGATTCAAATAATCTAATGTTTATGATGCGATCAATGTAATTAATCCGGTGAATACAAGTTTAATCAAATGTATCATGCATGTAATTGTTACTATTAAATAAGAGTTTAATATAATGGAGTAATTGATCCGTGAATATATGTTATGAAATGAACAGTGATTCTCATGGTGTAACAAAAAAATAATCGAAATAATACTTTAATTTGTTACGTACCGAGAGGCACGTTTCAAGGATAGAAAGGATTCAAGTATATCGAAGTAATCCTGAAATAATCGTTAAAAAGGTATTGGGCGCCTCCACGTGAGACGATACGTAAAAGGCGGGTAGAGATTCGTCTGCACGGCGAATGAACATAAGAGCGAGAGACGGCGCTTACAATCTCGCGCGCGCCGTCGCTTGTGAGAATACAGCTGACTTACATTAGCCGGAGCTCTGGCTGGCGTGCGACACAGCGTTTGAGGGGTCCCCGCGCCCGCTGATAAGGGGAGACCTCTTGGGCCTCGCGCTGAGCGTTGGCGTTTCCCAGTAGCTCCCGCGCGCACACTATTGTCCCTATAGGTCCTCACACACACTAGCAGTCTCTATAGGTCCTCACACACACTAGCAGTCTCTAAAGAGTCCTTCACGCGCACCGATGCCCGAAGGCGCGAAGGGTTGACTCGCACTCGCTGCGGCGTTCGTAGGTCGCGGTCACTCACGGCGCACGGATATGTATAGATGTTTACTCGATATTCTCTGTCGCACTGGTCGTCTTGGGAAACGTTTATATTTGACGAATGTTCGAATTTGTTGAATGGTTTGGTTTTTCCAGATATTTGTTCGGATGATATATTTGTTTGGATATTGTATGTGTTTGAATATTATATATATATTTGAATAGTATATATATGTTTGAATATTATATATATTTGAATATTATATATATTTGAATATTATATATATTTGAATAGTATATATATGTTTGAATATTATATATATTTGAATAGTAGCAGCCCGAGACTCATGGGTCCACGCGAGCACCCCCGTGACGCACCAAGTTTAAATCGAGCGAGCGTATTAATCTACACGGTCGCGCGGGGTATTATGCCGCTATGACTGGCTGAAGGCTGGAGTAATTTTCCCCGATTCACCTGTCGGTGGTTAGCGAGGTACTGGCTCGTCTCGGCAACGGTCTTTAGAACGTTGACGAGCCGAGCGAGGATTTTTGCAAGTCGGCTTTTCCCGAAACGGCGCGTGCACGCCCTTGAGAGGCATACGCGAGCTCGCTCAAGGTGATCGGAAGGCGCTGACTGTGGCTTGCGACACATGGGGTGATCGCGCGCACATACCACACAAGTCTCAGGAATCCGCTGACGCGAGCGCTTTAACGTGGGACCGTGAGTCCACGTCCGTTCTCGCGAAAGGAAAATTTGGCGAAATAGGGACGTGACACCCACCCCCCCTACGAACGTGATGGTGGCCTCGTCATCGGTTTAATTAAGAATAATATGCGCGATTAGACATAATAATCATAGCGGTAATGAATGAAAAGTAAAATGTGTGGGATTCATTAGTTCGCCGTTTAGTAGAGAGCTTATAGACGCCTTAATAGAGATCCTGCTTGATGAATGAAGATCCCAAAAGAAGAAGTAAAGGAATTTATATAAAATCAAAAAAAATGAATATGTAGGCGTATATATGTATATATTTTTCCCTTTCTTCTCTCTTCGTTGGTATGTTTATGGCACCATCGGCTCTTGACGAGGAAGGGACCGCGGGGCAGGGGACGCACGAGCTCTTGGGCCCGTAATCGGGGGTGTCATATTTCCCATTTCTCGGGTAGGAGAGTTTCTTTCAGGCGCCGAGTATATTATCTCGGAATTTACAGCCTCGACAATGTGTCCCGTTGGTGTGCGTTCCTTCCTCCCGCACGACAAGGCTCCACGTATAAGAGAGAAAAGCAGCGCTAGCCTGGCCCGAGCGAGATAGCACACTATAGCAAGCAGCATAGCCCCTTGACTCACCAAGCCACTGAGAGCAAGGAAACGTTGTCCGTCTCGCTCTCGCTTGTGGGTTCCAATGTCGCGTATTCTTCGTTCGATTTCGTACAGCGACTCTCCTACGGTGGTTGATTTCAAATTCGAGCGCACGTGGGGGCTCTTATCGCTTTCCCGGGTAAAGAAATTCCTCATACCCTCTTGAACGACGAAGTCCCCGAGTACTGGGGCGATGACTGAGACGTTCAACGTGATGCCTGGTTGGTATTGAAACACTGTTTGACTCTCGTATGTGCGTAAGCTCGTCAATGTTATGCTATGGGTCGTTCCGATGCAATTGGGGCTCAAATAAAGAATTCCTGCTCCCTCCAATTCTACGCGCACATTTTGACGGTTTGGGCAATTGATTTGCATTGTCTCAGGATGAGGCAATGAATATAGCCATCCTCCTTGAGCGGAGAGGTGGCTCCAATGTGCCTCGTGGTGGGGGTGTAAGCGCACGTCGCATCTCTGCAGAACCTCCTCCGTAGGGCGAATTAGCATGAGCAGCTCGCACGTTTCTGCAGTCGATACGTCGAGTATTGGAATGGCTCTCGTGCATATGTATCGCTTTTCCACGAATTTACAAGAGTCGTAGTAAGTTGCGTCGGCCATAAAGAAGGAGCAATAGTCTGTGGACAGTGCCAAGTAGGGGGCGGCCGGCATGACAAGGGCCGTACCCCTCTCTTCTTTAAATTGCTGCGATACCGGCCATGGGCGCATCCGACAGAAGTCGAACAGTTGGTGCTCCACCAAGGGAATATGGACCACGATAATCATGTGGTCACCGTCGTACACGAGGTCAGTGCGTACGAGAGGGGCTAGCGTCTCCGGTCGCAAGTGCTCGAGTGGAAGGGGGAACTCATACCCCGCCGCTTGGAGCTGGGCTTCCTTTGCCACGGCCATCAGCTGCTTCGGTTCCAATGCTTCGGCCTCGAGTCGCCCCTCCCGTGCTGCTATTATCACTCGCATATACGTCCGACAGGTGTTTATATAGTTCTCTATTTTTGTCCCACCCTAAACGCATAGTGCATCAGCGAATTATTATACCGAGAAAGTGCGGCGCGTTGATCAGCGCTCCTCAAGTCCTTATTCAATTGTTCGATAGTTTCTAATAATCTTTCTACTCGGTTGGCCTCCTCGAGATGGTCGCTGTGGAGCTCTTGCAGTTTGGAGGCGGTTATGTGCATTTGTTCCCCGACCAAGTGTGTGAGCTTGGATTGGTCGGCGTAAAGGCGGCCAATTTGGCTCGTGAGGTATTTTGCGTCATCTTCCGTGAGAGTGCCGAAAAGAGATTTGCTGATTGAGCCAATTATCGCCAAGGGGACCGAGCGCTTCCGCACGGCGCGCGGCGACTGCATTCGGTCTGGTCTGGTTCGCGACCGCTCCGCGAGATCGATCAATTCGTCTCGCAGCGTCATAGCACGCAGAAACCGGGTTGCCAGATAGTCGTGCTGCAGCAGGTCATCGCAGGCTTGTCGCGAATTATATTGGCTGCATTCGCCAGCAATCGCGTGCATTTCCTTGAGGTCTCGTGGAAAGTCACGCTGTACCCTTGTTATTTCCATGAAAATGGTTATTCTCCAGTCTGCCACTTGGTGTTGGAGTGGGGGCAGACGCTCGTAGTAAAGCCCAGGGCAGTCTTTGAGAGGCGTGACGTGGTATACATCACTGGTCTGTTCACCCCGTGCAAATCCTATTATTCCGAGGAATAAGACGATCTTCATGGCGGCCGGTCCTCTTCTTAGGCGGTCTTCAATGGAGGTCTGCGTATCTTCGGTGCTGGATTCTCGTGACGGCTAATAAACATTCATTCTTCTTTTATTCGCGTACATTGTTCTTAAGTTTATTCGTAAGCTATCTTACATTTATCGACGTGCTTACGGAACCTCCGCCCATTTTCGGTTTCTGAGATAAGGTTACTTTTATCCGAGATCATTTTGATAGTGTAAGGGCCGTGATACTGACTGTCGAATTTTCCCTTTCTAGGTTCCCTCAACACATAAACTCTATCCCCCACCTTCCCTTCGAAAGCGCGACATTTCCTGTCGTAATAGGTCTTTGAACGTTCTTTGGATTGAATTAAATTTTCTCCGGCCAGCTCCCGTATCTCAGAATGCCGTTTGATAAGTTCCGTGAGAAAGGAATTTGTAGTCGAGAGTTTTTCAATGGGGAAAGAGCTGGGTTGGCGAGCCAATTTACCGTAAACGATTTCATGGGGGGTAAAATTGGTGGATTCGTGCACGCTAGTGTTGTAAGAAAATTCGGCAAAGGGTAATAGTCTGTCCCAATCGTCATAATCATTCGCGTAGTGTTTTATATATTCGGCCAAGACGATATGGCTTCGTTCTAGGGCGCCATTCGTTTGCGGCCGATAGCCCGACGTGGTCAGGTGTTTGACCTTATAAATTCGCGAGATCTCGCGGAGTAACCCGTTTACGAACGCCGTTCCCCGATCCGTTAGGATCGCTCGGGGGGCACCGAATTGGTTGAACAGTCGCCTCACTATCGCTTCGGCAACGGTAGTCGCCTTTAAGTCGGGTATAGGTTCTGCCAGGCAATATTTTGACAAGTGATCCTGCATTGTCAGGATATGTTTATTGCCATGAGGGGTGGTTGGCAGGGGCCCTACGGTGTCGAGCGAGACTTTGTCGAAGGTATCAGCGGGGGTGTCCGTAATGAGCATCGGCTCACGGGTCTTTGCCCTTACCAGCTTATTTTCCTGGCAGCCTTTACAACGTCGTATAAAATTTTGGACGTCGTTGCGAAGCGTAGGCCAGTAAAATCTTTCTCGAATTCTATGGTAAGTTTTTGTCACCCCTTTATGGCCCCCTATGAGGCTCAAGTGGAATTCCCGCAGGATTTCGGCTCGATCCTCGGGCGGGGGCAATATCACTTTCCCATAGCAGATTGTTACCGCGATTCCAGAGTCGTCGAAAATGTCGTGTATTATTTGCAGGAATACCCCAGGGGGTAAATTGTCAGTAAAGTCACCGTAACGGGCGATTCGTATAGTCGTCGTGCCCGAACCCCGCAGATGTTCTCTTAGGGTCGTCAGGCCGAGCTCTATATTTTTTTGTGATATTTCCTCGTAGTATTTGCGCTTTATAATCACGCTGTATACCTGATGTTGTCCATAAGGCGTTGAGGCGACCTGTCCAACATTCATATTTTTATTCTTGAGAGAGAGAGGGTTTATAATGTCCAAATCGGACAATATTTTTCCGACAGGCGTCGAAACCTCTCCGTCTGCGGACAGAAAAAGAATATAATTGTCGCGACGATAGGTTAAACATTCGCGGGACCCTTTTATTGAGGGTTTTCCCGAAACAGTCGTTTCGTGCGTGTTTCCCTCCTCGAGCTTTCTCTCTATTTTCCTTTCGTCGCTGCGTGGAGAAAGGAGAGGGTACAAGTCGCAGCTGGTGACCTCGTGCCTTCTCGGCTGTTCTTTTGTGCTCTCCGTTTTCGCGCCGTCTGGCGCGGGGTCAGAGGAAGCGGCTACGTCATCTTTCCATGATGGCCGCTCTCTCAGCACGTGCTAGCGCGGGGAGGTCTCCTCTCGCACCGGCAAGAGAGACGAAGAGGGCCCAGGAGTGGGGAGTGGGAGAGTTCGGGCATCGGGGTCTCTCTTGCCATGTGGAGGCGTTTTGCCTGTGCGGGCTGGAGGGCGAGGGAGAGAGCCACCGTGCGAACCAGGGGAAGCCTCGTACGTTACGTCGTGCAGCATGGTAGAAGCAGCGGTGGGGCGATCGGTCAGCTGTCGCCCACTATCGACCTCTCTCTCTAAGTCCGGGCCGCGTGATCGTCTCGCGCCCACGTGGCTCGTACGCCGGAGTAACTCTGTCTCGATGACAGCCAGCGTGCGTTCGGATAATTGTTTTATTCGGCGTTCTAACTCGCTATCATTTCCACCCTCAACGTCGTACGGGTCGAGTTCGGAAAGGATATCTTGCGTATCCTCGTCGACCTCGTCTCCATCGGAGACGTGATCGAGGAAAATAGTTCCTTCCTCCGCATCTTGGAGATTGTTTCCGTCCCGGTATTTTCCTTCGAGTTGTCGCAATGACTCATCAAATTTCCGAAATGATTACTTGAGGGCAGGGGTCAAAGTTTTTTCATGTTCCTCTACCATCTCCTCCAGCGGCGTGCTCCCCTCTGTATCGCTCACGGGGGGGCTGATATTTATCAACGTGCTTGGGTCCTCCTCGACCTTGCCCTCCTGCGATTCGCTCGCCGAGGAAGGTTGGTTGCTCTGCAGGGGGCCTGCCGCCACTAGGTTTGAGCCTAGAAGGACGCTTCGGAGGTGGAAGGGGAGCGGGCAACATACTTCGGTGAAGCCGTTGTACCGGACGCGCTTCCTCGGCCGAGCTCGTGTCCGAGGTTTCGGCATACCGCGGGGGCGCGCGACGAGGAGCTTCAGGGTTCTTCCGTGCTCTGGTGCGGGTCACTATAGCGCTTGCATCCAGAGGTGTAAGTGCTCCTGGATTTTTCGGCCGTGTCAGCTGTGGAGCGCGGCTAGATGCTGGCTGTGATAGCTGAGGGTCTGAATGCAACCTTGGCCTACCGGGGCCGCGCTTCCCCCCTCTTATCGGCAACACCTTAGCCGATGGTGGTTCGGCCTCAGCATCGCTGGAATCCGAACTCCAGGGATTTATCGGATTACGGGATAACGCGTCCGCGTTGACATTTCATCGCCCGGGTTTATATACAAAGTCGTAATCGTAGTTTTGCAAACTCAATCTCCACCGGATTAATCTTTTCCCTGGATCGCTCATTGATCCGATCCATTTAAGGGGTTCATGATCGGAAATTAATTTGAATTTTCGGCCGTAAAGATAAGGCTGAAAATTCTCCAGGGCGCGAATCACGGCCAGGCACTCCTTTTCGGTCGTGCCGTAATTCACTTCGGCCTTTGATAGAATACGTGAGTAATAGGCGATCGGATGATCGCCCCCGTCCGTTTCTTGACCGAGCACGGCTCCCAGTGCTAGATCGGACGCGTCGGTCGTTAGGGTGAAAGGGCGGTCGAAATCGGGGTACGCGAGCACCGGCTCTCTACACAGGGCCTTGCGCAGGTCTCGGAAGCTCCGACGCTGCTCTTGGCCCCACGTGAATACTCTTCCCTTTTTCGTGAGGTCGGAGAGAGGCTTCGCACGACCAGAAAAGTTCTCGATGAAGCGCCGATAATATCCAGCGAGACCTAGAAATTGGCGGATATTTTTAGCCGTTCGGGGGGTGGGGAAGCGCCTCACCGCCTCGAGTTTACGTGGGTCAGGGCGTAGCCCATCCCGTCCGATGATGTGGCCGAGATATGCGACCTCCTTTTTCAGGAATTCACATTTATCGGGCTGGAGAGTAAGATTCGCGTCTCGGAGGCGTTGCATGAGGCGACGCAGCTTTTTCCCGTGCTCCTCCAACGATCGCGCGAAAACGACGATGTCATCCAAGTATACGAACAATTCCGTCCCTTGGAGACCTCGCAATACATTGTCCATCAATCGTTGGAAGGTCGCAGGGGCATTCTTCAGTCCCATAGGCATTCGAGTATATTCATAGTGCCCATCGGGGGTAGAAAACGCCGTTTTTGCACCGTCCCTTGGGTCCATCGGGATTTGATGGAACCCGTTAGCCAAATCAAAGGTTGAGAAATACTGCGCTTCTCCCAATTGGTCCAATATATCACGTATATTAGGCAATGGGTACGCATCGGATATTGTTTTCTCGTTCAATTTACGGAAATCTATCACCATTCGCATTAGCGGCCGACCCTGCGAGTCGGGTTTTTTCGGCACAATCCACACCGGTGAATTGTAAGGCGATTGCGAGGGTGTGATTATTCCGTTATCGAGAGTTTTTCCCACTTGGGCCTCGACTTCGTCTCGATGAATCGAAGGGAAGCGATACTGTCGAGTATTAATGGGCAGATCGTCCATGGTCGGAATTCGGTGCGCGACTCGATCGGTGCAGGGAAGCTTATCACCGGGCAGATGAAATCGCTACGGATCTTCTTCCACGATACGGCAAACATGCTTACGCTCGACCTCGTTGAGGTCGTCCAGGCGCAGAGCCTGAATCACGGCTTCAGTTCGGTCGAGTGGGGGCATCGTTGCCTCGTCCGTCGAGTCGTCATCGTCAAACCGTAAGTCAAAATCGGGGTCGCATATCTCGAACGGAATAATTTCTTGGGGTGTGACCTCGATGTTAACGTCGCGATCGAGGGTATTGACCGCGAGCACGTGACAAACACCGTGCGTCTGGGAGACCAGCGCGTCCCCTATATATAAACCATCCATCGCGGCGATCCTGGGTAGATAATCTTCACGGATTTCAGCGTTAGCCACCTCGATAGGTAGCGGGCACCGCGCGCGAGCTTTAATCGTGAATATTTTTTTATTAACCGAGGAGAAATTCGTCTTAGCCCTATCGGAGTACCCTATCGTTGTGATGGAAAGATAACTCCGCGCGTTCTTTTCGCATGTACGGTTTACCAATTAGCCCGTTACTTGTCGTCGCGAATTCTTTTACAACATGAAATTGATGTGGGACTCCGTTAATCGTTAAGATTATTGTGCCCAACGATTGGGACTCTTCCCCCGAGGGTCCCTTATACGCTTTGCGTTTCGCAGGGTCGTAACGGACGTCTTCGCGGAGGGCTTGCAATTTAATAAAATTTAAATCGGATCCGAAGTCGCAATGAAAATTATCGGTTCCGTGAGCAAGCTCGGGGGCCGACAATTTTACTACCGGGGATTCCATATCGTCGTCCGTCTCCGACGAGGAATGAGAAACCATCGCCCGTGTCTGCTTTCCTTTTTGCGAGTTTACTTTTGAGGGGGCTGAAAACTCACGGACGATCTCTGGACATCCGTGGCCACCGCGCGAGCATTCGTTTGGCTCGTCGCATCGTGGCGACAAGCCCCTTGGGAGTTTAAAGACTCGCTTTCTTTTGTGCGGGGCCCTTCCTGCCGTCTTCCGGGCGAGGGCTCTCGGGAATTTTCCCGTGGCTCGCCGACAGAGGAATTTCGCGGATTTCTGGCTGCGCGTAGCCCACACTCAGTCCACGGGCAGCAAGCGCAGCCCCCGTTACGCACGCAGCAGTAACGCTGGCTGCAGCCACCGCCCCTGCACGCTGAGCGCGGGGTCCACTTATTCCACGGGCAGCAAGAGCAGCCCGTCCCTCGGTCCCTACGATCGCACCCCCCCTCGTCTCTCTCGCGGTGGGGGCTAGGCGAACGAGAGGCCTCCCGCTCCCGGAGTTTCAGTATTCCGGGCGGATTAAATTTTTCAGACGGGTAAGGGCTCGACCCTCGATATTTAACAAACGGAGGGCCGCGGGGCGCTGGCGAGGGGGAACGCGATGCTAATCTCTTCGGCTCTTCCTTCGCGACTAGCGCCCGGGCGTCCTTGGAGGCCTGTTTTGGTGTTCCGATTGTCCCTGAATCAACGCTACATTCCGACACGCGTTCGGCGAGTTCGACTGCCGCTTTTAATGAGGCTGGGGGCGCGACGGTCAGTAATTCCGCGAGACGCGTTGGTAACGCGCGGCTGTACGCCTTAAGCGCGGTTGAATCGAGAACGCGAGTCAACGCGACGGGAATCTCGGTTCCCGTATCTGCGTTCCACGCGGCTCGCGATACGCTGACCAGGATTCTGACGCGATTATAGAGTCCCCTGACGGTTTCCCCTTGTTTCATGCGTATCCGCATGAAATCAGCTAAGCAGTCATCGAAACTTCGCGATGTGGCGAGTCCCTCCTTAAGGGCCGCGATAAGCCCTTCGACGGTGTTTATTGTCTCCCCCTGTACGCATGCACGCGCCTCACCTCGCAGCCTGCTTATGGCAGCTGCAACGAATTGGCCCGCGGGTTCCGGTGGTATAAGGGAAGCCGAGTTTTGGAGATCCTGTAAATAATCCCTCAGGGGAATGTTTGTACCATCGAATTCCCGAATACTCGAGAGCTGGCCGGTCAACGTTATAGTACCTATCATGGTGGAAATATTGGCCATTGAATCGGCCAACTTTACGGAAATGTCTGGATCCGCCATGATGGCGATTTTCTTCGGAACCGGATTCGGTAGAACGGGCCGGAGAGCGCGAGTATTTTAACAACAACGAAAAAATTAAAGGGAGTGGCAAAATAACGAAGCAGGAAAAAATGAGGGATAATAAGATGAATTCAGGTAAAATATATTAATGGCAGGGGAGAGTTAACGAGGTTATAATTTAGGGTGTCAGAATAAATCGACCATGATATTTAGTAAAAATTGAAATTTAGAAATGAGCAATCCATTAGAATTATAAAAAAAAATTGAATTTAATAGAAAAAAATGGATGGAATAATAGAGTTAGAAATAATTAGGGAATTAAAGGTTAACTCGTGGTTGACATATGATAGTACAGTTAATGGAAGGTATTTTATTTAGAGTTGCAAAATTAAAATATTCCTCCTTTTGTCACATTACTTAATTGCGATTTCATCCTTTTCGATTTCCCGGGATTTCCTTCATGGTAAATAGGTAGGGAAAATCCGACAGTCCGCCCACACGGTTATCACAGATAATTTCCCTAGATATGGAAGAGACAAAATGCGATAAGGAAAAAGACACAGATAAACGTGAGGGATACGGACTGATAAAATAAAATAAAATTAAATTAAAATGACGAACAGAGGGGAAAAAAAATGCAAAGGAAAACAGTCTATCAATCCCAGATTCTATTGTTTAAGGGGATTTTACCCGTGAGATTATTAAAGTGGGAATCTCTAATTTTGGTCTATTCTATCAAATGATCTCGAAAAATTTGAGAAATAGGAAAAAAACAAATATTTTTGCCGATTTGTATTTTCATGGGCTAATAATTCGAGATATATACGTCCATAACACTGACGACACCATCTATTCTCTCGGAAGTGCGTGGTGGAGGCAAATCCCACCGCTGCCACCAAAACTTGTTACGTACCGAGAGGCACGTTTCAAGGATAGAAAGGATTCAAGTATATCGAAGTTATCCTGAAATAATCGTTAAAAAGGTATTGGGCGCCTCCACGTCGTCCCATACGGGCCCGACCACCACCGAGAGGAGAGGGTCTCATCAGTAAAAGAATAAATGCATCTTGAGTAATATTGAGAATATATATACAGCGTGTAATGTAACTAGTAGTTTTCCTTCGGGGATAGTATAGTGCGTGCCACCCCGAACAAAACGCTTTTTTTTAAATTTCCGTAAAAAATTAATTGGCCGAGATATTTACGTTCAAAGTTTGCCAGGAGTGAACAATGGGTCCATTTGCTCACAAACCAACATGTAAGTCGGTGGGTGCGCGGGTTCGAGCCCACTTCGATTTTTTTTTTTCAAGCCAATTCAATTAATTAGAGACAAAATAAAACCGAATCCTTTCATTGTTCCACAGTTCCATTGATAAATGAAATAATAAATGTAATTTTAACTGATGTGAAACGACATTTTGAGCTGTCAGTTTGAACGAACGGAGCGAAAACAAAGGATGGTGAGAAAGTCTACGGCTTGCGAAAATTTAACGATGCTGGAATCTATCGAGGAAAATACTTTTATCTTTGTGTACGGAAAAAAAACAATTTGATATCAACTATTAAGGGGGTAAAAATTTAAAAAATGTTATCTTGGAGCGATGAGGGATTCTAAATTTCCTTGGTAACGTTGTACGCTCCACAACCTCACGGAAAATAGTAAAGCAAATTAACAAAATTTTACAACGTCCGGAACACGTCCCTTTAAGGGGGTGAAATTGTTAACAAAATTTATCTTCGACCGATAAGAGAGTTGCAATTTTTTCATCAGCGTAAAAATAGTTAAACAATGTTGAATTTTTTTTTGACTTCAAGCTGATATTAAGTTTATGTTTCATAACTTTTTTACGGAAAGGAACGTCATTAAAATTCCCATACTTTCTACACGTATGGGAATTCCTAAAGATTTTTACGGACAGTAAATTTTTTAATCCCCATAGATTCTCGAGTATGGATTTATTTTCTGTGATAAAAATTCACGTATGTGTGAAAGTATGGGAAATTTCAGTCGATTCAAGTCAACGTTGAAAATTTATTTCAAAAGAGGTACCATCCGCTGTACATGTATGGGAATTTTTTAACCTTTCCACACAAAGGAACGTTCTTAATACTCCCATACTGTTCAAACGTATGGGAATTATTATACATTTCTACGGACAGACATTTTTGTATTCCCATACATTATCGAGAATGACAATATTTTTTTTGTTAGAAATTCCCATACGTGCAGAAAGTACGGGAAAATTAAGTCGATTTAATTCGACGTTCTCACACTTGAAAATTTCCGATAAAAAAATTACCATTTGTCTTACATGTATTGGAATTTTTTAATTTTTTCACGGAAAGGAATGTTATCTAAATTGCCATACTTTCTATACCTATGGAATTTCCTAAACCTTTCTGCGGGCACTAATTTTTACAGTTTCCAACACTTTCTCTAGTATGGCAATTTTGTTTGCGGGAATTCCCATACATGTATGAAGTATGGGAATTTGGAGTCGATCGAAGTCAGCGTCCTGACGATTAAAATTGCATGTTAAAAAAATGACCGTACGCTGTACATGTATAGCATTTTTTTTTACTTATCAACGTACGGAATGTTACTATCATTCCTATACTTTCTAAACTTATGGGAATTAATGAACATTTCTACGCACAGTAATTTTTTAAATTTCCATACATTCTCAAGTATGGCATAGTTTGTTGATAGAAATTCAGGTACGTGCAGAACGTATGGGATATTTAAGTAGATCTAAGTCAACGTTCACACCGCTGAAATTTTTGTTCTTAATTTTGCCATATGCTGTAGACGTATAACTGAAAATCGACCTAGAATTGACCACAAGTTGACCAGACGGTCGACTTTCGTTGAATTGTAGGTCAGCTTCTAGTCGACTTTTGGTCAACTTTTCTGGTCAACTTCAAGTCGACTTTTAGTCAACTTTTTATTTTTCTAAAGTTGACTTAAAGTCTTTGACAAGACCTTGACGAATTGAACTGAAATTAAACTGAAAGTTGACCTCAAGTTGACCAAAAGTCGACCAGTAGATCGACTTTCGGTGAACTCTAGGTCAACTTCTGGTCGACTTTTGGTTCAACTAGTCGAGGGAATGAGGAATTTTTATTTCCATCTTTGAACTGATCAATTTCAAGGCGACTTTTGGTAAACTTTAAAATTTTATATCTTCGAAGTCGAACAAAAGTCCTTGACAAGTCCTTGATAAGTTGAACTGAAAGTCTACCAAAAGTTGACCTAGAATTGACGAAAAGTTTACCAGAAGGTCGACTTTCGGTGAACTCAAGGTCAACTTTCAGTCGACTTTTGGTTCAATTTGTCAAGGTCCAATAGTAAATTTTTTATTTTATTTTTTTCTTCAGACAGAATAGCATGCTCTTCGACGTTCCTGACTCCTCGGGGAAACGAGGAATTTTTTTTTTTTGAACTCTGCTAGTCAACTTCAAGTTGAATTTTGGTTCACATTGCTGGTCAACTTTTTATTTCCATTTTTTCGAAGTTTATCAAAAGTCCATGACAAGACCTTGACAAGTTTAAAGTCGACCGAAAGTTGACCTAGAATTGACGAAAAGTGGACTTGATGTTGACCCGTGCATAGAACGAAAAAAATCCCTCGTTTTTCTGATGTGTCAGGAATTTCGAGAGGCATTCCTGACTAAAAAAATATAAAATCAAACATCAACTCTTAGACCATGACAAATTAAACTAAAAATCGACTTAGAATTGACCACCAATCAACCAGAAGGACGACTTTCCGTCAACTGTAGGTCAACTTTCAGTCGACTTTTGGTTCAAATTGACAAGGTCCAATAGTTCATTTTTATTTCATTTCGATCTTCAAACAGGATTGTACGCTCTTCGACATGCGTGACTTTTCGGGGAAACGAGAAATTTTTATTTTAATCTTTGCAGGTCAACTTCAAGTCGACTTTCGGTCTACTTTTTATTTTAATTTTCCTGAAGTTTATCATAATTTATTGACAAGACCTTGAAAAGTTGAAAGTCGACCAAAAGTTGATGTAGAATTGACCAAAAGTCAACCTGATATTGACCAATGCAGAGAACGAAAAGAATCCCTTTTTTTCTTGATGTGTCAGGAATTTCCAAAGGCATTCCTGACTGAAGAAATATGAAATGAAACATTGTCTCCTGGACCTTGACAAGTTGAACTAAAAGTCGACCGAATGTTGACCATAAGGTAGACTTTTGGTGAACTTTCAGTCGACTTTTGATTTAATTTGTCGAGGTCCAATAGATCATTTTTTATTGTATTTTCTTCTCCAGACAGGATTGCATGCTCTTCGACATTCCTGACTCCTCGGGGAAACGAGGAATTTTTATTTTAATCTTTGATGGTCGAATTCAAATCTACTCTTGGTCAAGTAAAAATTCCTCATGACCTTGACTAGTTGAACCAAAAGTCGACCAGAAGTTGACCTAGAGTTCACAGAAAGTCGATCTACTGGTCGACTTTTGGTCAACTCGAGCTAAACTTTATGTTGACTTTCAGTTCAATTTCTCAATGTCTTGTCAAGGACTCTTAGTCAACTTTAGAAAAATAAAAAGTTGACCAAAAGTATATTTGAATTCGACCATCAAAGATTAAAATAAAAATTCCTCGTTTCCCCGAGGAGTCAAGAATGTCGAAGAGCATGCAATCCTGTCTGGAAAAGAAAATACAATAAAAAATGATCTATTGGACCTCGACAAATTGAATCAAAAGTCGACTGAAAGTTCACCAAAAGTCTACCTTATGGTCAACATTCGGTCGACTTTTAGTTCAACTTGTCACGGTCCAGGAGACAATGTTTCATTTCATATTTCTTCAGTCAGGAATGCCTTTGGAAATTCCTGACACATCAGGAAAGAGAGGGATTTTTTCGTTCTCTGCATTGGTCAATATCAGGTTGACTTTTGGTCAATTCTAGGTCAACTATTGGTCGACTTCCAACTTGTCGCAAGGTCTTGCCAAGGACTTTTGGTGAACTTCGGAGGAATGAGAATAAAAAGTTGACCAGCAAAGTTGACCAAAAATCAACTTGAAGTTTACTAGCAGAGTTCAAAAAAAAATTCCTCGTTTCCCCGAGGAGTCACGAATGTTGAAGAGCATGATATTCTGTCTGAAGAAGAAAATAAAATGAAAAATTTACTATTGAACCTTGACAAGATGAGTTCAGTTCAACTTATTAAAGACTTGTCAAGGACTTTTGGTCAACTCCACATATATAAACATTAAAAGGTGACCAAAAGTCGACCTGAAATTGATCAGTCCAAAGATTGAAATAAAACTTCTTCATAACCTTGACTTGTTGAACCAAAAGTGGACCTGAAGTTGACCTAGAGTTCACCGAAAGTCGATCTACTGGTCGACTTTTGGTCAACTTGAGGTCAACTTTCAGTTGACTTTCTGTTCAATTTGTCAAGGTCTTGTCAAAGACTTTCAGTCAACTTTAGAAAAATAAAAAGTTGACCAAAAGTCAACTTGGAGTTGACCATCAAAGATGAAAATAAAAATTTCTCGTTTCCCCGAGGAGTCTGGAATGTCGAAGATCATGCAAACCTGGCTGAAGCAGAAAATAAAATAAAAAATTTACTATTAGACCTTGACAAGTTGAACCAAAAGTCGACCGAAAGTTGACCTTGAGTTCACCGAAAGTCGACCTTCTGGTCAACTTTTGGTCAATTCTCGGTCAACTTTCGGTCGACTTTCAACTTGTAAAGGTCTTGTCAATGACTCTCGGTAAACTTCAGAAAAATAAAAATGAAAAGTTGACCAAAAGTCGACTTGAAATTGATCAGTCCAAAGATTGAAAAAAAAATTCCCATTACCTTGACTAGTTGAACCAAAAGTCGACCAGAAGTTGACCCAAAGTTCACCGAAAGTCGATCTACTGGTCGACTTTTGGTCAACTTGAGGTCAACTTTCAGTTGACTTTCAGTTCAGTT
Source organism: Alloplasta piceator (assembly GCA_946863875.1). NCBI lineage: Eukaryota > Metazoa > Arthropoda > Insecta > Hymenoptera > Ichneumonidae > Alloplasta > Alloplasta piceator. The sequence continues at coordinate 25,368,621 of OX333077.1, read as the reverse complement.
TGTCAAGGTCTTGTCAAGGACTCTTAGTCAACTTTAGAAAAATAAAAAGTTGACCAAAAGTCGACTTGAAGTAGACCATCAAAGATCACAATAAAAATTCCTCGTTTCCCCGAGGAGTCAGAATTGTTGAAGAGAATGCAATCCTGTCTGAAGAAGAAAATAAAATAAAAAATGAACTTTTGGACCTCGATAAATTGAATCAAAAGTCTACTGAAATTTACCTACAGTTTACGAAAAGTCGACTTTCTGGTCAACTTTCGGTCGACTTTCAGTTCAACTTGTCAAGGTCCAGGAGACAATGTCAGGAATGCCTTTGGAAATTCCTGACACATCAGGAAAAGAAGGGATTTTTTTCGTTCTCTGCATTGGTCAATATCAGGTTGACTTTTGGTCAATTCTACATCAACTTCTGGTCGACTTTCAACTTTTCAAGGTCTTGTCAATAAATTATGATAAACTTCAGGAAAATTAAAATAAAAAGTAGACCGAAAGTCGACTTGAAGTTGACCAGCAAAGATTAAAATAAAAATTTCTCGTTTCCCCGAAAAGTCAGGCATGTCGAAGAGCGTACAATCCTGTCTGAAGATCAAAATGAAATAAAAATGAACTATTGGACCTTGTCAATTTGAACCAAAAGTCGACTGAAAGTTGACCTACAGTTGACGGAAAGTCGACCTTCTGGTTAATTGGTGGCCAATTCTAAGTCGATTTTTAGTTTAACTTGTCATGGTCTAAGAGTTAATGTTTGATTTTATATTTTTTTAGTCAGGAATGCCTCTCGAAATTCCTGACACATCAGAAAAACGAGGGATTTTTTTCGTTCTATGCACGGGTCAACATCAAGTCCACTTTTCGTCAATTCTAGGTCAACTTTCGGTCGACTTTAAACTTGTCAAGGTCTTGTCATGGATTTTTGATAAACTTCGGGAAAATGAAAATAAAAAATTGACCAGCAATGTGAACCAAAAGTCAACTTGAAGTTGACTAGCAGAGTTAAAAAAAAAAAAATTCCTCGTTTCCCCGAGGAGTCAGGAATGTCGAAGAGCATGCTATTCTGTCTGAAGAAAAAAATAAAATAAAAAATTTACTATTGGACCTTGACAAATTGAACCAAAAGTCGACTGAAAGTTGACCATGAGTTCACCGAAAGTCGACCTTCTGGTAAACTTTTGGTCAATTCTAGGTCAAATTTTGGTAGACTTTCAGTTCAACTTATCAAGGACTTGTCAAGGACTTTTGTTCGACTTCAAAGATATAAAATTTTAAAGTTTACCAAAAGTCGCCTTGAAATTGATCAGTCTAAAGATTGAAATAAAAATTCCTCATTCCCTCGACTAGTTGAACCAAAAGTCAACCAGAAGTTGACCTAGAGTTCACCGAAAGTTGATCTACTGGTCGACTTTTGGTCAACTTGAGGTCAACTTTCAGTTTAATTTCAGTTCAATTTGTCAAGGTCTTGTCAAGGACTTTAGGTCAACTTTAGGAAAATGAAAAGTTGACTAAAATTTGACTTGAAGTTGACCAGAAAAGTTGACCAAAAGTCAAAATAACCAAATGCAACCAAAAGTCGACTAGAAGCTGACCTAAAATTCAACGAAAGTCGACCTTCTGGTCAACTTGTGGTCAATTCTAGGTCGATTTTCAGTTATACGTCTACAGCATATGGCAAAATTAGGAACAAAAATTTCAACGGTGTGAACGTTGACTTAAATCTACTCAAACATCCCATACGTTCTGCACGTACCTGAATTTCTATCAACAAACTATGCCATACTTGAGAATGTATGGAAATTTAAAAAATTACTGTGCATAGAAATGTTCATTAATTCTCATAAGTTTAGAAAGTATAGGAATGATAGTAACATTCCGTACGTTGATAAGTAAAAAAAAATGCTATACATGTACAGCGTACGGTCATTTTTTTAACATGCAATTTTAATCGTCAGGACGCTGACTTCGATCGACTCCAAATTCCCATACTTCATACATGTATGGGAATTCCCGCATTCAAAATTGCCATACTAGAGAAAGTGTTGGAAACTGTAAAAATTAGTGCCCGCAGAAAGGTTTAGGAAATTCCATAGGTATAGAAAGTATGGCAATTTAGATAACATTCCTTTCCGTGAAAAAATTAAAAAATTCCAATACATGTAAGACAAATGGTAATTTTTTTATCGGAAATTTTCAAGTGTGAGAACGTCGAATTAAATCGACTTAATTTTCCCGTACTTTCTGCACGTATGGGAATTTCTAACAAAAAAAATATTGCTATTCTCGATAATGTATGGGAATACAAAAATGTCTGTCCGTAGAAATGTATAATAATTCCCATACGTTTAAAACAGTATGGGAGTAATAAGAACGTTTCTTTGTGTGGAAAGGTTAAAAAAATCCCATACATGTACAGCGGATGGTACCTCTTTTGAAATAAATTTTCAACGTTGACTTGAATCGACTGAAATTTCCCATACTTGCACACATACGTGAATTTTTATCACAGAAAATAAATCCATACTCGAGAATCTATGGGAATTAAAAAATTTACTGTACGTAAAAATGTTTAGGAATTCCCATACGTGTAGAGTGTATGGGGATTTTAATGACGTTCCTTTCCGTAAAAAAGTTATTAAACATAAACTTAATATCAGCTTGGAGTCAAAAAAAAATTCAACATTTTTTAACTATTTTTACGCTGATGGAAAATTGCAACTCTCTTATCGGTCGAAGATAAATTTTGTTAACAATTTCACCCCCTTAAAGAGATGTGTTCCGGACGTTGTAAAATTTTGTAAATTTGCTTTACTATTTTCCGTGAGGTTGTGGAGCGTACAACGTTACCAAGGAAATTTAGAATCCCTCATCGCTCCAAGATAACAGTTTTTAAATTTTTACCCCCTTAATAGTTGATATCAAATTGTTTTTTTTTCCATACACAAAGATAAAAGTATTTTCCTCGATAGATTCCAGCATCGTTAAATTTTCGCAAGCCGTAGACTTTCTCACCATACTTTGTTTTCGCTCCGTTCGTTCAAACTGACAGCTCAAAATGTCGTTTCACATCAGTTAAAATTACATTTATTATTTCATTTATTAATGGAACTGTGGAACAATGAAAGGATTTGGTTTTATTTTATCTCTAATTAATTGAATTGGCTTGAAAAAAAAAAAAAAAATCGAAGTGGGCTCGAACCCGCGCACCCACCGACTTACATGTTGGTTTGTGAGCAAATGGACCCATTGTTCACTCATGGCAAACTTTGAACGTAAATATCTCGGCCAATTAATTTTTTACGGAAATTTTAAAAAAAGCGTTTTGTTCGGGGTGGCACGCACTATACTATCCCCGAAGGAAAACTACTAGTTACATTACACGCTGTATATATATCGTTTATTGTACCGGCTCACCACGGGTGAGACGATACGTGAAAGGTGGGTAGAGATTCGTCTGCACGGCGAATGAACATAAGAGAGAGAGACGGCGCTTACAATCTCGCGCGCGCCGTCGCTCGTGAGAATACAGCTGACTTACATTAGCCGGAGCTCTGGCTGGCGTGCGACACAGCGTTGGAGGGGTCCCCGCGCCCGCTGATAAGGGGAGACCTCTTGGGCCTCGCGCTGAGCGTTGGCGTTTCCCAGTAGCTCCCGCGCGCACACTATTGTCCCTATAGGTCCTCACACACACTAGCAGTCTCTATAGGTGTTCACACACACAAGCAGTGTCTAAAGAGTCCTTCACGCGCACCGATGCCCGAAGGCGCGAAGGGTTGACTCGCACTCGCTGCGGCGTTCGTAGGTCGCGGTCACTCACGGCGCACGGATATGTATAGATGTTTACTCGATATTCTCCGTCGCACTGGTCGTCTTGGGAAACGTTTATATTTGACGAATGTTCGAATTTGTTGAATGGTTTGGTTTTTCCAGATATTTGTTCGGATGATATATTTGTTTGGATATTGTATGTGTTTGAATATTATATATATGTTTGAATATTATATATATATTTGAATAGTATATATATGTTTGAATATTATATATATTTGAATATTATATATATTTGAATATTATATATATTTGAATAGTATATATATGTTTGAATATTATATATATTTGAATATTATATATATTTGAATAGTAGCAGCCCGAGACTCATGGGCCCACGCGAGCACCCCCGTGACGCACCAAGTTTAAATCGAGCGAGCGTATTAATCTACACGGTCGCGCGGGGTATTATGCCGCTATGACTGGCCGAGGCTGGAGTAATTTTCCCCGATTCACCTGTCGGTGGTTAGCGAGGTACTGGCTCGTCTCGGCAACGGTCCTTAGAACGTTGACGAGCCGAGCGAGGATTTTTGCAAGTCGGCTTTTCCCGAAACGGCGCGTGCACGCCCTTGCGAGGCATACGCGAGCTCGCTCAAGGTGATCGGAAGGCGCTGACTGTGGCTTGCGACACATGGGGTGATCGCGCGCACATACCACACAAGTCTCAGGAATCCGCTGACGCGAGCGCTTTAACGTGGGACCGTGAGTCCACGTCCGTTCTCGCGAAAGGAAAATTTGGCGAAATAGGGACGTGACAGATTTAACAAATGAATTCACGCTTTAAAATTCAATAACTTTTTATCTCAGTTTAGTAAACATTTCTTCATTTATCATATATCTATACAAAACTTACTTTGATCGGAATCGTGTCTGTGGAGGGAAACTTTCAATTTTCTGAAGGACGAATGTTTTTTTGATGAGCCCGGCAATGAATGGGACACCTCCGGCGGGGATTCCGGAGGGTCTGTTGCATCCATATCGTTGTTGCGTTCGAGCAATTGCTCATTGATACCTTCCATCGATTCACGACGCAACTTCTCTCTCATCTTCTTTGCGATTTTCTTTTGATCTTTCTCCGACTGCTCCATTTTCTTCCGTTTTTCTTTCTTTGACGGCAACATATCTCCGTTGACGTCGACCTCGATCGACTCGAGAAATTTCTTGTCTTCTATAAGACAATTATAGAAGTGTATAAGACAATTCAAGTTCATTTAATAAGAAAAAGTGTATTAATATTGGTCGCGAATTGTTTTTTTTTTTTAGGAAAATGACGTCATGAAACCTCAGCCAAGTAATGTATGCGCCCCGGCATTGGAAAAACATCGAATATTTATTCGCAAATAATATTATGTCAATAATTGAGTCATAAAAAATTTATAAAAGTATTTAAATTGGTGCAACCGCAATTTAAACGGCGTACGGCTAAGTCAAAGCTGTCGAGACATTTACGCGTATAATTCTCCATAATATAAGGTCACTCAGAAAATGGGCCTCAGGGGAGCAACAAACAACCAAAATGAAAAAAGTGTACTTTTTGTACGTCTTCAAAAGATTTTAAAAAACACAGCTTCCTTGTATAGGGCGCGAAAAACCCGTATGCGGGGAACATCGAACATACTCGAACAGACTTCAAGTTTAAAAAAAAATGTAAATAAAAGTAAATACCTTTGTAATATCATTCGCAAAAATCATTTTTTAATAATAATGTAATAAATATCATTAAAAAATACTATTTCATACGCATTAAAATCTGAGTATTGATATGCTCAGACTGCAAATAAAAAAATCAAAATTAAAATTAATATTTCTTTTTTCTTCGAATTTCCAAAATTCGACCTTTTCAAAATAGGAAATAAAATTTTAATCATTCGATCGATTTTCACCAAATTTAATAATGAACATCCTCGATAGCTATATTAGCTCTGTGCAGAATTTCAGTACAACATCTCAAAAATTGCACAATTCAGAGCGTTGACGATATTTTTCAAAAAATTCAAAATTTCGTAAATTCTCAATCACTCGATGGTTTTGCGCCAAATTCAACACCAAACAACCTTAATAGCTATACTTATTCTGTACAAATTTTGAGTGCATTATCTTAAAAATTGCAGACGTTAGAGCGTTTACGCCATCCTTGTGAAATCAAAAAAAGTCGATCAAATCTGAACACCCGTTAGAATTGAAACAAAATTTTTTCATAATGAAGAGCAATTATTTGTCGACAAATGTGCCCAATTCTAGCCCGATATCTAGAAGCGTTCTCAAGTTATTAATTATTTACACCTTAAACACACACACACACACACACACACACACACACGGACACGCACGCACGCACGCACACACACACGGAAACACGCAAACACGCACACGAGTGGTTAATGGAAATAAATTCCATTAAACATTAAATGTTAATGGTTAATTGAAATTATTTTAATTGGCCATTAAAAAAGTAATGATTAATGTATAACTTTATCATAACAAAAATTCGCAACCCTGCAATAGGGTTATGCAATCAAAGTCGATCTTTCTTCTGATTGGATTTGATAGCTGCTAGTACTTGTCAAAAAAGTGACGCTCAGAAAAATGCAGCTTCGAAAAAAAAATTTTATCGGTCGCTCAAATGACTTGATGTTATTTTTTATTTTGATCAACGATCATGATATAGAAATTACAATTTTTCCTTGTCGCAACAAAAAATATAAGTGTTTGATGAAGCAGTGATTCAAGCAGAATTTAGGTCCTTGAAAAAAAAAAAAATTAAGGGGCTCGCAAGCTACTTAGATTTTCATTATCATTTTTTTCTTTTTTTTTCAAGGACCGAGATTTTGGGTGAACTGCTCCTTCATTAAATACTTATATTTTTTGTTGCAACAAGGAAAAATCTAAATTTCTATATCATGATCGTTCGTAAAAATTGAAAAAAATATCAACTCATTTGAGCGACCTATACAAAATTTTTGTTTAAGCTCAAATTTTGGGAGAGTTACTTTTTCGACAAATACTAACAGCTGTCAAACTCAATCGAGGAAAAAGAATTATTTAATGGTTAATGAAAATAATTTCCATTAACCATTCATGAAAATCAATTGCCATTGGAATTTAATTGTTAATGGAAATTATTTTAATTAATAAATTAGAGTTAATGATTATTGAAAATTTACATTCCCATTAACCATAAACATTTAATGGTTAATGGATATTATTTCAATTAATCAATAAGAGTCAATGATTATTGAAAATGTAAGTGCATTTAAAAGAGTAATGCTTCATTTCCAATCCTGCGACACATTTTTTTTCATGCTCTCTATTCCACAGTTACATGCAAATTTTCAAATTGATCAACCGATTTTAACTTTTAGAGCATTTTCCAGATTACTATTTTGAATGCAATCAACATTTGTTTCAATTCACCAACGTAGAAAAAGTTTGCAAAAAAAATTAGACGTCATAGACCGAAATACATCAACTGACAGGTTTCGGTGAAGTGGCCTGTAACTGCGTAATAAGGACCTGCAAAAAAAATGCGCCGCACTTAAGCGGTCAGGAAAAGTATTACGAAGAAAATGAGACGTCGTAGTATAAGATCCGTCGAGCAGTTTCGTCAGGATCGTGCACAGCATAGTGAAACTCAAAAATTAATTTACAAGAGAACCGTTGCATCTTAAGGGTTTTAGCTAGCGTCAAAAAATTCTTTATTTGTTACGTCAAATGATGGACCATTGGTTAGGTTTACACGTATTCAATTGATGTTCATATTAAAAAATCGGCGTTTTGACGCTGACTCAGTCCCCTTAAGGCCAGACTAAAACCCTCGACTAAGTCTTTGCGCTCTGGTGAGTGCGAAAAATACAGCTTATGGGGGTCGTATGAGAGCAAGGAAGAGGGTCTCTGACCTCCTCATGAAACTCCGAAACACATGAAAAAATTTTAAACACGAGACAAGTTTATTTTTTTTCTACTCACCGGAAAACTGCAATATGCGCACGGCATAGTCGTCCCCGCCGTGATTCATTTCAATTTCATCTCCTTTTTTTGTACCTTTAGGGATTTTGGGTAGAGGCTCGATACTCCATTTCTTCGATTCTATCCAAAATACGAGGCAGTACATGTTTTTTTTTCTTTTTTCGACGAAATATGGTGCACAAACCCGAAATGGAAAGATCGTGGAAGCCGGTTGAAAGTACCTCGAGATCCTCGAGATGTTGGAGCACAAATTCTAAATAATAAATTATTGCGTCAAATGACAGAAAATTTTTTCGATGGAAATATGAACCCAACAGAATATCCGTATAGCTGAAAAGGATAAAAATATAAATCTTCCGGAAAAAATACTTACGTTCAACACTACGAGATCGTACACACGCGGACGCTGAGGAGGACCAGAACAAAAGACAGTTTGAATTTTGTTTTTTGTTATGGCGATCTATGACGGTGACTTCTCATGCAGCATTAGAGTGAATTCTGATACGGGCGCACAGCGCTTGGCATCGTAACCTTGCGTAGCCATTGGTCAAAATGAATTTCGCGCGTGGCACTGTGACGCGCGAAATTCAATTTGACCAACGGGTACGCCAGATTATGCAGCGCTCAAGCGCAGTGCGCCCGTGTCAGAATTCACCCTTAGGGTGGCTCCCGACGGCGCGTACTTTGCGTATCGCGTAACTTGCGCTACCAATCGGCGAACCGTAATTCCGTTCTATTATCGACCGGAAAGCTTACGGTGACACATGATTGGCCAACGCAAGTTACGCGATACGCAAAGTACGCCTTGTCGGGAGCCACCCTAAAAATGGAAACTAGAACAACGTAGGCACATCCTAAGGCGTGCGTTCTAAATTACTCGCTGGGCGACTTTTCTTTCTTTTTTCCATTATAGGAGAGAAAGAGAGAAAAGTCGCCCAGCGAGTCATTCGGATTTTGGCCACAGCACTCGAGAGTTTGGCCACCGCGTTATCAATCGCTGATTGGTCGGCCATGTCTTTGCGGCAACAGAGACGGTAAATTTGAAATAAAGATTTGTAATCACCATTGAACTGTACAAAAATTCGGTTTTTTAGAAGATTGGACATATTCTGAGAAACGATTAATGTTATTTGTGACCATTTTGTATAAAGATTATGTTTAATCATCGCAAATTTTCATGAACAAGTTGCTTGCGAAAGTACGAGGCATCGCAAAAGATGGCGCTAATAGTATGCACGTTGTGGCGTTCCGTACTCCAGCCTTTTTCGCAAGTACCAGGGCGCATAGCGTTTCCTATATATAACAGTTCCAGGCTTCCAGACTTTACCACCACCGGCGCGTCTGGGGCAGGGTACAGTTGCATAGCCCTACTGATGAGTCTGCACTGTATCCGAGACGAAACGCTGAGAGCATCCTCCTCTATATTTTTCGCTGAAGAATATCTAGAGGGATCCTCTTTACCAACTTCCTGTCGTACAACATCCTACCTTACCGACTTGCAGAAACTGGACAACGAACTTACGTTCATGACGCTTCAACTCAAACGCTTAACGTACGAGACCGACTACGATCTCTACAACGTCTACAGTCAACACATGCTCAAATTTTTCGACTGTATTTCATGCATTCTTCATATAGTACCACCGCCATTCCGCTCTCGTGAGTGCGAGTGAGATAAAGCTAAAACTTTAAACCCATTTTATTGCAAACGACTCAATGAAACGAAAAAAAAAAGAATAGTGGGACTACCTGTTTACATTTATTACGCAGGCCCCATTCTTCTATTTTTATTCCATCAAGCCATCCCAGAATGAAAATTATGAAACAATGCTGTTATGTTCATGCTCATGCTGTTATAATATTTTATACGATAATAATGCGATATTTCACAAAAATTAATTTTTCATGTGCTGTTGTATGCCTCGTACTTTCGCAAGCAACTTGTACATTTAAATTTGCGATGATTAAACATGACCTTTATACAAAATGGTCACAAAATAACATTAATCGTTTCCACGGTCGTACATACAGGCTGGAAACTCCAGTGGTGGGGGTATGAACGTTTTACGGAGTCGCTTTTAATTCCCGCCGGTGCCGCTAGAAGCGCTGCGGGTTAGTAATGCGCTTGGGGGAGGGACAGAGGGTATCTGTCTGTCTCTGTCTTACACATACTCACACATGGTTTCGTTCCGGGTGAGTAGGTTATGCTCAAACGTGAACTGACAAGTTGCGGCTGTGCTGGGAAATAAATTCGACCCCGTAAACCGTTCATACCCCCACCACTGAATTTGGCTCGAGTTTCCAGACCTGTATGTACGACCGTGATCGTTTCTTAAAATATGTCTAAACTTCGAAAAAAACCGAATTTTTGTATAGTTTAATGGTGATTAAAAATCTTTATTTCAAATTTACCGCCTCTTTTGCCGCAAAGATATGGCTGACCAATCAGCGATTGATAACATGGTGGCCAAACTCTCGAGTGCGGTGGCCATAATCCGAATGACTCGACGGGCGACTTTTCTCTCTTTCTCCCCCATAATGGAAAAAAGAAAGAAAAGTCGCCCGGCGAGGCATTTGGAACGCACGCCTTAGGCTGGATTCACACGCGGGTGCACTGCGCTTGAGCGCTGCAAATCTGGCGTACCCTTTGGTACAACTGAATTTCGCGCGCCACAGTGTCACGCGTGAAATTCATTTTGACCAATGGGTAAGCCAGATTATGCAGCGCTCGAGGGCAGTGCGCCCGCGTATGAATCTAGCCTTAGGATGTGCCGCCCCAGCGCTCACAGCGTCCAAGACGAATGCAGCCCGAATTTGTAATACTCAAGAAGACTAGAATAAGGAGAGACAATTGCTGCTTGTCGAGTCGTGAGAAAGTGGCACAAAATACGTCACCAGCAGGCTACCCCACTCCGTGACCAGCACTACGCGCAGTACACTACTGCGCACTTTTTGCAGCATCATTCTGTCTCGCGCGAGACCGAGGGTCATACGAAACCGACCCGCGTATGCGCGATAGTATAAAAGTGCGACATTGCGCATAGTGCTGGTCAAGGAGTGGGGTAGCCTGCTAGCGACGGATTTTGTGCCACCCCCGCTCCTCGAGTTGTCTCTCCTTATTCTAGTCTTCTTGGTAATACTCCTATATTGCTAGCGGCCAAGAAGACTAGAAAACAGGAGAGTCAACTCGAGGAGTGGGGGTGGCACTAAATATTTGGGCAGCAGGCTGCCCCACTCCTGACTTACAAATTGCGCGGTGTCGCACTTTTATACCACTGCGCAGCTTTCGGCGTGTCGGTCTCGCGCGAGCACTGAAATATAGTAATATATTTCAGTGCGCGCGAGAGAGAATGACGACGCACGATGTGCGCAGTATTGTGCAGCGCAATTTGCAGGTCAAGGAGTGGGACAGCCTGCTGCCCAAATATTTTGTGCCACCCCCACCACTCGAAAAGCAGCTAGTTGATTCTCCTTATTCTAGTCTTCTTGCTAGCGGCCTATGCTTCCCTATAAGTGGTGGGGACGGCGATGAAGCGAGACAGAGGGGAACAGCTTTGATCATTCTGCGCACGCGCAACCCACTGCGTAGATATAATATTTTAAAGTTATTGGCTGATGCACTCCCGCTTTCATTCGCGCTTGCGTATTACAAGCTATTTTAGTGAGCCACGAGGGAAAGAACGATATTGTCTGCACCGTACTGTTTCCGACACGTATCGGCCAGCGCTAGCAATATAGGAGTATTAAGCCTGAAGGCCGGTTTATGCAGCGGCCGTAACTTAACATAGCCGTAACTTAAGAAAGTTGAAAGTATATATTGCCCTTGTAACGGTTACGATTACGGCTAATTGCTGCATAAACGCCACAAGGGCAATATATACTTTCAACTTAGCCGTAACTTGAGCCTGGTTTATGCAGCGGCCGTAACTTACTTAGCCGTAATTTAAGAAGTTGAAAGTATATATCGCCCTTGTAGCGTTTATGCAGCAATTAGCCGTAACCGTAACCGTGCATAAACGCTACAAGGGCAATATATACTTTAAACTTTCTTAAGTTATGGCTATAAGTTAAGTTATGGCCGCTGCATAAACCAGGCTTTAAGAAAGTTTAAAGTATACATTGCCCTTGTAGCGTTTATGCACGGTTACGGTTACGGCTAATGCTAAGGAATTGCTGCATAGACGCCACAAGGGCAATATATACTTTCAACTTCTTAAGTTATGGCTAAGTTAAATTACGGCCGCTGCATAAACCAGGCATAAAAAATAAGGAATAAGAATCAGCCAATCGCCGTGCATTTTAGAGCAGCTACGCCAATCGGATGGCTTATTCTTATTCCTTATTTCTTATTTTTGTCATTGTGTCTCCGGCAGTCTCCGGCTTTACGTATATGATGCAGCCTACGTTGTTCTGGTTTCCATGGTTTCCATTCTAATGCTGCATGAGAAGTCACCGTCATAGATCGCCATAACAAAAAACAAAATTCAAACTGTCTTTTGTTCCGGTCCTCCTCAGCGTCCGCGTGTGTACGATCTCGTAGTGTTGAACGTAAGTATTTTTTCCGGAAGATTTATATTTTTATCCTTTCCAGCTATACGGATATTCTGTTGGGTTCATATTTTCATCGAAAAAATTTTCTATGTCATTTAACGCAATAATTTATTATTTAGAATTTGTGCTCCAACATCTCGAGGATCTCGAGGTACTTTCAACCGGCTTCCACGATCTTTCCATTTCGGGTTTGTGCACCATATTTCGTCGAAAAAAGAAAAAAAAACATGTACTGCCTCGTATTTTGGATAGAATCGAAGAAATGGAGTATCGAGCCTCTACCCAAAATCCCTGAAGGTACAAAAAAAGGAGATGAAATTGAAATGAATCACGGCGGGGACGACTATGCCGTGCGCATATTGCAGTTTTCCGGTGAGTAGAAAAAAAATAAACTTGTCTCGTGTTTAAAATTTTTTCATGTGTTTCGGAGTTTCATGAGGAGGTCAGAGACCCTCTTCCTTGCTCTCATACGACCCCCATAAGCTGTATTTTTCGCACTCACCAGAGCGCAAAGACTTAGTCGAGGGTTTTAGTCTGGCCTTAAGGGGACTGAGTCAGCGTCAAAACGCCGATATTTTAATATGAACATCAATTGAATACGTGTAAACCTAACCAATGGTACATCATTTGACGTAACAAATGAAGAATTTTTTGACGCTAGCTAAAACCCTTAAGATGCAACGGTTCTCTTGTAAATTAATTTTTGAGTTTCACTATGCTGTGCACGATCCTGACGAAACTGCTCGACGGATCTTATACTACGACGTCTCATTTTCTTCGTAATACTTTTCCTGACCGCTTAAGTGCGGCGCATTTTTTTTGCAGGTCCTTATTACGCAGTTACAGGCCACTTCACTGAAACCTGTCAGTTGATGTATTTCGGTCTATGACGTCTAATTTTTTTTGCAAACTTTTTCTACGTTGGTGAATTGAAACAAATGTTGATTGCATTCAAAATAGTAATCTGGAAAATGCTCTAAAAGTTTAAATCGGTTAATCAATTTGAAAATTTGCATGTAACTGTGGAATAGAGAGCATGAAAAAAAATGTGTCGCAGGATTGGAAATGAAGCATTACTCTTTTAAATGCACTTACATTTTCAATAATCATTGACTCTTATTGATTAATTGAAATAATATCCATTAACCATTAAATGTTTATGGTTAATGGGAATGTAAATTTTCAATAATCATTAACTCTAATTTATTAATTGAAATAATTTCCATTAACAATTAAATTTCAATGGCAATTGATTTTCATGAATGGTTAATGGAAATTATTTTCATTAACCATTAAATAATTCTTTTTCCTCGATTGAGTTTGACAGCTGTTAGTATTTGTCAAAAAAGTAACTCTCCCAAAATTTGAGCTTAAACAAAAATTTTGTATAGGTCGCTCAAATGAGTTGATATTTTTTTCAATTTTTACGAACGATCATGATATAGAAATTTAGATTTTTCCTTGTTGCAACAAAAAATATAAGTGTTTAATGAAGGAGCAGTTCACCCAAAATCTCGGTTCTTGAAAAAAAAAGAAAAAAATGATAATGAAAATCTAAGTAGCTTGCGAGCCCCTTAATTTTTTTTTTTTCAAGGACCTAAATTCTGCTTGAATCACTGCTTCATCAAACACTTATATTTTTTGTTGCGACAAGGAAAAATTGTAATTTCTATATCATGATCGTTGATCAAAATAAAAAATAACATCAAGTCATTTGAGCGACCGATAAAATTTTTTTTTCAAAGCTGCATTTTTCTGAGCGTCACTTTTTTGACAAGTACTAGCAGCTATCAAATCCAATCAGAAGAAAGATCGACTTTGATTGCATAACCCTATTGCAGGGTTGCGAATTTTTGTTATGATAAAGTTATACATTAATCATTACTTTTTTAATGGCCAATTAAAATAATTTCAATTAACCATTAACACTTAATGTTTAATGGAATTTATTTCCATTAACCACTCGTGTGCGTGTTTGCGTGTTTCCGTGTGTGTGTGCGTGCGTGCGTGCGTGTCCGTGTGTGTGTGTGTGTGTGTGTGTGTGTGTGTGTGTGTGTGTGTGTGTGTGTGTGTTTAAGGTGTAAATAATTAATAACTTGAGAACGCTTCTAGATATCGGGCTAGAATTTGGCACATTTGTCGACAAATAATTGCTCTTCATTATGAAAAAATTTTGTTTCAATTCTAACGGGTGTTCAGATTTGATCGACTTTTTTCGTTTTCACAAGGATGGCGTAAACGCTCTAACGTCTGCAATTTTTAAGATAATGCACTCAAAATTTGTACAGAATAAGTATAGCTATTAAGGTTGTCTGGTGTTGAATTTGGCGCAAAACCATCGAGTGATTGAGAATTTACGAAATTTTGAATTTTTTGAAAAATATCGTCAACGCTCTGAATTGTGCAATTTTTGAGATGTTGTACTGAAATTCTGCACAGAGCTAATATAGCTATCGAGGATGTTCATTATTAAATTTGGTGAAAATCGATCGAATGATTAAAATTTTATTTCCTATTTTGAAAAGGTCGAATTTTGGAAATTCGAAGAAAAAAGAAATATTAATTTTTATTTTTATTTTTTTATTTGCAGTCTGAGCATATCAATACTTAGATTTTAATGCGTATGAAATAGTATTTTTTAATGATATTTATTACATTATTATTAAAAAATGATTTTTGCGAATGATATTACAAAGGTATTTACTTTTATTTACATTTTTTTAAAACTTGAAGTCTGTTCGAGTATGTTCGATGTTCCCCGCATACGGGTTTTTCGCGCCCTATACAAGGAAGCTGTGTTTTTTAAAATCTTTCGAAGACGTACAAAAAGTACACTTTTTTCATTTTGGTTGTTTGTTGCTCCCCTGAGGCCCATTTTCTGAGTGACCTTATATTATGGAGAATTATACGCGTAAATGTCTCGACAGCTTTGACTTAGCCGTACGCCGTTTAAATTGCGGTTGCACCAATTTAAATACTTTTATAAATTTTTTATGACTCAATTATTGACATAATATTATTTGCGAATAAATATTCGATATTTTTCCAATGCCGGGGCGCATACATTACTTGGCTGAGGTTTCATGACGTCATTTTCCTAAAAAAAAAAAACAATTCGCGACCAATATTAATACACTTTTTCTTATTAAATGAACTTGAATTGTCTTATACACTTCTATAATTGTCTTATAGAAGACAAGAAATTTCTCGAGTCGATCGAGGTCGACGTCAACGGAGATATGTTGCCGTCAAAGAAAGAAAAACTTAAGAAAATGGAGCAGTCGGAGAAAGATCAAAAGAAAATCGCAGAGAAGATGAGAGAGAAGTTGCGTCGTGAATCGATAGAAGGTATCAATGAGCAATTGCTCGAACGCAACAACGATATGGATGCAACAGACCCTCCGGAATCCCCACCGGAGGTGTCCCATTCATTGCCGGGCTCATCAAAAAAACATTCGTCCTTCAGAAAATTGAAAGTTGCCCTTCACAGACATGATTCCGATCAAAGTAAGTTTTGTATAGATATATGATAAATGAAGAAATGTTCACTAAACTGAGATAAAAAGTTATTGAATTTTAAAACGTGAATTCATTTGTTAAATCAAAGTATTATTTCGATTATTTTTTTGTTAAACCATGAGAATCACTGTTCATTTAATAACATATATTCACGGATCAATTACTCCATTATATTAAACTCTTATTCAATAGTAACAATTACATGCATGATACATTTGATTAAATTTGTATTCACCGGATCAATTATATTGATCGCATCATAAACATTAGATTATTTGAATCATAACAACGACTTCAATACGAAATGATTCTTTTCAAACAACATTATTTTCTTGCAATAAATTCATAATCATTTTGCTTCTAAAAATATTTTTATTTAAATAGATTTGATGCAATTTGTGTTCATTAGATTAATTACATTGATCGCATCATAAACATTAGATTATTCGAAACTAAAAAACGACTTCAATATGAATTTTTTTTTTTAACAAAATTATTTCTTTGCAATAAATTCATCATTATTTTACTTCTACATTTTATTGAATTTACATTCATTGGATTAATTAGATTTATTGCATCATAAACACGAGATTCTTTGCATCTAAAAATGACAGCAATACGAATTTATTTTTTTCGAACAAAATTATTTATTTGCAAGAAATTCATCATTATTTTACTTCTAAAAATATTTCTGTAGTATTTTCAATATTTATTTTGATTAGATATAAAATTGATTGTGATTATTAAAAAAAAAAAAGCTGTAGTAAAATGAGTAATACATTATTTTATTCCAATAAATTATTTGTTTGGAATAATTAAAATTTTATTTCCTTCAAGCAAAGAACTATCATTTCGGCCATTTTGGTCAACCGAAGCGCAGAATTATTCGCGAAACTAATTACTTAGTTCGAGCAAATAAATATTTATCTGGACGTATTTGACCGCCTATTTAGTTAATTCAAACATTTTCTGTATGTACGATATGAATTAACGAGCAGTGTTTGAGAAAAAAAAAATTTCACAAAACAAAATAAATTTTTCCTTGCCGGAAAAAATTCGCATCTGCATAACCCCTAATTTTTTTCAAGTGCATAGTAGTAGTCGATAGCGTAATAGGTAGCGTGCTAGCTAGTTAGGTACGATAGGTAGGATGGTAGGTAGGGTCAAGGGTTCGAATCCCGGTCGGACAGAAAAATTAGATCGGAGAATTGGCGCAGTTTTTTATTTTTATTTACTCTTTTTGGGGCCGGTAAACTATGCATATTAAATTATTGTGCAAGGTCTATACATTTTTTATAACATGTTTAGCAACAATTAATTAACACGCATTTTATTGATTCAACAAATTCATTTTCTCAGTTAAAAAACATGCATGTTTTGAATGATAAAATGTGTTATTGATTCAAACAACATATTACATATAATTGATAACAAATTGTTATATTCAAGTAAATTTTTTTATTGAAACAGCAATTTATGGAATTGACTGAAATAAATTGACCAAGTAAATATATAAGGGAACCAATCTAATATGTTTTGGCATATAATGAAATAAATTATTTTTTGCCTCGAAAACTACATTTCATTGGTTCTAGTAATTTTTTCTCTCAGTGTATATGCCAAAATTTGCCAAGAATTATTTTACACTTTACATAGGAGGAGTTTCTTTGTATTCGTCGTAACATTGGATTAATAATATCCATACTATAAGCATAATCAAAACCCTGATAATCGGGAAGTCATAATTTGGAGACTGTATTTAAATTACGGTCTTTGAATGAAAAAATTTTCTCTCATAAATGTATGCGAGTTTTCAAAGAATACATTTCTCAGTTTCTTCCCTTTTTTGTTTATTTAAAAAAACTTCCAATTAAAAATAAATCTGTTCGCTCATTATTGTTGCAAACGTGACATAATAAGCTCCCAATTACTCCTTTATTATGTGGGAAAAGTTTTATTCTGTTGAACATAGTAGCCGAAAATATAACTTTTTAGATTTGTGTCAAATTCACTTTCAATTCCGTAAAGTAAATAGTCTTTTTAAAAGGATTATGAAAACTGTCTATATAGCCATTGACAGAACAGAATCTGGATTATGAGACGCACCGATTTTTTTCAATTGACTGTTTTCGTGACTGTCGAGCAATTTGGTTTGCAATAAACATTTCTTTCGCGTCCAACATAATCTTAATTAAGTTTTATAATTATAATTATCAGACAAGAGTAATGCGACCTCTATCCGAACCTCTCCTGCACTTCCTCGGTCATCAACATCCAAAGACTCGCCGATATCGTCTCGTTCGGTGTCTCCGATTCCTCAACCCAGAGCAGGGCCTAAACCCGGCGAGGTACACAATTATTTATTTATACTAGATTGTAATCAAATATATTCATTTCTTTGTTGTTTTATTTGGATAATATTTTTCGGGTAATATTTTTCCAATGGAGCCCTAATATGGGATTGCCATATGTAATATGTAAACACACATGTACATATTGGCCCGCATATTCGATTCACAATGATCGATGGTATCGTCAAATGTACAAACTTATCGTATAATTATGGAACAATACGTTATATCTCCACTGAATCCTTACAAGAAGGAAAGTTTCGCTATACCTTCACCGTAACGGTTTTAAACTCTGATCAACGGTTGAGAAGTCAAAGAAGCTTAAGTTATTTCCGAAACTGAGTATATTCTTTGTAGCCGTGTAGCAAGCAGTAGGACGTTGGTAGATTCAATAATACTGTATAATTACTTTGAAACATTTACAGAGTGTCTAGCGACGTGAAAAGTCGTGGAAATGTTTAAATGTCATGAAATTACACTGAACCTTAAAAAATTCATGAAAAATAACTCATGAGCCTGATTCTTCTTCATGGTCTTCGCAACAAGTTCATTATCCTTGCCGTTTTGGGTATTTATTTAAAAATTATAGTCTAAAAAACTTTTGTTCTTGATTTCCTCAATTTTTTAAAAATATTTTTCAGTACCCATCAAAACCCTTCTCGTTTAATTTTGAGATTTGTTTGATTATCCATTAACATTATATAAAATTTTTAGAATACCGCTCTTCGGGTTTTTGCTCACAACTCCTTTAATAATGGTCGAAATCAAGTGTTTTTTTCTTAAAGTTTTTGTTTTTATGGTATTTTCCGAAAAAAAAACAAACAAAAATATTCGACGTGTTTTTGAATAAGTTTGTTGGGTTTTGAACTTTGAATCGTGTTTTCAAAAGTGAATGCACATTTTGATTTATTTGAAAATTTTTAATTTCAAACGTCTTTCTATTCAACAACTTTTAAGACCAGTCCGGTTTTTAATGACGTTTAAGGCTATAAACATGTTTCTTTATTTTTTATTTTTTTTATTTTATTGCTTGAAACAGAAAAACCGTTTGATGGATCGAATTGAAACTTAACAGGGTTTTTGTGGATATATTGGGCTGTAAAAGTCACGCTCAACATTAGTCGTTTTGTCAATTTTTTTAATTTAGCCGTTGATTTTCTAAAAAAAACCATAAATTGCCCTTTTTCTCCTGTTTTTTTAAATTCATCGCAAGGATGGAAAATTTCGTTTTTCCAAAAAACCATCTTCAAACCTTGTAGAGCATTAATTCAAGTTTTTAAACCCTCCTCCCCATTCTATTTTCTGTGCGATCATTTGTTGTTGAGATATCAATGGCCAAACACAAAAGGATCTTTTTTCATTGAAAGTCCGATTTTTCAGCGAAAAATGGTTGCAGCGAGGTCTAAAAAAAAAGCAAATTAAAGCTAAATAAACAAGCTATCCATTCAATGTGATGGTTTAGCTGGAGAAAAAGTTCCCAAGTAACTGCAGCCAAAAAAAAAGTACTGAAAATTTGTAAAATTTTGTTGCTCACTATTTCTTAGGATTGCGGTAAACCTGTAGCTTCGAATTTTTTTTTGCTGAATGATCTTAAAACTAGATACTTGAAGCTTAAAAATTCTTTTTTTAGACCTCGATACGACCATTTTTGGCGGAGATTTTTTGAAATTTCACTGAAAAAAATCATGCATCGTTGTTTTTAACTTGCAGAAGGAAATTAAACCAGGCTCAAACGTTTTCGTGGATCAGGCCGATCTAAGATTAATGTTAAAGTTCAGACATCGACCGACCGAGTTGGTGCGTCGTTTAATGTTATATCTCGTAGGAGCAGAAAAATTGCGCTGCTTGACGGCCCGTTGCCAACAAACCAAACCGAGCTATAAAGGCAAAGAATTACAAGTACGAGATGGCGTCATTGACCCCGTTATATTGGATGCTGTGAAACGTGAGTATTAAGTATAGTGTGAATTGTCATATGCGTTAGATATTTGGGTGATTCTCCTACAATAATCATTTTCGAGGTTACAAAAAAAAAAAAAAAATGTTTCAATAATCATTTTGGCTTCTGAAAGTGTTGATGACCTTAGTATAAAACATTCAAACGTAATAACCACTTTGAAAAGCTGGTCTTTCTATTTTGCGGGACTTATCCGTACATTAAAGAAATTTTATTGCGAGTGGAGTTAATGCAAGGGCACATTAATTATGCAAATCTTTCGCTTTAACGTTCTTTATCAGTTTATTTCAGTATTGTCAGATTAATTAGCATATTTAATATTGGAGAATACTTATAGGGGCTTATAATAAAAAATGGAACCCAAATAAACCAAAACTGACTATCTTACTTCCATCTCAATTCCATACAATCTATCTTACATGGTCGAGCGGTCATCCATGCAAATAATGATCGTGGTCAATACTGATGAACGCCAAAGTCGCGCACGAACATCGCGTCTTTGTTGTTTGTTTATTAGTATGAAGCAATTGCATCAGATTTTTTGTATTATTTTTAATAATCAAACAAAAATATTTCACAAGTAAATATAAAATAATATTAGAAGAAAATGTGAAAAAAATCGATTTCTTTTTTTTGACCATCTGTGTTGCACTAAACAGATTAACTTAAAAATGGTACCGTCTACAGATGAGCAATAAATGAGTTTTTTTGTGAAAAATTCGTGAATGTCACTCGAAAGGAATATATTTGAATATAATGACAAAAACTTTTTGATTTTTTAAATAAATGGAAGATGATGAAAAACTTGCAAAAAATTACTTTTCAACGTCTCTTATCGTTAGTTGTTGACTAACAATATGTTGTAAAAAAATATTCAGTAAAGTATTCGCTTTTTTTTTAAATTATTTCGTAACTTTTTTTTTTTATTTAAAAGCTGAAAATTTAGAGAATTTTTTTTTTCTTTATTGGAAATCGATCAGCCATATGGATTTTTAAAAATCGCTGGGGGTAAATTTCACACGCTTATCCAGCTATAATCCGGCCCTTTGCCTTAGAAATTTGAGAAATTGAATTATGCGATTCAATGAGTGCAACAACCTTAAATATTCATAAACTAATGCTGATTTCGAGGATTTATATTATCGCAAAATAGTATGCGGTGTTTATTCATTGGCTCCTCCATTATGTTAAATGTCGTTTTGTTCTTACCATCGAACAGATATTAATAATATTTCTTTCTATGCTTCAGATTATGTGGATAGAAAAGGACTTTATAAAATGGACAGTCCAACCTTTATAATGGTCATAAATCGACAAATAGACAACTTGAGAAGGTCACAGGCAAAAAAACAACGGCTCCAAATACCAATCCCCAGCGATGATAGTAGTAGTAGCAGTGACGACGCTTAGGCGCTTCTAGTCGTTTTTCGCCGCAGTGCTCTTCACAATTTCTCGCGTAACTTATTAATTATATTAATAATTATTCTTATTTGTATCGTTGTTGCGCGAGGGGTTTTTGTTATTTGTCAGGTTGATATACACTAGTGGAAAAAATTGAAGAATCGAAAAATTTTCTCTAATTTTTAGTGGTTTTTAACAATGCTGTATCTCAGTGAAAAATGGTCGTATCGAGGTCTAAAAAAAGCATTTTGCAGCTTGATATTTCTAGTCTTCAGATCTTTTAGCAAAAAAATTTGCGAAGCTACAGGTTTCGCGCAATTCTAAGAAATACCAACAGAAAGAAATTGAGCAAATTTACATCACTTTCTTTTTCGCTGTAACTTTTGGGAAAAAATTCTTCCAGCTAAACCATTACATGGACCGGATAGCTTGTTTATTCAGCTTCAATTTGCTTTTTTTACCACCTCGCTGCGCCCATTTTTCGCTGAGATATCGGGCTTGTACGAAAAAAAATACTTTTCTGTTTGACCATTGATATCTCAGCAACCAATGATCGCATAGAAATCAGAAGGGGCGTTTCACAAAGTTGAATTAATGCTTTACAAGGATTGATAATGGTTTTTTTGAAAAAAAAAAAAAAATTTCCATCCTTGCCATGAATTCGAAAAAACAGAAGAAAAAGGGCTATTTATGGTTTTTTTTTAAGAAAATCAACGGCCAAATTAAAAATATTGACAAAATGATTAATGTGTGAGCGTGACTTTTACAGCTCAATATACCATCACAATCCCTGTAAAGTTTAAATTTTACCTATCGAACAGTTTTTTTGTTTCAAGCAATGAAATTTTCGAAAAAAATTAAAGGTTCATGTTTCCGCCCATAAACGTCATAATCATGATTAAAGTGGAAAACAATTTTTTTTTGGCTTTTTTCACATTTTCATCGCAAACAGAGTTTAGATGTAAAGAAAAAAAAATTCGAATTATTTACGAATTTTTAATTTTTTTATTTCGTCGATTTTTTTTACATAAATTTAAACGCTGTTTGCGATAAAAATGTGAAAAAAGCTCAAAATTTTTTGTTTTCCTTTTAATAATGATTATGAAGTGTTTAGGGGCAATAAACATAATCCTTGAATTTTTTTGAAAAACAGAAATTTAAAAGAATGAAAATGGAAAATTTTTTTTAGATTTTTTTTTAAATTAAATTTTAACGCTGTTTGCGATAAAAATGGGGGAAATACTCGAAACAAAATTCCTTTTTTTTTTCATTTTCATAATGACTATGAATTGTTAAGGGGCAAGAAACATGATCCTTTAATTTTTTTCAAAAACTCGATTGCTTAAAACAAAAAACCGTTTGATAGATTAAATTGAAACTTTACAGGGTTTTTGTGGGTATACTGAGCTGTAAAAGTCACGCTCAACATTAGTCGTGTTGTCAATATTTGGATAATATGGCCGTTGATAAAAAAAAAAGAAATATATATATATATATATATATATAAATAGCCCTTTTTCTCCTATTTTTTCAAATTCATGGCGAGGATGGGAATTTTTATGTTTTTTTTTCAAAAAACCTTAATAAACCCTTGTAGAGCATTAATTCAAGTTTGTAAAACTCCCCTTCTGATTTCCGTGCGATCATTGGTTGCTGAGATATCATTAGTCAAACACGAAAGTATCTTTTTTTGTCCTCAGGCCGATATCGCAGCGAAAAATGGTCGCAGCGAGGTCTCAAAAAAGCAAATTGAAGCTGAATAAAGCTATCCGACCCATGTGAGTGTTTAGCTGGAAGATTTTTTTCCCAGAAATTACGGAAAAAAAAAGTGATGCAAATTCGCCAAATTTTTTTTCTTGGTATTTCTCAGAATTACGTGAAACCTGTAGCTTTGAAATTTTTTTTGCTAAAAGATCTGAAAACTAGAAACTTCAAGCTTCAAAATGCTCTTTTTTAGACCTCGATAGGACCATTTTTTACTGAGATACAGCATTGTTAAAAACCACTAAAAATTTGGGAAATTTGTTTGATCCTATAATTTTTTCCATTAGTGTATTTTGAGGAAAAAATTTGTTCCCCATCGTTTACCATAAAAAACATCTCGTTGATATAAATGTAATTTGAGTTCCAATATCATCAATAATTTTAATGTAATTTGAATTTCAATATTAACAACAATCTATAACAAATGTGTTATTTATTATAAATACCTTTCATGTTGAGTGATTCCACGTCAAACCAGCAGGTCAAAAAAATCGATGTCTCTGATCATACTCTCGATATTTTCCTGTGTTCTCTATCATGTGAAAACATAGCCGTTAAATCGTTAACCCAAAATAAAATGATTTGTACGAGTTATGTTTTTTTGAAAAATGCGTACTTTCAACGACTCGAAAAACAACTTTTTTGCTTTTGTTTACAACTCCGCCTGATTTTAGAATTTTAGAATTTCATTTCAATAAATCGAAACTGTATTAAAAACTGTTCAAAATGAGTACAAATTAACCTCATTCGGTGCATTTATGACACCACAATCGTAAAACTAAGTTTTTTCGAAAATCAAGAATAACTGAAAAACCTCATTTTATTTTTAAAAAACTCAAAAAATCATTAAATTTTTACGACAAAAAATCGATATTTCTGTAAAGATTAAACTATTTGTGACCAATTGGAAACTCAAGTGGTGACGTCACAGCCAGCAAAATGGCGGCAACAAGGTGCACAAAGCATGTCTCAGAATATCTATATATTATAGTCGATCACGTGACTGCGAAAATATATAGATATTCTGGAACATGCAGATGAAACATCAGAAAGTACGCCACCCGATGTCATTTCACTGCTCTTGAGTTCCCAACAGATTTTGAATTATTGATCAATTTCATCTTTTATAAATAAGTTTCAGCTATTTTGGGACATTCAGGTTTAGACTCTAAGTTTTCTGAGAATTTTATCACTAAAATCGATAGTCATTGTTTCAAAAAATTATAAAACAATTTATTTACAATTCTTTGAGATCCATCTCCATCAAATGATGATAGTTCATTTACGAATAATTGCTCTTTTTGCAACTTTAGATTTAATGTTGCAGAAAAAGTAGTTATTCGTAAATATTAACATCATTTGATGGCGAAGGATCTCAAAGAATTGTAAATCAATTGTTTTATAATTTTTTGAAACAATGACTATCAATTTTATTGACGAAAGTCTCAGAAAACCTAAAGTCAAAACCTAAATGTCGAAAAATAGCTGAAACTGATTTTCAAATGATGAAATTGATCAATAATTCAAAATCTATTTGTCAGAATTCGTTCAAACCCGCAAGAAATATTGATGTTTTGTTGTAAAAAATTAAAATGATTTTTTTACATTTAAAAAAAATGAGGTTTTTTTACTTATTCTTGATTTTCGAAAAAACATAGTTTTACGATTGTGGCGTCATATATGCATCAAATGAGGTTAATTTGTGCTCATTTTGAAAGGTTTTGAATACAGTTCCGCTTTCTCGAAGTGAAATTCTTGAATGCCAAAACTCGGCGGGGTTATACACAAAAGCAAAAAAGTTGTTTTTAGAGTCGTTAAAAGTACCCAATTGTCTGATTGTCAAAAAATCATAGTTCGTACAAATCATTTTATTTTGGGCTAGCGATTTGACAGCAATGTTATCTCATAATAGAGAACAGAGGAAAATATCGAGAGTATGATCTGAGACATCGATATTTTTGACCTGCTGGTTTGACGTGGAATCACTCGAATCTTATTCGGTACTCGAGAAAACATTAATAAAAATAGAAATGTGATGTAGTCTGATCCTCGTTAAATTAAACTCAAGAGGGAAAAAAAAGGAAAAAGTAGTGAAATCGTTCAATTGAACTCGAGTGGGGAAAAAAGGGAAAAGTAGTGAAAAATAACTTGAGATTTTGATATTGACAATTCGCAAGGGGTGTATAAGTGACGTAATTGAAGCTTATAGTTATTATTTTTAATCTGGACCTTATAAAATAAAGGAAAGACATTTTACGAGAAATGTTCAATATTGGTTTCGCGTGGGAATCAAAAAGATCAGAAAAAGCTGACGGGCTTGTGTATAAATAATATATTATGCATGCATAATGTAAGTCACGTGTATCATTAAACATTGAGATCCCAGTATAACAAGTCAACCCCACATAATAAGTATGATAATTAGGAATACGTTCGAACAATTGTTGTAGTTTCACTAACTTTTTTTACACTTTTATTAATTTGTCATTGATTGAAACTGCAAATAAATCATGAAATAGTAAGCAGCGAACTTGCTTTTTTGAACGCAAGTATTGATTCAAAATTTTTCTAAAAACAAACTTGCGTTCTTGGAAAAAAAAACGAACAAACAAGTTTATATACGTGAAGAAAAGAAAAAGAAAACTTGAAATTATAAATATATATATGTATAGAAATATTTTTTTTATGTACCAAAATACATGTATCTGTGGCGTCCTGGCAGAACAAGTTAAGGTAGTGTGATTCAGCATCAGAACGCCGATTTTCGAATATAAAAATATATATATGAGGCATTCAATGCGGTTTCAAACGATCAAAAAGTTGTCTATCCTCGAAAAAAATTGCAATTTCGTCAAATTATTTAATTACATGAAAAAGAGTAGTGTAAAATTTTTCAAAACTTTTGGACCGCATTATTTTGAGTATTATTGAATTTTAAAATGATTTACGTATCGTTATATCTCAAAAGCATACGATTAAACAGGAAAATGTTTCAAATAAAAAAGTTGCAGTTTTGAATAAACTTTGTGAAAAAAAAATTTTCTACTCTTTCGAGTTTAAAAAATGACCATTTTCATCGAAAAATATACGAAAATAATTTTTTTCGGTCGGTATGCCACATTTGATTTATCTAAAGAAATTACAGAAAATTCTCTGAAGTGTCTACAATAGACACGCACGTTTTTTCTAGATGGCTCGATTAGAGTTGTTCCAAAGCTATGCTTTTTTTTGCTATTATGATTTTTTTTTTAAACCAATTATTATTGAGAAAGTTTCAGACAAAAAAGTTGCAGTTTTACATAAATATTGTGAGAATTTTTTTGTTTGAATGTTTCGAGTTTAAAAAATGACCATTTTCATCATAAACACACGAAAATATTTTTTTTCGGTCGGTATGTCACTTTCGATTTATCTAAAAAAATTCCAGCAAATTCCAGGAGTCAATGGAATTTAAGAAGTGTGTACAATAGACATGTATTTTTTTTAGATGGCTTGATTAGTTGTTTTAAAGTTATACTTTGTTTTGTCATTATGATTTTTTTTATTTATATTTTTTTTTTTAGAAAAATCAGTTGTTATTAAAAATTGATCTCTCCCAATTTTTTTTCACGTTTTTCAGGTAATAAATATCGATAACAGTATTAACATTCAATAATAATTGGTTTTTCAAAAAAAAAATCTTAATAATAAAACAAAGCACAGCTTTGGAACAACTAAACGAGCCATCTAGAAAAAAATACGTGTCTATTGTACACACTTTAGAGTATTTTCTGGAATTTTTTGAGATAAATCGAAAGTGGCATACCGACCGAAAAAAAATATTTTCGTATATTTTTGATGAAAATGGTCATTTTTTAAACTCGAAAGAATCGAAAAAAAATTCTTCACCGTTTATGTAAAACTACAATTTTTTTGATTGAAACATTTGTCTGTTTAATCATATACCTTCAAGATATAATGATACTTAGAAAATTTTTAAATTTTGAAAAACTCAAAAAAAATGCGCTCCAAAAATATTGAAAAAATGTATACTACTCTTTTTCATGTAATTAAAAAATTTGACAACATTTCAATTTGTTTGAGGGTGGACAACTTTTTGACCGTTCGAAACCGCATGTAATGCTTATATGAACGTTATATGTTCGTTCAATACGTGTAAACCCTGTCAACCATTTGACACATCAAGTGAAGAAATTTTTGACGTTAGTTAGAGCCCTGAACGTACAGCAGTTCTCTCATAAATCAATTTTTGACTTTAACTACACTGTGCACGATCCTGACCAAACAGCTTGACGGATCTTATTCAACGACGTTTCATTTTCTATGAAACACTTCCGGACTGCTTAAGCGCAGGACATTTTTTTTGTTCTTATTATTGAGTTACAGGACACTATTTGAATTTTTTACCCATTTTTCGTTATAAAAATTTAAAAAGTGGCCTGTAACTCGATGATAAGGACCTAATAAAAGTGCCGCGCTTAAGCAGTCCGGATAAGTGTTACAAAGAAAATGACACGACGAAGGATGAGATCCGTCAAGATCCGTCAGGTTTGAACGTATTCAACGATTATAAATATATTTATGTTAAAAAAATGGCATTTTGATGTTGACTCGAGTCCCTCAAGTCCCTTTTTTCGAAAAATGATTTAGCAACGGAAATCAGTCAACTATTAGATCTACTTTTATCTTAGACATTTGTTACCCAGGTTTATTTGATTTGATAATACACGCAGTCAAAAAATTAAAGGAACAGCAAAATTTTCGAGATTTTTCAGCGATTTCCAAAAGTCTGTAAGTTTGTTAATTTTGGTCGTGAAAATTAAAAAAAAATGCATTTTGAAGCTTGTATCTTCTAGTTTTAGAATCTTGAGTCAAAAAAATTTAGCGGGCATAACCCTCGACGCAGTCGAAAGAAATATCGGGGTAAAAATTGTTTAAATTTTTTGCTTTTTTCAAAACAGTCGATGGGCTCCAAAAAAAATTCCCAAGCTTAACTAATCTATGGATCGTTTAGCTGGGTTCTTTAGCTTCAATTTGTGTTTTTTTTTGTTCTGCGACCATTTCTCGCTGAGATATCGGCGATTGAACAAAAATTTGTATTTTTTTTTCCAATCTTCGATATCTCTTGAACTAATGATTGTACAGCGAGTACACGGTGGGTTTTGGAAACTTAAATCTAGCCTCTATAAGTGCCTGTTACTGTCATAAACTAAAAAAAAATGTTTCCATGATTAATTTTTACTTAAATAAGTCCAAAAAAATAGCTTTTCTTCTTGTTTTAGAAAATGTACCACAACTTTGCAGATATTGCAAAAAAAGCCAATGTTTTAAGGTACTTTTTTAGCTCAATACATACCTTAAAATCATGCCATTTTTCAAAACAATCGGTCATTGTGACCGTCTTTTGTGACCGAGTCATTAAATTAAAAAAAATTGAAGGAACACGTTTATTGATCCTTAAAGACCAATTTATTAATCGTGTTGAAGATGAAAAAAAAAAGTTCTTCTGGTTTTTTCGCTCAAATTTGCATTTAATGAGCGTGAAAACTGAAAAAAAATCACATTTCGAAAAAAAAAAAAAAAAAATTCCCAAATTTTAGAAATTTTTTTTCTCTTTCATTTTGAAGAAAAAAAATGCCAATACAACTTTTTTTTCAAATGAGAAAAAAAAAATTTCTAGAATTAAGAAAAAAAAATCGAAATTCGAATTTTTTTTAGCTTTAACGCCCATTAAATGCAAATTTAAGAGAAAAAAAAGAAAAACTTTTTTTTTTCATTTTTAACACCATTAATTGGTTTTTAAGAATCAATAAACGTGTTCCTTAAATTTTTCTAAAAGTTCGATGACTTGGTCATAAAAAACGGCTCGATCGTTTCGAAAATTGGCATGGTTTTTAGGTATGTATTGAGTTAAAAAATTACCTTAAAGCATTGGTATCTTTCGCAATATCTGCAAAGTTGTGGTAGATATTCTAAAACAAGAAGAAAAGCTATTTTTTTGGACTCTTTATAGTCAAAATTAAGCATGCAAACGATTTTTTTTTTCGTTTATGACAGCAACAGAAACTTACCGAGGGTAGATTTAAGTTTACGAAACCCACCGTGTACTCGCTGTACGACCATCAGTTCCAGCGATATCGAAGATTTAAAAAAAAAAAGACGAATTTTTGTTCAATCGCCGATATCTCAGCGAGAAATAAAAAAAAGCAAATTAAAGCCAACGATGCATAGATTTGTTAAGCTCGGAACAAAATTTTGTAGCCCATCGACTGTTTTGAATAGAGCAAAAATGTTGAGACAATTTTTACCCTGATATTTCATCGACTGCGTCGAGGGTGATGCCCGCTAAATTTGTTTGACTCAAGATTCTAAAACTAGAAGATTCAAGCTTCAGAATGCATTTTTTTTTTTAATTTTTACGACCAAAATTAACAAAGTTACAGTCTTTGGAAAATCGCTGAAAAATCTTGAAAATTTTGCTGTGCCTTTAATTTTTTGACTGAGTGTAGATACAGCTATATTGCATAACTAGTTAAGTCCAAATATCCCTGTATAACAAAGTTAACTTCGCATATGAACTATTATAATTAGTGATACATTTCAACAATGGTAATAGTTTAACTAATTTTTTTACTGTTTCATTAATTTGTTGTTGATTAATACTGGAAATAGATTGTAAAATGGTAATCAGTGAATTTGCTGTTTTCAATACAAGTATTGATTTCAAATTGACTTGAAGGGATCGAAAAACTCACTGAAATTATCCTGAATGAAAAATATCAAACAAGGACAGCAACAAACAATGTTTACAGAGAAAAATATTAAAATTAGTTTATGAAAAAGTTTAGGAACGTGAAGAATAAAAATAAGAACCAAAAAGTTAAAATTATACGATATAATTTTTAATTCAATGGTCAGATATTTTTGAATGCTGAATAATTTCTCCCGTATCCACGTGTTATTGAAAATCTAATCTGTCAAAATAGAAACAGCGATTTCTCGGAATTCTTGTTTGTGGACTCAATTCAATCTGCTGGCAAGCCACAGATATATACTAAGGGTTCGCGTGGCATGGGGGCTTTGCGCGGTTAATATCAATATTTCAATTCTAAGAAAATAGTTTTCATATGTCTTTGTCAAACATTTTTAGGAGCCACGGTTATCACAAAATTTTAATGAATAGCGCGAAAGAAAAAGTCTTTGTACATTTTTTTCATTTTATTTTTTCGGCGACGGGTGCGGAATTTTTTTTTTCAGTTCAACCAATAAATGGAACAGGTAGTCTTTTTATCCAGCTTCAATTTCCTTTTTTTAATTTTTCTCTGCGTCCATTTCTCGCCTAGATATAAGACTTTAAATGAAAAATGATCCTTTTGTCTTTAACCACTGATATCTCAGCAAACAATGGCCGTACAGAAATTAATCGGGCAGTTTGCTGTATTGCTATATGGCATTGCGCCCTCTAATTCAATATTTATAAGGTTCGAACATACTATACCGCGTTTGCGTCAGGAAATGTCCTGTGGTGGTCTATGGGTGAATTCTGACACGGGCGCACAGCGCTTGAGCGCAGCGTAATCTTGCGTAGTCAGTGGTCAAAATGAATTTCGCGCGTGGCACTGTGACGCGCGAAATTCAATCTGACCAATGGGTACGCCAGATTATGCAGCGCTCGAGCGCAGTGCGCCCGTTTCAGAATTCACTCTATAAACATAGCGGCGGGCTCGTAGTGAGCCCACGGACGTGACACTTTTTGTTAAAAACCGCTTTCCAGTGCCATAATGGTGCCGAGCGAGATAGATAAAGTGAAAGCGAGTGGAGAAGCGATGGTGTAAAGTCCGAAGAGTGGGAATCCCAAGCATGGTAGGGCTTGGTGCGCGCGCCTCGAGTGACATGATAAATACAAAATAGAGTATATACATTGCAAAGGGCGTTATATACACGGCGAAGGGCGTTAGCCGCTAACTTTTACAGAGAATGCGTTCCAAAATGAACTGATAGCAACTGTTTTCTTAAAATCACCACCTCCAGACACCCCTCACCCCTATAAAGAACAAAGTTGAGAGCACTTTATCTGTAAATATATATGCGCTCAGGTATAACGAGCAACATCCCGTTTTGTTCGTTTTACCAGGGATTTATATCGGTGTATATAAACCCCGTTATTACGAACAAATCCACGTTTTATTTGTTGGAACGGGGCTCCAGTGTACTACCGGTTGTGCGTATATCAACCAAAGAAGATTACCAATTTCGAGCAGTTTAATGCCTTCAATTCGGAGACAGTGTAAAATCAGTGAAGCATCATTTAGCGGGTTTTTTCAATTGAAATAATAAATCAATCATTATGGAGGTCGAGTCAGCGTGAAAACGCCGATTTTTAAAAATAAATACAGATGTATGTTGAATACGTGTAAATTTGACCTATGGTCCACAATTTGACGTATCAAATAAAGAATATTGTAAAGCTAGTTGGAACCCTTAAAGTACAGCAATTCTTTCATAAATCAATTTTAGAGTTTCGGTACACTGTGCACGATCCTGACCAAACCTATTGGCGGATCTTATCCTACAATGTCTCATTTTCTTCTTAACACTTTCCGGACTGTTTAAAAGTGTGGTAGATTTTTTTTTAGGTCCTTATTATGGAATTATAAGCCACTTTTTGAAGTTTTTAATAATAATTTTTTTTTATTCTAAAGGTAGCCTATAACTCGATAATAAAGACGAATGATGTTAAGAATTACGCGACACCGATCAGTGTGCTAGAAAAAGCACAGTTACTTTTCCAAAAAAAATGACAACATTATCATCATTGTCGTATCGACGCTGACGCCGCTATATTTGCACTGGGTTGATATTTGCACTGGTCCAATTTTTATAATAAAATGCTATGCACTGTGTGCATGCGTTAAACTTGCCAATGGAGCGCGTTATTCTAGAAACGAGCTGTGGTGCGCTCTCAGTGCACTCTATAAAAATCACTATAACAGGATCAACGGGATCTTCTGACTCTCATGTGAACGTGTGAATTATACGTTCGCAAATTCTCGCTTGTATCCTAACACAAAAAATGCTGTACAAAAATTGGAGACAAGTACATTTACGAAAGTATATATATTTGGTCTTCTTACAAAAAGTTGTGAAATAAATAAGACATGAAACTCACAACACGCCTTGCCAAGCACATGTAGTTTCCTAATTTAATTTTAATTTTGCAATCATCATTCTTAAGGGTGGAGCCGAAATAAAAAAACATCGTCAGGATGAAAATTTAAAATATAGTAAAATTAATTGAAATCTGTTAACAAAGAGATTATATTAATATTACTTTTTAAAAAACACGAATATGAAGCGGTACGTATTGAAATTTCGTAAAAAAGATAGATACTTACAGATACTAGATATATAACATTACAACATGCAATATTTGCAATATTGTAATTCTGAATACAATGTTCAGAACTTCGTATAACACAAATCAGTGCGTTATTTCATACATTCATATCCTAAATCCCACATCCTCAACCACGTATAAAAGCAAGGGAGCGCTCAGCGCGCGGCATATTTGTGTATTGACTATACCACTTTTGCGATATATATATGTATATATATATTGTTACGTCCGGGGTATTTTCGCTTGTTACCTATTTTTCGACCATTTTTTTTTTTTGCAAAGGTAAATATTTAATAAGCAAATAACTTTCATTGGTGCTCGAACGAGCAAGCTAATTATCAAAATATTTTGTGACGGCTTATCAAAGTGCGAACGAGTACCCGTTGACGATCTCACGGTAGTCAGTTGCAGCTTTTCTGCTGACCAGACAGATCTCACGGTAGCTCGAAAGACGTTGCACAGACAAGAGATGTGCAACGCCCGGCGTAAGAACACCTCGCTCGCGCCTTGATGCCCGACTGAGTCCTTAGGACTACTTTTATGAGAAATTCATAGTCAGTTGTCTTGCGAGGTGCGACCGGAGCGGTCGCACCAGTAAAAATTAATTTATCGAGTTGTCTTTAGGAGAGCGACCAGAGTGGTCGCTCCCATTAAAAATTAATTGAACAGTTGTCTTTGGCGGTGCGACCTGAGCGGTCGCACCCGCAAAATTATTAAGTTTTGTCTTCACAAGGGCGACCGGTACGGCCGACCCCCAGCAAAATCGTTAACAACAATTCAACTCCGTGGCCCGACCCTCGAGGTCGACCACGTAAAACAAGTTTCAACCTACGAACAAATTCAAATCCAGGACAATTTATTAAGTAACCTCGACCAGCGTAGTCGAGTCCAGTTCAGTTACAAGTTTGTTGGTTCGCAAACCAAACGATCGGTCCACACGTGCGTGTAGAATGGACCTCTGTCCTCGCGTCGATCACGTTCAATTACACCTCTGATCCGACCACACAGGTACGTCTTGTCTATCTTCGCATCGTTAGTGCGTGCCCAAGTTCGATCGAGTCGTTTTAGGAGTGCGCGAGTAATTTCCGAGTTCGCGACAACTTAGTGCGAGGCGTATCGCAATTAAGCACGCCTCCATCGTGAACTGTAAACAAAAAAGTTAACGAACTGTGCAAAATTCAACGAAAAGAATTCGAACATTGTAAAACCAAATTGTGAACTTTAATACTCCGTAAAAACCCATCGACTTAATCAGTCGATGGCATTTTTAATAAATTTAGTTTGTTGAGTTTAAGCGGTGTACCTCAGCGAATTATTCACTTTACCTAAACAACCCACTACGCCCATGGCAACGCCCGTTTGCCAAATAAAAATTAGAATAAAAATTCAAATAACATCGTACCGATCCCACTCGACGCTCCGATCCCTAACGGGCACATTCCCGTTTAAACAATCGGAGCAACGAACAACAACAATTCTACTCTTGTTGCGTCACGGTAAGTGGTTGCGGTGCGCTAATCGCAACGAATAAACATTTACGAGGAAAAATGGACAAAGGTCGAATTTCCGAGAAAAACCCTTTGACAAAATTCAAACCCGGGACGTAACAATATATATATATATATATATTAGACTGATTCTAAAAAAAAAAAATTTTATTCCTCAGAACCATGCTCAAAAGATTCGTTCAGATGCCAAAATAGGCCTTGTAAAATATGAGCCCTTAATATTAATATTAAGATTGTGCGCATCGCACTTTTCGACTTTCCATAAGAATAACACAGAAAATTTTTTTTTTTCGCTTTGATTTTTATAACTAACGAACGATACGTTGTACTGAAAAGTTCTTGAGACATTTTTGTAGAGAATTGAATGCTCTACAAAATAGGCCTACAGGAATTTTTCGATAAGTCAACTCGGACAAACGTTATTCAAGGTTAAAGTCAAATTCACCATCAATTTAGCCGTTTTTCTGAATAACTTAGCGAAAATATTATGTTCTTTGAAAAAATGTGCCCATAATATCTTCCAAAATACGAGTTGAACTTCTGAGAACTGTTAATTAATATTAAGAGCTTATATTTTATGAGGCCTATTTTGGTATCTCAACGAAACTTTTGAGCACGGTTCCAATTTTTTTTTTTTTTGAATCACCCTATCCTTTAATATAACGAAAAAATATCGATTGACAGTTCTCAGAAGTTCAACTCGTATTTTGTAAGATATTATGGGCACATTTTTTCGAAGAACATAATATTTTCGCAAAGTTATTCAGAAAAACGGCTAAATTGATGGTGAACTTGACTTTGACCTTGAATAACTTTTGACCGAGTTGACTTATCGAAAAATTCCTATAGACCTTTTTTGTAAAGCATTCAATTCTCTACAAAAATATCTCAAGAACTTTTCAGTACAACGTATCGTTTGTTAGTTATAAAAGTCAAAAAGAAAAAAAAAATTTCCTGTGTTATTCTTATGGGAAATCGAAAAGTGCGATGCGCATAATCTTAATATTAATATTAAGGGCTCATATTTTACAAGGCCTATTTTGGAATCTGAACGAAACTTTTGAGCATGGTTCTGAGGGAAAAAAAAATTTTTTTTTGAATCAGTCTAATATATATATATACATCGAAAAGTTAGTACATTCTATTACGGTTTCTTCGCGCCATCTAGTACGAAACAAAATTTTCTTCTGGCAACACTGCTCCATGGTCACGCCCCTGCTGTAAGTGGAAGCGTTGGATGTGAGTGGCACAGGCCTTCTAAAGAGGGCGAGCCATACCAGGCTAAAAAAAAAAAAGTGGAAGCATATCTCCGTAAACAGAGACAGAACTCGGAACGGTAGCACTGTCCTTGTCTTGCCGCATGCGCAATGGCAACATGCCATGAAAAAAAAAAAAAAAGAAATTTCTCCTTACGACTTAGAATTTTCCTTGACGTGAAGCATACTATCAATTTATACGCAATTTTTTTGGACAAGTAAGTTCTTATCAATAAAATATTGAATCATTGGAAAGTAAATGTTTAATCATGAAACGAAATAATGAAAGGTATGTAAATTGTCTAATTTGACTGATAACATTTTTGTGGTGCATAGATTGCTGGAATCAGAAGAGGCTATATCGATTAAACCATGGTGGGTTACTGCAAAAAATTGAATCCAGCAGACTCATCAAGGAAACCTGGTTGCAAAATACAGCAACCGTGAAGAGTTATGCAAAAGTTGCGTATACAATTTGTTACAGCAACATTTGCACGACAAAGAATTGCCAAGTTCATTTTGGTACACCGTCATGAAACTTGATCGCTACATAGTACTTGCAAAAATCAAAGAAGCGAGGCCTCCTTTCTACATTGTGAATGAAGTCATCGAACCAGACATGACGGTGAAGTTAAAAAATCAGGCCAGATGCTTGACGGCATGAATTTGCGTGTGGCAAGAATTTGATTTTTGTATGAATTTTTTAATGTGCACAGTTTTTTTCGCCGACCGTGCTTATGTCACATCGTTTTAAGCTCAAGGGAGCTTAATCGTACTTATATTACAAAACAATGAGTTGTAAACAAATTTGTATACATATTTTGGATTATGGCTCCAGTGTTTTGTATTGTACAAATTACAGTGAATAATAACATTTTGTAAAGGATGAAATGATTTGTAAATAAATATTTGTAATCCTTCGTTTCCTAGATTGTCGTTTATTAATGGAAATTTCACATTTATATTCGTTGATTGATTTATATTGCATTTAACTGGCTTTCAATTTTTTCAAAAGTTTGCGGGCTTGAATATTTAAATCCTTTAACGAGCTTCGCACTTTTTCGAAGTTCCTGTTCTTAAATTAAAATTAATTAAATTAAATTTTACGCATTGTGCAAACTGTAGGAATACGCGTCATAACATTTTTCTGAGGTTATGTCAATGTAGATTCATGTAACGCGAAGCGAACGGGGCAGACGGGGGGACTCGAATAATTTGACTGCGCAGTATCACAATGCGCTGGTTGGTCTGTCTCACTAGCGCCACCAGCGGTAGGTTGCCATATACGGGACCACTGAACTCAAGGTATAACTGGAAGGCTCACTGACGTGGTGGGGGTAGCCATTTTGCGGGCCAATAGAGATTAGAGATAGCTCAGCAGGTACTATGTAATTCTGTCCTTCTTTGTACAGTCGTGTGAAAAAGCTTAAGCCGCATGACGGATTGCAGCATTTCAGGCTTCAACGCGAATGCCGAGTAAACGCCGAGTAATCATGCCGATATGCCGTACGTTCAGAAACAGGTTATCGTAATTTCATTAGAAAGTTTATTTACGCAGTAAACTGTTGAGTCGGACTAATATTTTTGCCTGACTGTGCACGGTGGGTGAGAGATGGGATTACCTTTATGAGCGCTATCTCTTGGCCCGCCCCCCACCACGTCAGTGATCCTTCCAGTTCTATATTGAATTCAGTGTACGGGACCACCCTCAACACTAAAGTTCGGTCTCCTTATTCTAGTCTTCTTCCATGAAATCACTGAACTCAAGTGTTTATAATAACATTATAATAACATTGTAGAGTTCATGTGAGTTAATATTAATTGTCGCGGAATTTATTATTATTTATTTCGTGATTCATTGATTAATTACTTGCTTTCGCGATTAATTGTCGCTCACAGTGCGCGCGATAACCTCAAAGTGCATTATGTATTTTTCAAAGAGCTCCAGATTATTTTTCTTAGCCTAAGTTCGTGTAGAAATCCGTAGTCGGTCTCGTACGTTGAGCGTTTGAGTTGAAGCGTACATGAACGTAAGTTCGTTGGTCCAGTTCTCGTAAGTCGGTAAGAAAGAAAGGAATGTGGTAGGAGGTTGGCAAAGAAGATCCCTCTAGATATTCTTCAGCGAAAAATATAGAGGAGGATCCTCTTAGCGTTTCGTCTCGGGTACAGTGCAGACTCATCAGTAGGGCTATGCAACTGTATACCCTGCCCCAGACGCGCCGGTGGTAGAGTCTGAAAGCTTGAAACTGTTATATATAGGAAACGCTGGGTGCTGAGGCGTTTACGAGAAAGGACCAGGTACAATTGCGGATGCGCGCGCCACATTTGGCAGGTTAACCTCGCCATCTGTTGAGGACCTGTGCCACTCTCTCCAAGGCTGTTGGCATTTAATTCGTCTTCTAAAGTAAGGGTTCACATCATGTATTCAATCTCTCGCAGCCCAGAATATGTTTGCAACACGGTCGTACATCAGGTCTGGAAACTCGGCCAAATTTCGAGGGTCGGGGTACCTGGCTTATCGAAGCACGAGAATAGTTCGTAATTCCGTCACTACTCGTCTCTGCGATCTATACGCTTTCTGGGTAATCTCAAGCCTAACCTCAAAACGTGAGACAGAGATTGAAAAGCTGTCTCTATCTCACTTCCCCCACCCATTGTCACCGCGCCAGAGTTTAGATCGCGGCGTTCACAGTGACAAATATATGAACTACACGTCTGGCATCAATAAGCAAGGTACCCCCACCACGGGAGTTTCCAGACCTGTGTGTACGACCGTGGTTTGCAATGACGCCTATGGGTCATGCCAGTAAAGCCTGGTTTATGCAGCGGCCGTAACTTAACTTAGCCGTAACCTAAGCCTGGTTTATGCAGCAACCGTAAGTTAACTTAGCCGTAACTTAAGAAGTTAAAAGTATATATTGCCCTTGTGGCTTTATGCAGCTAATTCGTTAGCATTAGCCGTAACCGTAACCGCAGAAAGTTCGCAACTTTCAACTTTAATGCCGTAATTTAAGAATACGCATGCGCTTTAACGAAAAATATATCACCACCGATCGGAGTGGGAAAAATATCGTAGCGGGCTTGTCCTTTGTTCGTATCTATAACCTCGAAATAAGCAAAAATGACGTTTTATTTATCTCGCACACCGATTGAAGTGGGAAAAATATCGGGGCGGGGTTTTTCTTTGTTCGTATGTATAACCTCAAAATAAGCAAAAATGACGTTTTGTTTATCTCGCATTCTCTTTTTTAGGTTATATTTTTTGATAGAGTGCGCTGAATACACTCGTCGAGTGGACGTTTTTGATTGGTTGTACGTAGAAATAACGATATTGCATGAAGGTCCGTTAAATTCTTAAGTTACGTTACGGTTTTAAGTTTGTTTAAGGCTGCTGCATAAACCGGCCTTAAGCCAATTTCGAGATGTCGATGTCTAGTGACTTGCCGGCGAATATGATTCCGGCGAATACCTTCCCGGCAAATATGAGACCCTACCTATGAGGGCGTCCCCCACCAAGCTTTCCACCATCAGCGAAGTCCTGCACAGAAAAGTAAGCACCAAAAACCTGCACCGTGTGCGGAGGCCCTTAGGGTGAATTCTGACACGGGCGGACAGCGCTTGAGCGCAGCGTAACCTTGCGTAGCCATTGGTCAAAATGAATTTCGCGCGTAGCACTTTGACGCACGAAATTCAATTTGACCAATGGGTATGCCAGATTATGCCGCGCTCAAGCGCAGTGTGCCCGTGTCAGAATTCACCCCAATAGCGCTTCCTGTTCGTTGCACTGTGTGTGCACTGAGTGCATCTCTGTCTTTGTTGCTCGTGCAGAAAAATGAAGAGTATACACTGAGTGCGCACTCAGTGCAGCCCGGTGCAACCACGGTCGTACATACAGGTCTGGAAACTCTAGTGGTGGGGGGTGACCCACTTAGTGTGACCATCTTGTAGTTGACATTATTCCCACCTGCAGCGCTGCACGTTAGAGATTTTTCAAAAAGGCGAATAAATAATTACTAACTAAGAAATTTAAATGTTAACAACGAGAGTGATGCTCGGTTTATGCAGCGGCTGTAACGTAACTTTAAAAAATTGAAAGTATATATTGCCCTTGTGGCGTTTATGCAGAATTGTTAGCTTATTTGAAAAATCCTTGCAGCGCAGCGCCACGCACGGTCAGATGGTGAACCTGCGATACAGCCACACTAAGCGGGTCACCTCCACCACCGAAAAAACAATAGAGTTTCCAGACCTGTATGTACGACCGTGGGTCCAACCAACAGAAAGCGCTATTATATATCAATATGTCGATGCATGCATGCCGAAAGTGCACAGCGTCCAAGACGAATGCGACCATAGGAACATAGCTTAAAGTTGTCCGGCTAACTCCACGGTAGTCCATTTTTCTTCCTAAGAATATTTTGAACGTGCCCCACGCGAGTTTTTCTCAGGGTCGTACATACAGGTCTTGCAACGAAGCCAAATTTTGGTGGTGGGGGAACGTCGCCTTAGCGTCCACGAATTAGTGCGTGGTGACGCCACAACGAGTCACTGGTGTAGGGGTATTTTATGTGAAACATAACCTCACACCTTAAATCTGCGGCAACGGTGAACGGCTTGCGTGCATGATATTTTCGATTTTTGTGAGTTTTGTGGTTTTGTGTGACAAGAAATAATAATTATTAAGGTTAATTGCTGTATTTCTATCTTTTATTTGTTTGGAAGGATGTATGCATATTTTCAAATGAGAAAATAGGTTAGGATTTCATGCGCAGAGCGCTTGCCCAGTACAGGACCCCGCTAGTAGCGCGGCCCTTGCGGGGAGAAGTCGAGGAAAAACGTGGACGCCAAGGCGACGTTCCCCCATCACCGTCGTTGCAAGACCTGTATGTACGACCGTGGTTTTCCTACTTCCGTATTTCATGTCATGCTTGAACGGTTTAC
The DNA here is from genome assembly GCA_946863875.1 of Alloplasta piceator. Lineage (NCBI taxonomy): Eukaryota > Metazoa > Arthropoda > Insecta > Hymenoptera > Ichneumonidae > Alloplasta > Alloplasta piceator. Next base: position 25,328,191 of record OX333077.1, on the reverse strand, counting down.
TTCACTCTGATGCCATTTCGGCATCTAATTTCATAGCGCAAAATTCGCCAATAACCGATATTTGTTATTAAAAAAAACGGGTAATACCATCGAAATTGTTATTTTTCACTCGTCACGCGAGTTCACTTTTTCAATAGTGAAGTGTAGTGAAGGCATTTCGCAAACGCATTTCTTTGCCGGGTAGGAGTTCCCCGCTTTCTCTGCTCTTTCGCAAGTAAGTACAAAAATATACTAAAAGTATATAATATTACATTTAATTTGTATTCTGGAAAGAATATCTTTTCTACAGCGCGGAGCAATTTTTTAATATGAATTGATTAGGTCTGATGTATTTTGGAATGCTCGTGAAAGTTTTGTCAATTTTAACATCATTGTTCTCGGATATAGCTTGATGGAATAAAAAAAAAAAGAGTGTGCCCGCCCGCTTAATTAATATGTAAAGGTCGCTACAATATTATTTTTTCATGTCATTGAGTCTTTTCCGTGAAATATGTGTAACAAGTTTTAGCTCTATCTCGCACTCACGAGAGCGGTAAGGCGGGGGAAGGAGGGTTTAGCCTAACTTTGAAATGGTTGAGTAGTTTCAAGTTTTAATCATGACGGCATGGTGCTGTACCATTTCTTTTATAATTATGATATTCAATGCTGGGAGTTAAAAAATAGTACATTACGATACGAGTGTGATGAAACTATTTCTCGACGAGTGTGAGTTTGCAGCATGAGCCGAAGGCGAATGCTGCAATCACACGAGTTGAGGAAAAGTTTCTTGCACGAGTATCGTACAAAATTTTATTGCACTCCGTGCGTAAAATTTTGTACGATACTCATGCTGCAAACTCACACTCATCGAGAAAAAGTTTCATCGCACTCGTATCGTAAAGTACTATTTACGCACGGAGTGCAATAAAATCCGTTTCAAGTGCTATACCTTTATATAGCAGCGTCAAAAAAGAAATGGTGAAGAAAATATAAAGACCAATTGCGTAATGACTGCATGGTGGTTACGCGTGCCACCATGCCGTCCCAACCATACATAGACGTTTATTTCCATTGGTTGCAGAGTCCTACTGGAAGAGTATATGAGCACGCCGCAGCGATATGATCACCTGATGTGTATCGCTGATGTACAATAATATTTGTACGGTACCAGAATAACGACAGCACACCATGTATTTTTTTTTTATTTCTCTGGATGGGCTTTCGTTGATGACGCCACAATGGTTTCATGAGATGTTGAAGTATGGCGCGGATTTATTGTGGTAGTGTGGACTCATGTCTTGCACACGAGCATTATTGTACTTGACATGTTGTCTTTACGGCGTCGACATGCAGATAGTGTTGGGCATCAGCAGTACTGTGGATAGAGATTTAATGACCCTGCCCAAATATGAAGCCTTAATATCAATATTCAGAGGTGATGATTTTCAATTTTCTTTTTCCATTTATATTCAGACGTTATTGCGTTTGAAAAATGTTTTCTGAACTTTGAAATTTCATTACTTAAAAACGAATCACTGTAGAGTAATAAGAAACATAAATTTTTGTAAGAAATTGAACGCTCTATAAAAAAGATTCGAATAAAGATTTGCGTGAGGCGAGCCGTTTCGAAATTATCAAGCCTCAACCACTGAACTGTTTAAAATAATGATTTTATTTACTTATAAATACAACAAAAGCGACCGATATCACTTAAAAACCCAAAATTATCAACTTTAAAACAAATATCTAGAAATTTTCAATAGAATGGTGGTCAAAAAATGGTATTAGTCAACGATGAATGATTTAATTTATTAATCACATCATGAAATGTCATCATAAATTTAATATATTATAAATCAATTATTTATTTCGATTTTTGATAAATTGGGGCTTTTGATTATTGAGGCTTTTAGGAATGAGTTGTAATTATGGAAATTGTGTTTTTTCTTTAATCCTGTAAGTAATTAATAATTAAGTCAAATAATATAAAACTTATAATTACTTAAGAAATTAATGAACAAAAACCTTTGATGGTTATAACTTATTTTGAGATGACTGAATGAAATTTATAAAAAATCTCAACAAATTATTGATTTATAATATACAAACTTCATGATTAAATTTCATAATATATTTGTGATATAGCCGTTTAATTTACTAATGATCGATGAATTTAATCATTCATCGTTGAATAATAAAATTTGTTGGTCAACATTCTATTGAAAATTTGTTGATATTTGTTTCAAAGTTGATAATATTGGGTATTTAAGGTTGTTTAGAAGCTATGAAACCTTTGAACGTTAATTGTTCAACAAAAAGCTTCTCAATCGTAGTGAAATTTTTACACGACCTCCTGAATACTTTATGTAAGAACATACCAAATTTTCAGAATTCTATCATCATTACTCCAACCTTCTTGAGGGTTAAAATAAAAAATAATGAGAAAATTCTGAAAATTTGGTATGTTTTTGTATGAGGTATTAAAGAGGTCGTGTAAAAATTTCACGACGATTAGGAAGCTCGTTATTAAGAAATTAACGTTTTGTTAAAAACAATTTTTTCAACAAATGAAAAAAATATTTATCAATAAACTTTGTTTTCTTTCCGTTGCCTCCAGTGTATTGTGGATATTAAAAAATTAAGAGGTCAACAAAAAAATTTATCGCAAAGTTATATCAGTCTCCATAAAACTACATTTAATTTTATGTAATTTGTGAATCTTAATTATTCGATAACGAGCTTTCAAATCGTCGTGAAATTTTTACACGACCTCTTAAATACTTCATTGAAAAACATACCAAATTTTCACAATTTTCTCATTAAACGTGATTTGCTTCTAAACCACCTTAAGTGATGTGAGTTGTCTTTGTCGCGTTTACATGTAAATAACATCATTATTTTAAACAGTTCAATGGTTGAGGATTGATAACTCCGAAACCGCTCGACTCACGCTAATCTTCATTCAGACCTTTCTTATAGAGCGTTCAATTTCCTACACAAATTTATATTTATTACTACTGTACGGTCATTCGTTTTTTGAGTGATAAAGTTCCAAAGTTCAGAAAGAAAATTTCCCATGTTATTAAAATGGAAAAAGAAAATTGAAAATAGCCGCCTGTAAATATTCATATAAAGGCCAATATTTGTACAGGGTCTCCTATTTCGGGATACTCTGATTACTTATCAATGTTCTTTTTAAACAAAAAAAATAGTTTTTTTTAAACAGTGCAATAAATAAATATATACAGTCCGACCTCCTGGTAAGAAACCAAAAGCCCCCAAGGGGAAGAGTTTTCGTTATATATCGCATACCCCCACCAGGCGCGCACTCCGCGCTCACTACCTCTGCCTGTCTCCCTCACTCTTTTCCGCACGCGATCCTCTCAATAAGAAACCCGCTCGAACGATTCACACACGCACACACGGATACTCACGCACGCACGCACACATCAATTTACACTACGACCTTCGATCTATTTTACCCGAATAATCTCTCCCAGGCTGCTTCTTAACCAGAGGTTCAGCGCACAAAATTCTCGAGCTCGGAGTTCGAGTCGGAGTGGGGGAAGCGCTCGAGTGCAAAACTGGGGAAAGTTTATTATCGCCGGGTTTGTTACCTGGAGGTCGGACTGTATATATATATATATATATATATTAATATATATGTGTGTGTCATTTTATATCAATTCAACGACGTTTTGACGGTCGGCCCTTCGATTTTTTTTATTTTTTAATGCAAAAAGAAGTTTCCATGCCAATTTTTAGCCCTATATCTTAAACCATACCGAAGTTATAGATTTTTCAAGAATATACTTAAAATAATCATAACTTCTACATTAACCAAGATATTGTAATTTGTCAAGAGATCATTTTTTTTTGTTTTTCAAGGTACTTTAAAAAAAAAAAATATTAAAAATTATGAGAAACAAATTTTTAATGTGCTTTTACTGTTTTAAGCTAAAAAATTGGATTTTCTTTCAATGGAACCCCTTCCATTTTTTTCTCAAATTAGCAAATTCTACGTAAAAGAACTAAATTTTTGAAATTCTACCGAAGAGAGATTCAAATAACTTCTTATCAAAAAAAAAAAATTTCGATTTTTTTTTTTCGTCATTCCGATCTTTTTTCCTTGTATCAAGAATTACAATTCAAGTACGTTTTGCACTCTACTTTGCAAAATGTACTTGAATTGTAATTCTCCATGTTAATTAAATACTCTGGAAACGATGTGTAAATTCCCGATTTGCAATTTTTTTTTGCTACTTCTGGTTATCGGAGTAATAAAACGGCAGCTTTGTATCGAAAATTTTCTATAAAGCTTTTTATTTGAAAATTTTTAAATTGCATAAAATTTGAACGGTTCAAGCGATTTTTGCAAAATTGAATACCAAGTAATTTTTTCCATTAAGCTACCATTATAGAAATGCTGAGCCTGATATAACGAAATATGTGCAAGTTAGAGCGATCATGCGTTTTCTTAAAAAAATAAAAATTTTATAAATCGCTTACCCATTTAGCGATTTTCGCGAAATTAAATAACAAAAATATTTTTCACTCAAACTATCGGTACAATTTTTTTCAACCCGATATCGCAAAATTTGCGGACGCTAGAGCGATCAAGCTTTTTCTTTGAAAATTTTAACTTCGCATAAAATTTGCACGGTACAAGCGTTTTTTGCAAAATTGAATACCAAGTAACTTCTTTCATTAAACTATCATTATAAAAATTTTGAGCGTGATATCATGAAAAATGTGCAAGGTAGAGCGATCACGCGCTTTTTGCAAAAAAATCAAAATGTTATAAATCACGAACCCCTTGAGCGATTTTCGCGAAATTCAATAGCAATAATCTTTAACACTCAAATTATCTGTATAATATTTTTTAACCAGACATCGCAAAATTTGCGAACGCCTAGAGCAACCACGCCCTTTTTTTGAAAATTTAAAAGTCGCATAAAATTCGCACACGTCAATGAATTTTTGCAAAATTTATAACAATCAAAGGGGCTGTGCAGCTCAGCTTATGTGCAAAATTTCGGCTCACTACTCCAATGTGGTCTTGAGATATAGATGTTCGAATTTTTCGAGGCAGCGACATACATACATACATACATAGATACATCCGGGCATTTTTTAAAAATATGATTTCTCGATGTTTTAGGACATTTTGAAAATACTGACATGAAAATAGCGAAAAGAAATTTTTCACGAAAACAAAGTTTTCTCTATGAGGAAGCAAAATATCGTTTTTTAAATTACAATAGACCGAAACAAAATTATGTTTCGTTAATGACTGTATAGAGGTATCCCAAAGTGTAATGCTCACATAATATCGTCAATTGGTGACACAAAAGTGATAATTTTTCAGTGTTATCGAAAAATTTGATCATCTCCAACATTTGCTTTAATTATACGTAGTTTATTCTTTGAATTCACGTTATGCATCTACATAAAAGCTCCTCGCGTATGGAACATGCTCTATTTTGTTTTAAAATAGTTAGGCAACGATTAATTTTTCCGTGCTGTAAATGTTTTATTTTTTCATTTTGTTTTAATCCACTAGATTCTTCTCGAGTGAAACTCGTCTGCACCTCTGACGCGTCTAGTAGCTTAGGACGAATCGGACGTCGAAATGCCGAAACCGTGGAAGAGATTCGACGAATATTCACAGAGTAGTCTTAATAGACTGAAGCGGCAACGGACCGACTATGAAATCATTGAAAGTTCATCTACATCAAACTCTGATTCCGTCCAACAATCGCAAACATCAGAAGACTCGTCAGCCAGCTTCGAATCACGGTGAGGATGATGACGGTCAATGCAACAACTTGCCGTCACCCCGATCAGAAGACAATGCGGTACCAGATGATGGTGTCGAGACTGCTAGTGAGCACTCGTATGTATCGCTCGAGGATCCGTCAGTCGAATCCGACTGCGACAGTTATTTTCAGGATGCCGACGACGATAACGACGACGATGATGATGATTGTGGCGATCCTGAGCCAAATGACGAAGACGAGTTGCTGTACGAAGGTGCGCCGCTAACAGTTGCGGAAAGCTTGGTAACAATTTTGGATTTGGCCTTGCGTCACAAAATAACTGGCGCATTGCTTTCAGATATTCTAGGCTTAATCAAATTGCATTGTCCAGTCAACAACAAGTGTAGGAGGACACTTTATACTTTTAAAAAGTACTTTGCCAAAAGGCAGATTCCACTTGTACGTCATTTTCACTGTAAGCAGTGCTACAAAATGGTCGAAAGTCAAAATTCCATCTGTCCGTCGTGCAATGAGGGCTCAAAAATCAAGTACTTTTTAGAAGTTCCGATAATTCCGCAACTCAAAGCTTTGTACAAACGCCCCGGATTTTACGAGACGATTCAAAGCAGATTTCGGGAGGATCGAGAGAACGCCATTGCCATCAAAGACATATATGACGGGGCGGTGCATAAAGATTTGAGTGCGCCCAACGGCTTCTTATCTGATCGGAATAATATATCGTTAACATGGTATACGGATGGCGTCAGAATTTTTAAGTCCTCGAAGTTTTCAATATGGCCGGTTTACTTGATTAACAATGAGCTGCCATATTCGATGAAAACGCGAAAAAAAATGTCATGCTCGCAGCTCTTTGGTTCGGGGATGAAAAGCCTGAGCCTAATTTATTTCTCGATCCACTGGTTTCGAGTGTCGAAGAGTTGCGCCGGGGAATCAGTGTAGACATACCGAATGCCCAGGCTCCTATCGTCGTCAGGGGCATGATTGTTTGTGGTACCTGCGACTTGCCGGCTAAAGCTTTGTTCCAAAACATGAAACAGTACAACGGGAAATTCGGCTGCCAGAAGTGCAAGCAAGAAGGGAAATACTTGCGTGACGAGAGAGTGCTCGTTTATCCATTCGAGAATTTCGTTTTGCGAACTGACGAGGAAACTCTTATGCATGCCGAATTGGCTTCCAATGCTGGCATATCCGTATGCGGGGTTAAAGGTCCCACTGTCTTGTCATCGCTTGTGCATGAAAACATGCGGGCGACTGCACTCGACAGTATGCATTGCGTGTACGAAGGAGTCGTGACAAACTTGATGAGCTACATGTTCTCACCAAATTTTTCCGACCATCCCGCTTCTTTAATACAGCACGTTGATCTCGTCGATACGCGGATCGCGGCTCTAACACCACCATCTTCGGTGCAGAGGCGACCCCGATCGATTGCAGAACATCTTGCTTATTGGAAGGCACACGAAAAAAAGTCGTGGCTACACTATTAGTCGATTCCGTGTACGTACGATCTCATGGAGGAGAAGTACTTCAATCACTACAAATTGCTTGTACTTGGAATCACACTCCTCACCAAATCGTCTGTTTCTCCACGTGACTTGGAAATTGCTTCTCGAGCATTGATTGAGTTTGTAAGGTCGTTCGAGATCCTGTATCATTTGCCGAATATGACCAATAACCTGCATCAATAACTGCATTCGGCTGACAATGTCCGTCAATTCGGCCCTCTGTGGACGACTTCTTGCTTCCCACTTGAAGATTTGAATGGAGCACTGAAGAGCTTGGTGCATGGTAGCAATTCAGCCCAATTGCAAATTCAGTCGGCTGCTTCCAAGTTTCTGCTTCTGGCTTCTGTTAAAAGTGAAGTTCTGGTTGAGGGAACGCCGGCTCATGATTTCTGCGAAAATTTGGAGTACAAAAATGGAAGACTGAAGCGCCATTCGATATCGTCCTCCACTCACATCATCGGCAAATGCAGCTTCATTGTGAATCTTCCTCCTTCAATTAATCAAATTTTCGAAGAAGCAGATGTCCATGGCACGACATATTTTTATTATAGAAGACTGCTGAAGGAAAAAGTGTTGTTTTCTTGTACGGAATACAGGCGTAGTACAAAGTCGGATTCAACGTTCGCTTTATACACCGCTGAAGACGGCTCGAATCAGATTGGAAGAATTCGCTGTTTCATAAGAGTTTCGAGCTGTAGTTGCCGCACATGCTGCAACTGCAATGCTCACAATTACGCGATATTGAGGCCGTGCATTGTTGAAAACAGGTTCTCAACGTGCATAGACGGTGAATTTCTGTCTAGTGTTCACAATATTGTGAACTTCGCTGACAACGAACTCGCGGTGGACGTACAAAAATTGAAGTCTGTTTGTCATTATGCTGAAATCAAGGATTCCGCGGAGAGATTCATAATCGAACCCGTAAATTTAATAGAATTCGAATAAAGTCACGGATTGAAACTTTCATCGGTTATTCGACGCGAAACCCGTTTATCGAACATTTGTTAGAGTGTAATCCGCTTTTGAACAGTTCACCGTAGGTTCCGTCTTTATCCACATCAGCATGAAGGGGATGTCTCTTTTTTGTACTGCATCTAATTTACCTTCAAGACGAGGAACGATTTTAGTTGGGTTATTAATTGTATAGTTTGTTTTATTTAATTTTCATACCAAGTTGGCTGAGTTAAAGCGTTGCTGAGAATACGCTATTTCAATTTTTAAACACCGGTTATTTTGAATCTCAAATGGATGTGAGATACCAGGTGAATATACTTTTATTTCGCCAATAGAGGGGAGGTTAACGTTCATGACGATGAAAAATTAGATTTTTTTTCTTCTTACGTAATTTGCATTCTTAAAGTGCTTGGAGTACTTTGGTGAAAGGGTATTTTTATATTTAAAGTAAATTTTCAAAGATTATTGATTATATTCAAATTAAATGCGTTTTTTTGGGAATAACATTTTTAAGCGCGCGGGGCGCTCTATAGATTCATTCGATTAACAGATTCACATTAATGATTATGCAATTGAAAGGAAATTCAAGTTGCGTGGCCATACGGTGGCGATTTTTGTGAAAAGTTTATTTAGAAATATTTCTTTCGTCCGTTGAAGAAAAAAAAAGAGCATGACAAAACAATTGTTTTTTTTTCAAACGGTTGGAATTTCGATATTCATAGGTTTTTTTGAAAACTAAGATCGATATGGCCCTCAACATATAATTTATTTTGATAATTTTCAACCGGTTTTCGATTCTGATGAACTGGCGGAGCTGTGGAGCGCCCCGCGCAAACCAAAACACACCGTCCACTGCTTTATTTAACCGGAGCTCGAGCCGCAATTTTTGATTTTTTTTTTATAACTAAAATTGGATTTTACTCTCAATTGATAGAAAAATTCAATACGTTAAACCAATTTCGAAAAGTACTTATTTTATATAAAAATTCAAAAAGTTAATTAATTTTTCATGCCTCTCAATGGTAACCCGCCCTCGAGCTACAACATCGACTACAACTGCGAATTCTTCGAATGTGATTCGGGCCGTATGATAATGTAAGATGGTATCTATTTAATTTATTATCCCAATTAAATGGAGTGCGATGAACAAGAGCTATATTATTGAATAGAGGAACATAGTATTTATGATGCCGCTTGATCTAACGGACAAATCTAAATATATTTTTTCCATTTTGTTCCTTTGACCATTTGATTAATGAGAATTTTGGTATTGTCGTTTCTGTAATAAAGTCGACAATTGTAAATATTGTTACTTTTAATTTAATATCGCTATTTACCGTGAGTTGATTGTATCCCATTTTCTCGGGTGAGCCATATTGAATGTTACACAGGTTTTGTCATTATACCGTGAGGTGTACAGAACAAGTTGCATATATTTTTCATTCGCTAAAGCACCAATTTTTCTGGAAACCGTAGTAACGAGTTTTGTCATGATTTATTAGAGCATACAAAGTGTTTTCGTTTCCTCTTTCGTAATCGAGCATTTTAAATTGTTGGAATTTGAATCAAGTCCCATATCTCGATGTTAACTCATAAATTCAAGCAGTACCTTATTATCAAACATTTGAGAGGACGTCGGTAGATTGCGAATAATATACCGTAAGATATTTATTTTTGTACTGTCTGAATAGTGTAGGCACAGGTTGACGCATTTAATTTTCCTTCGCCACGAGGAACGATTGAAGATGCTTCGCACAACGTTGGCTGAGCCGAAGCGTTAATGATGATACGTAATTGTGGTTTGTCCACACCGCTTATGTTACAACTAAAATAGATGGTAGAGACCTTGTTAATATAATTTTATTTTCCAATTATACCGCAACATCGACCAGGAGCAATGTATAATAATGTAAGATGGTATATGAGTAATTAATTATTCCAATTAAATGGAGCGCGAGAAACAAAAGCTCGATAATCGAAAAAACGAATACAATATTCCGGATGCCGTTTGACGCAACGGACAGATGTAAATATATATTTTTGATTTTGATTCTTTGTCTATTTGCTTAATAGTACAGATAAGAATTGTGGTATCTCAGTTTCTCTAACATAGGAGATAATTGTAAATATTTTTATTTTCGTTTAATGTCGCCATTTAGCGTGAGTAGATTGCATCCCTAATTATCGGATGAGCCACATCGAATGTTAAACAGGTTTTGTCATTATTGTATGAGGTATACGGAACAAGTACCATATATTTTTAGTTAGCTAAAGCACCAAACTTCCCAGAAACCGTTGTAACAAGTTATTTTATGATTTATAGTAGCATACAAAATGTTTTTATTTACTCTTTCGTTAACGAGCTTTTGAATTTGTAGAAACTTGAACGAAGTCCTATATCTCGACGTTCACTGATAATTTGAAGCAGTACTTTATTATACAAAATTTGAGATGGCATCGGTAGTTTGTGAATATCGTACCGTACGATGTTTATTTTTTTACTGTCCAAATCGTGTAGGCAAAGGTTGACGAATTTGGATGAGCCAAAGAGTTGCTGAGCATACATTATTTTCGTTTGTTAAAAATCAAATTGTTGAGAGAGAGTCAGCGTCGATTGTCGAGTCAGCGTCACAATGACGATTTTTGAACATAAATATAAATGTTTGTTGAATACGTGCAAACGTGACAAATATTCCATCGTTTCACGTACGGAATGAATAAATTTTTGACGCTAGCTGGAACCCTTAATGCACTGCGGCTATCTCATAAATCAATTTTTGAGTTTCACCAAGTTGTACACGATCCTGATCAAACTGCTTGACGTATATTATTATACAATGCCTCATTTTTTGTAACACTTTTCCTGACAGCTTAAGCGTGGCACATTAATTTTGGGTCCTTATTATATATACAGTTATATATATATATATATATATATATATATATATATATAGTTACAGGCAACTTTTTGAATTTTTGATACAAAAAATGACCCAAAAATTGGAATAGTGCACCGAATGAACTGCTACACCTGAAGGGTTCTAAGCAGCGTAAACAATTTCTTCATTCGATACGTAAAATGATGGACGATTGGTCGGGTTTACACGTATTGAACGAACATTTACATTCATGTCTAAAAAATAGTGTTCTTACGATAACTCGAGCCCGTTGAGCCACAACATCGACCAGGAGCAATGTATGATAATGTAAATTCGTGCATGTGTATTGTGTAATTTATTGTTACAATTTAATAGAGTGCGGGAATTAAGTGATCGATTATCGAATATCCGAATATACTTGACATAACGGACAGATGTGAATATCGATTATCCCTTTTGTTTATTAGTTAATCTGCTCAATATCGTGCATGATATTTTTTTTTGTATTGCGGTACCTTCAACAAATGGGACAATTGTACCTATTATTGTGGTTCAATATCGGCATTTACTGTGAGTTGATTGTATCTCGGGTGAGCCATATTGAAAGTGTTAGGCAGCTTTCATCATTATTGCATGCGGTATACGGAACAAGTTGGATATATTTTTTGTTCGCTAAAGCACTAAACTTCCTAGAAGCTGTAGTTGAAAGTTATTTCATGATTTATATTTTCTGATGTATTGGATAATTTCTTTTGTTTTCCACTGCATCACGTATTTTGTTCAAAATTAATTCTGATGTTCTTTTTGCCTGTATTATATAAGGTATAAAGGTAAATGCTTTCTTGTGTGCTTTTATTTAGTTTGTTTGCTATTATTTTTGTTCGTACAATACTTTGTAAATAATATTGTTGAAGTTGTCATTGTAATTAATTTCGAAGTGAGAAGAGAGTGCTCAGTTGCCTTGTATGAAATCCGTGACATTGTGGAACATGATTTTCTGGATATTGTGTAATACGTTCTGTTCTAATCCTCCTCCGCGTAACAAACGAATATGGGTACATCGGTTGTTACTTATTAATATCAAACTCGATTCTTGAATAGCCCAGCTAATGGTAATTATATTTTAGTTACCTTTTGTACAAAGAACGATGTTAAACAAAAGTTCTCTCGACATAATTTTTCCGACGGCACATTGTACACCATAAATTCTCTTCTATTGTTCTTTGCTATTTGTTAAAGCAATAGACTTCCTAAATATTAACGTAACGGTTTGTTTCCAAATTTAGTAAGTATCCACAAATTGCGCGTCTTTGGCGAATGATTGTGTTAGTTACGGCTGAACGAACTTTATCCTTTTTGTTTTCCCACCTAGGTCCTTCCTTATTCCGGTCGAGTCCAGCATAAACAAAAATCTAATCTTTCTCCGGCAAAGCCGAGTAACCTAGCGTCATTATTTTCCCGAAATTTCTTGCTCGCCTCACAAGTAAGAAATATTTGCGTGTTTCGCATCTCGAGCATGATAAATTATTTTGAATTTTTTTTTCTCATATTTAAGACCCAAATGTAATTGGCCCGTGATGAGCGGTCACTCTTTCGTTGCGCATTGCATTTGATGAAAGATCCCACAGAACTGAGGCCATTAAAAAAAAATATATATATATATATATATATATATAAATATTAAAAATAGTACAGTTCAACTATTAAAAATTATTCCCGTCCTTTCCTTATCGATAGTTTTGGAAACAGAATAATTAAAACTACTGTACAAGCGTCGAGTCAGGAAGCGAATCCTTCAATTACTAGGGATATACGATGTAAAGCCAGTCAATTATATATGCAAAACACAAGTCTGCGTTAGCGCTGCGATTCACATCATAATCGGGGGACAATAGGTGAATACGCGATTATCGCGGATGAAAATAATGACAAAAGATTATTGGATGTCTCGAATATTGCACTATACGGTATTCTTTCATTTTTATCGAAATAAAAAAGTTATTTGCAGACACATTTTTTTTGTCGGTCAACATTCGCTTAATGAATGCGTCGCTCTTGAAACGATATATCAAAATTTTGATGCTGCATCACTGGTAATAATGTTATTGTTTTCAATACGAGGAACTTGTGTTTATAATTATTCTTCTCGCTTCGGTCAAAGTATTTATGAAAAGCTGTGAAATATGCTACTCAGTGGATAGTATAGTGTTGTGATAGCTGTTATTTTTTATTATTTTAACATGTTTAAGGTACAATTTTTTATAATATTATTGATTTCTTTTTGCATTGAAGCACGGCATAAAAAAAATAATTCTTCATTTATCTTATCCGCTTCGAATTCTTCATATTTTCGAGTGGGATTGATGTCACAGGCTCGAAATTCTGTAATACGGTCGCTTATCCCCTCTGAAATTGAGAATTTGACCAGAAAGCGACCGCAACCGAGTGAACCGAGCGGTCGCTTGGTTTGGTAGGGTTCTTATGTGTTTTTCAAATATGAATTCGTAATTATAGTATAATCAGGTCGTTCTTAAATCTAAATCAACTGGAATATGAAATTGTATTATTTGAATTACCAGACTCTGACATTTTTTTCACGCCCGATGGAAGAGACCCACCACCTTAACGTGGTTTCCATCGATTAGTCTCTGTCTACGCTTTCCATTTTTCTTTCCACAATACCATTTTTCAGAATAGCATACAAAATATTTGCGTAACCTGAGGTTAGCCAAGAGTGGGTTCTTGTTGAGTTTTAAAAATATGAAGGATTTGACATGATTCGACAAGCATTTGACTTTTTGGGAATGATATTGATGATACGGATAAAGGCCGACGACAAAATATCTGGCCGACGTGGCTGGTTTACGTAAACATTTTTACGAGGAAGTTTGAGAAACCTCTTTGCCTTACAATTAGTTTGACTTTCAGTTAGGGGCGCCGAAGTGGCAGGAATATTTTGAGATAGATCTCTTGATGTAATGGTAGACTTGTTAGTTTCTTGCTTTTATTCACTGGACCCATGACCTATCATTATTCTTGATATAGAAATATTGCGCGCATTCAAAATGTGTATCGTCAAATGTCTATGACTTTACATGTTGATTTATTGCTTTCGTGTTTAAATTTGTGTTTTTCTGTTTCCATACTTAATGCAAACGAGATGGAAAAATCCAGGATATCGTTATTATTGGCTGAACGATTGTCAGAGGAATATTTATTATAATGACTGAGGAGAGTATATCGATTGAAGATTATACCGGGGTATAAACGGATGTTCATGAGCAAAATCGTCGCATTATTGGTTGCGGCGACTAAAAGTTGCGAGTGTAGACCGTCTCAGTGGTCGTGATTTTCCAATATCTCACGTTGTGGCAGCTACGAATTTTATCGACAGGTTTGTAACATCAGTATATCGAGTTTTTGTTGTCGAAACTGTTCATTGAATCAGCGGGTTCATTGCCGAATCGGATATGCTTTCTATGTGGGCTGTGTAATATTTTATTGCTGTTGAAGATATTTATACCGTTGTATTAATGAAGTCGTTGACGTAGCTTTTTCCAATGATTTTCGCAATATTGACAGCGTAATATACAAAACCTTACGACGGGAATGATTGAAAACGCCTACATAGACTTTGCGTGTACAGGTTTAATTGAATTGTGATCGATCAGCGAGCACTTGATGTGGCTTGGTCGGCAATATTATTAGCGCTACCGGGATATCAGTTCTATAATGACGGAGATGCGGGCTCTATACGAATGTAAATAAAATAGATGGAGGATTAACAAACCCCAAAAACACCATAGATGGTGTGCAAACATTGGAGACAAGCACATTTACGAAAGTATCTCTAGTTCAGTCGTCTTACAAAAAGATGTGAAATAAATAGACATGAAATTCACAACACGCATTGCCAAGCACATGTAGTTTCCTAATATAACGTTAACTTTGCACTCATGATTCTTAAGGGTGGAACCGGAAAAAAAAATTCGAAAACATGTTAACGGTAAAAATTGAAAAATCAGGGAAATAAAGTGAAAATTGTCGACAAAGAGAAATTATCAATAAAAAAAAAAATAAATAAAAAGTACTTTGCGAGTTCATTTTTAACGGGCGATAAGTCGAAACGGTTTTTAGCGAACAGGTTAACACCGGAATGTTAGAATATGCTCAGTAAAAAAACTCGCCAAGTACTTTTTCTTTTTTCTTTTATTGATAATTTCTCTTTGTTGACAATTTTCACTTGATTTCACTGATTTTTCAATTTTTACCGTCAACATTTTATCGAATTTTTTTATTCCGGTTCCGCCCTTAAAAATCATGAGTCCAAAGTTAACGTTATATTAGGAAAGTACATGTGCTTGGCAATGCGTGTTGTGAATTTCATGTCTATTTATTTCTCATCTTTTTGTGAGACGACTAAACTAGAGATACTTTCGTAAATGTGCTTATCTCCAATTTTTGCTTACCATTTTCGATGTTTTTCGCGGTGATTTGTCCACTTTTTGCGAAGTGTTTTCATTTGATTTTTTATTTTTATATAATTCATTATTTCACTTAATTATATAATCTACTATTAAGTATTTATAATTTCATGTAATTAAACACTGGTCAGAATTCTATCCCCAATTAGGTTTATAATTCTTTTACTCATCGATGGAAGCTTTTGTATCCAGTATCTAATTCGCGATATTAGTAGCTGAAGAAACAAAGTTCCCAACTTCAATATTAATACTATTTTGTTCACTGCACAATCAAGAATTTCGATCGCTCCACAATAGACAAAATTCTATCCATAATGACGCTCATGATTTTTATATTAGTTGTTGGTAGATTGTTTATTCAGAATCTAATTCGTGGTGTGAGTTGAAGAGAAAACGTTATAACCTTAATATTAATAGCATTATGCCCACTGCACAATAAAGAAAATTTTATCCATATTAGGGTTTAGGATTGTTTCTCTCATCGATGGATGATTTGGAGTCTAAAATATAATTTGTGCAATCCATTGGACATGCAAAATTATAATATAAATAATATAATTATATTATTTACATAAAATTTATAATTTTGATCGTCATATGGACTGCACAAATTATATTTAAGACATATAATCATCCATCGATGAGAGAAAGAATTATAAACTTTAATATGGATAGAATTTTCATATTGTAATTGTACATTCATAAGTTTGCTTGTCCGATGGACTGCACAAATTGTCCATTGCACAACGAACAAAATTCATCATTGTGCAGTGAACAAATTAGTATTGATATTGAGGTCGACTACTTTTCTTCTCAACCATACTAACATCACGAATTGATTCTGGATACAGAATCTTGATCTTCCATCGGTTGGAATTCGTTGTCAGTTGCGAGTATAATTAGGTATAACCTCTTTAACAGAATTTTGGACACTTGGCATAAAACGTTCTCTTTCCACAGATAATTAAAATCAATTTAATCACCACTTTCTTCATTTATATCTAATAAATCTTGATCACTTGATCATAATCGATTAGTTGGAAAATAAAAATGACATTTTTCTTATTATTCGCCAAACTGACTGAAGAGCACTGCAAGCGTGTTCGTGTAATAAACGTCCAAGCGAACGCAGCCATGTCGTTTTGCTACACGACACGGGTGACATGTGCAGCAGACAAAATTTTGCGAAAAAATCGTCAGAGGAGAAAATCACCTCAAAGCACATGTGGCCTCAAACGGAACAATAAAAGCCGATATCATCGTTATGCCAATAGCTACAGACTTGGTATTGGTGGCATTCGAAAGAGAAATTTTTTTTTTTTTAATGTGCATAATTAACGTCTCCAATACTCGATAATTCATAAGATATTGTTAAAGAAAATTCAAATACGTGGCTAATTCACGTTCCTTGGCATATAAGAGACTTGGCGTGTCTCGAGGTCCGTGAACTTCACCCTAAATGTACAACTCTCGAGACGCTGCCACGTCTCTTGATGAAATTATTGTTCACTGTTTGTTTATAGTGAACATACTTTAAACAACAGAAATTTACCCAATGACCCGGTACTTTCGCCCATAATGTAGCCCATTTTCGCAGCCCGTTCCCGGTTAGTATCAACCGCGTTACGTGTACAAAATGTAGCACACGAGTATTGAACATGCGCATTAATGCATGCTGCCACTCGTAAAGTTGAGTCATTCAGCGACTCACTTATGAAGGTAGTAGGCAGACTTGTAGCGTCATTTGTAAATCATTCTTTCGGATTGCAAGTGAAGATCAATGACTATTAATATTTAGTATTTTTTGTCACATAATAACAAACTATTTTGCGATGTTCCTATAAATATCAACTGCTTTTTTTACTTCATTCCTGTAAACACATAATTACTTGTTACTTATCGTCATCAACGTTTACAAAGGGAAAGATTGATGTTAACTTGAATAGTTGAGTAGGCTAAATATACTGTCGAGTCTACTAGAACCGCGCAATTTCAAGAGATATTTTAAATATCGGACCTGGTGGTTCGTTCATCTTATTTCATTAAATAAAATAACGCCTCTAGTGTTATACAAATGTCACAATTCAATGGCTAATAACCATCACACGGAAAACAGATTGACGTTACGGTGGATAATCTTCCTATTTAAGATGGAGTTTATTCACCTCACTACCGATTATGGAGATTCATTTGAAATGAAAAACGTCTTTCATCACACTTTCAATAATATATGTATTCTTTATAATATGCTACGAATTAGTTAATGACTCATTAATTTTGCCGAAAGGCAAAATTTCCTGTAGTTAGGCTTTCTCGCTATAAGCAGCATTACAAAAGAGTTCAAAATGAAAACATCATTGGTTCGTTATGAACGGTTTTATTTTGTCCGTTTAGAAATTATGAAAAAAAAGTGTAGCATTTAATAGAATAAAGCTTCGCCGTGTGTTCGCAGGATGGAAATTTTTTTAGTGATCAGCTCATCCCGCCGGCTAAGAGGTTTGTCACTTGAAAGCCACTTTGATGTATTGGATAACTCTCAGCGTAGGTTTATTTTTACCATGATTGGAGTTGCCAATCATTGATGCGATCCGCACGAGTTGGTCAATAAATGACCAAAAAAATTCTCGAATTGTCGCGTTCTTCATCATATTATAACTTTTTTTACGTTATATTACGTTACATTATAACGTTTTTACTCGTAGCCACCGCGGTCTCTGAGCATCATTCATTTTGCCGGACAAGAGATGAATCAATTAAGAAGATATAGTAAGTACTGAGGTCACGTCAAGTATGTCGCTCCGTCGTGGTGAGTAATTCTTGTCATATTATTGTTAAACAAAATTATCATTCGGCTGGATTAAAAGTCCATAGAAGAGGTATCGTGTGGAAATTATAACGGTATCACAACTGAAAACCGTCGTAGAAATATTCATGAAAGAAAATGTTCAATGCCAAAATATCTACCTCTGTTTGTTTTGATTGTTATTAACCGAATTGATCGGATTGGGTTTGCATTACCCCGTTGAGGTTTTTAGATGTCGATTTAAAAGTCTACAATCTAAAATGAATTGGTCAAAATTTTACGGACTATTCAGTCCGTAAGAATATTCACTTCAAATATTTTCGTAGTTCTTTACTAGATTCTCGGACAGACCAGTTACCTCGAAGTAAAAAATCCTTTTGAGAATCCTTCCAAAAATCTTGTAAAGAATATTGTAGGTAAGAAATTTTGTAAAGAATCCTTCCAAGAATTTTATAAAGTATTGTTCCTGATCCAATGCTTGACTCTTTTCAAGATTATTGTAAAGAGATTCTTTACAATATTTTTACTTACAAGACGCTTTTCAAGATTTCGTACTTGGAAATGATTAGTCTTTCCAAGAACCTTGTATTTATTTTAATGCTCCCCGTATATACGCTCCGGGTTTTTACGATTTTTCTCCAACCGCCTCTCCCGTGTGTATATTCAGCTGCAGCCGTCAACACCTATCGCTTCTTTATGAATCGCAATTCTGCCGAGGACGAAGAGAAACTGCAGAAAACCATTGCCTTTACAGTCGGTAACTATCTAAGTCTCCCCGGTAGCAATACGGAGTACACTCTAGCACGACTAACGGCGGTCAAGTAGGCAGTTTCATTATCTCTTATGTTGCAGTGAGCCGCCATCCAAACTATGAGAACCGTGAGGGAGGCTCCACCGGAACCGCGCAACGGCCGCCCACCCACTACAATGAGGTGTTCCAGGATTACAGTTGAAAACACTTGAAAAAACCTAATACGCTCGGGCCACTCGGCTCTAATGCTCACCTCACACCAAGAATCTTGTTAAGAATCTTTCAAATAATCTTGTAAACAACCTTTTAAATAATCTTTAATAGAGACAAGCATATGGATCCGGAGCAAGATTCTCGGAAAGATACTTAATCTTGATGATTGGAGAATCTTCAAAAGAATATTTCGAAGATCCTTTTTCTAATTCCGGTGTGTTCGAGGTTTCGAAATCAAAATAATGCACAAGATTCTTTCCAAGATTCTTTTTGAAAATTCTACAAAATATGCTGTCCGAGATTCTTTTCAAGATTCTTGCTAAGATTATCTTCAATATTACTTCCAAGGCTCTTAACAAGATTCTTTTCAAGAGATTATTGCAATACTTGATCGACTCACTGTTTTTACTCCGATCATCAGGTTTCGGGGCAAATTTCATTTATTCCGTGCCTACGGGAATCCATTCCACATATTGGCGTGATACATTTTTTTAAATTCCGGATTGTATTTTTTTCTTAATAAACGACAAATGATTTTGAATCTCTTATAATTACTCTTCAAGATTCTTTCCAAGATTCTTAGCGTTATTCCCTTCAAGGTGCTTGTAAAAATTGTTCAGAGCCCGGTTCTTATTTTGATAACCAAATTCCAATGCACATTTCATTTATTCAGTCCGTAAGGATATTCATTCAACGTATTTTCATGATTCTTTACAAGATTCTCGGAAAGAACATTAACCTCGAAGTAATACATCCTGTAAAAAATCCTTCCAAGAATATTGAAAAGAGTAAATCGTAAGTAAAAAATATTATAAAGAATCATTCCAAGAATCTTGAAAAGAATCAAGTATTGGATCTAGAATAAGACTCTTTAAAAGATTCTTGGCAAGATTCTTTACAAGGTTCTTGGAAAGATCTTTTAAAAGATTCTTTGATAGATTATTTACAAATTTGTTTGAAAGACTTGACTTCCAAGGAAAAGAATCTCATAAAGTATTGTTTCGGATCCAATGCTTGACTCTTTCTAAGATTATTGGAAAAAGATTCTTTACATGATTTTTTACTTACAAGATTCTTTCCAAGATTTTTTATATAAAAGTGAATAGTATTTCCAAGAATCTTGTGAAGAACCTTGTAAAGAATTTAGAAAAGAGATTATTTTGAAGCATACGATCCGGAGCAAGATTCTCGGAAAGATTCTTAATCTTGATGATTGGAGAATCTTCAAAGGAATATGTCGAAGATTCTTTTTCGAATTCCGGTGTGTTCGAGGTTTCGAAATCAAAATAATTTGCAAGATTCTTTCCAATATTATTTTAAAAAATTCTACATAATATCCTTTCCGAGATTCTTTTCAAGATTCTTTCAATAGTACATTACATAACGCGGACGTAAAAACAGTTTCTGACGAGTGTGAGTTTGCAGGACGAGCCGAAGGCGAGTCCTGCAATGACACGAGTCAGAAAATGTTTTTAAAAGCGTCCATTATTTTACTGAGTGATATAAATATCATTTTCAATATTCTTTCCATAACTCTTTCCAAGATTCTTCCAAAGATTCTTTCCGAGTCTCTTGTCAAGATTGTTTTAGAGAGATTATTGCAAGACTTGTTTGGTTCACGGTTTTTATTGCGATTATCAGGTTTCGGTGCACATTTTATTTATTCCGTGACTACGGGAATCCATTCCACATATTGGCGTGACAAATTTTTTTTTATTCCGGGGTGTATTTGTCTGAATAAACGACGAATGATTTTGACTCTATTGTAATTACTCTTCAAGATTCTTCCTAAGATTCTTAGCGATATTCTTTTCAAAGATTTTCTTGTAAAAATTGTTCGGAGCAACGTTCTTATTTTGATGATCGAGTTCCGGTGCACATTTCATTTATTCAGTCCGTAAGGATATTCATTTAAAATATTTTCGTGATTTTTCATATGATTCTCGGAAAGGCTATTTAATGTGAAGTGAAAAATCCTGTGAAGAATTTTTCCACGAATGTTGAAAAGAGTAAAGTGAAAGTAAAAAATTTATAAAAAATCTTTCCAAGTATCTTGAAAAGAGTCAAGCATTGGATCTAGAATAAGACTCTTTACAAGAATGTTGTTAAGGCTATAAAGTAGTGAGGAATACTGTTAAATAGAGTTGAGTCCATCTGGAAGTGTAAATAATGTCTAAATGAAATGCTCAGACGTATAAAGAGTACAGCGATCGACTGCGTGCTAGAAATGTACCTAACAAAGTTAAAAGAAAGAAAAAACCAAAGATTAGTACTGAACGTGTCCGGGAACACAGGCCAAGGAAAAGAGCAGCCAACGTGCTCCGAATTCTTCACTAGCATAGGAAATTCCAAACACCGATAATTTGAGTGATTATGATGTGCCTTTGGAGACGCTAGAGAATCCAAATACAATTTTCCATGGGATGAATCTTCAACCTGTCCGTGGTGACATACCAGGACTATCAACAAGGGGGGACGACTTGAGAGACATTACAGTGAAAATTGTACTTGGATTCTCCAGCGTCTCCGAAGGCACATCATTATCACTCAAATTATTGGTGTTTGGAATTTCCTCTGCCAGTGAAGAATTCGGAGCTGGTTGTACGTTGGCCGCTCTTTTTCTTGCCCCGTGTTTCCGGACACGTTCAATTTTTTTTTTTCGAAGTAGAAGTCTTTCCAAGAATCTTGTCAGAGTCTTGTTCCGGATCCAATGCCTGACTCTTTCCAAGATTATTTCTAAAATTATTATCAATATTTTTCGCGAGAGTTGATATTTTTACAAATGCAATTTCTGAATCTCAAGATAGTCATCATATATGATTATGCAGCAGCAACAGAAAACTATTATTTTGTCAATTGATACATGTTTATTAGCGGAAGGGCGTGCCGGCACCGCACTCACCGCTACCTTTAAAGACAACTTTAACTTTCGTTTACTTACATATGACTATCTGTCGGCTGACACATCCGACAGCCTCGTGGCTTACCAATAACGGTAGATACAACGTATGAACTACACGATTCCCACTAGAAGCGTCTGACCAATTGTCAAAGAGGAAATGAGGCGCTACTGATGGCTATCGCTTTATTTTGGTCATTGCCATTAGTCAACTGTGAATCGTCGTTCAGCGAACGACGAAAGACTCGAAAGTACTATTTTTATAATGTATTTTGTTTCATGTAACGGGGAAATTAAGTTATTTGCAAAATTGCGTTCTTCCATTGCGAATAAAACACAATTACGAAAACAAAGTCACTTTGGCGAATTTCATTAGTGGTTTCGGTACCTGCATCAGTGTAAGTAGTGCATAATAAGATAGAAGAGTGTGAGATTGGTATGAGGATAACTTTTCGGTGTCAAATCAACGTCATCGGCCGTTCATGAGTATAATTATTCCCGAAAACAATACAAGTAATGATCGTAAGTTTATTTATAAGATTATCTTTATCATTTACTATTTGCAATTGATTATTAGCCATGAAACCATAATGATTCGCAGAAAAAAATATATTGGAAAATATTTGATGTAGGGGGGATGTGCCGGATATCAATTTAGCCGGATAACCGGATATCGGATATCCAGCCGGAGTCGTTTGCCGGACACCGGATATCCGGTTACGCAGTATCCGGCCGGATATCCGGTTATCTGGCCTAAAGAATAAGGCTCAAACGGTCTTATTATTATTGGCTGTTTGGTATCACGCGCGACGCGTAGCGTGGCGCGTCACCACGCTCTGTTATAGCTTCTGCACACTGCGGGCGATCAGCGACATCCAATGACATATGAGAGTTGGAACATATGGAGACGGAATGAACACGGTCGGATGGATGTCGGAAGGCGGTATGGATACGGTCGGATCGACGTCGGAAGGCGATTTGGTGGTATGGGTGGACGCCTTCCGTCGTCAATCCGACCGTTTCCATACCGTCTGCCGACGTCAACCCGACCGTGTTCGGTGTTCATACCGTTAAATCCGACCGGTCGGGAAAGGTGATAATTGACCGGTCGGATTGCCGTCTGACGGATTGGTAGAGGGTAACTCTCGAGTCATTTATTTGTGCCGTCTTATAGTGCTGTTCATTTTCCGGGAAGGGAATCCCCTACTGCGGTGGAAACTGGACTCCGTGAAATATCCAAAACCTAAAATATTAGCGATGAAATATTCAAGTGCTCCGCCTTGTTCCGTTAATTAATTCAGAAAGGTTCCTCAGTGCAGCCAGAAGAATTTATACGGAAAACAAAAACCGTTTGTGCCGCAAAATACCGAAATGCTACTTTTCATAATAGAAAATATTAAAATAGTTAACTTTGTATACTGATAAGGGTCCACTCACAAAAATTTGGCACTAAGGATTTTTATTCCCCGTCGTTCTGGTTCTTTTAATTTTTTCCCACCGCTTTGATCTGTCTCAATATTATATTGAATAATGTATAGTTATTCTACCACAGATTATTGCTACCCGGTTATCCGGCCGCTTAATAATGATATCCGGTTATCCGGCCGGATAGTAAAAAAACAGGCCGGATACCGGATATACTTACCGAATATCCGGCACATCCCTAATTCGATGAACCGTCAATGATTCATCTCGAAAAATATTACCAAGATTCATTCCATTAGTCTTGCCGAAATATTGATAAAATTGATCCGCAAAATCAATTTCACTCTACAGTACTCGAAAACAGTCTCTCGAAGACTCGCATTTCGCATCATTGCAAGATTTCCAACTTTATTGTTACATGACGGTCGAGATATCTTTCAAAGCTGCTCTTAAATTGTTTGCTTAGTTTCACTGTGAACAACGTTTGCAAAGCTTCTCTCGAGACCCTCATAGATAACATGGGAGATTCTCTTCAAGGGTCTTTATCGATTCACCTCCCCCCCCTCCAAGATTTTTAGCAATATTCTTCTCTCGCAGTTGTGTTAATTGATTATTCAGATCTTTCCACGATTCCATTGAAAACTTTTCAGAGGTATGCAAGAAATTACTCAACAAGATTCGCAATATTCTTTCCAAGATTCTCCCTCCATGAAGATGAAGAATCTTTTCGGAAATCTTCGCAAGAATCTTTCCAAGATTATTTCGAGAATCTTTCCAATAATCTTTTCGGGAATCTCCGCAAGAATCTTTCCGAGAATCTTTACAAGATTCTTTTCGGGAATCTCCGCAAGAATCATCCCGAGAATCTTTCCAATAATCTTTTCGGGAATCTCCGCAAGAATCTTTCCGAGAATCTTTACAAGATTCTTTCAGGTATGATTCGCAAGAATCATTTCCGGGCATCTTTCAGGAATGATTCGCAAGAATCTTTCCGAGCATCTTTCCAAGATTCTTTTTGGGAATATCTGCGAGAATCTCCGCAAGAAAATTTCCGAGAATCCTTACAAGATTCTTTTCGGGAATATCCGCGAGAATCTTTCCAATAATTTTTCCGAGAATCTCCGCAAGAATCTTTCCGAGAATCTTTACAAGATTCTTTTCTGGAATATCCGCGAGAATCTTTCCGAGAATCTTTCCAAGATTCTTTTCGGGAATATCCGCGAGAATCTTTCCGAGAATCTTTCCAAGAATCTCCCCAGGAATCTTTCCGAGAATCTTTACAATAATCTTTTTGGAAATACCCGCGAGAATCTTTCCGAGAATCTTTCCAAGAATCTCCCTAGGAATCTTTCCGAGAATCTTTCCAAGAATCTCCCCAAGAATCTTTCCGGGAATTTTTCCAGAAATCTTTTCAAGAATCTCCCCAAGAATCTTTCCAAGATTCTTTTCGGGAATATCCGCGAGAATCTTTCCGAGAATCTTTACAATAATTTTTTCGGGAAACTCCGCAAGAATATTTCCGAGAATCTTTACAAGATTCTTTCTGGGAATATTCGCAAGTCTTTCCGCGCATCTTTCCAAGATTCTTTTCTGGAATATCCGCGAGAATCTTTCCGAGAATCTTTGCAGGAATCTTTTCAAGAATCTCCCCAAGATTCTTTCCAAGGTTCTTTTCGGGAATATCCGCGAGAATCTTTTCGACAATCATTCCAAGATTCTTTTCGGGAATATCCGCGAAAATCTTTCCAAGAATCTTTACAATAATTTTTTCGGAAATCTCCGCAAGAATATTTCCGAGAATCTTTCCAAGATTCTTTTCTGGAATATCCGCGAGAATCTTTCCAAGAACATCCCCAAGAATCTTTCCGAGAATCTTTACAAGATTCTTTCTTGGAATATTCGGAAGAATCTTTTCGAGCGTCTTTCCAAGATTCTTTTCTGAAATATCCGCGAGAATCTTTCCGAGAATCTTTCCAAGAATCGTCCCAAGAATCTTTCCGAGAAAATCCCCAAGAATCTCTCCGAGAATCTTTTCAAGATTCTTTTCTGGAATATCCGCGAGAATCTTTCCGAGAATCTTTCCAAGAATCTTTCCGAGAATCTTTCCAGCAATCGTTCCAAGAATCTCCCCAAGAATCTTTCCGAGAATCTGTCCAAGATTCTTTCCGAGAATCTTTCCAAGAATCTCCCCAAGAAACTTTCCGAGAATCTTTCCAAGATTCTTTTCGAGAATCTCCCCAGGAATCTTTCCGAGAATCATTCCAAGATTCGTCTCGGGAATATCCGCAAGAATCTTCGAGAATCTTTCCAAGATTCTTTTCGGGAATATCCGCGAGAATTTTTCCGAGAATCTTTACAAAAATCTTTTCTGGAATCTCCGCAAGAATATTTCCGAAAATCTTTCCAAGATTCTTTTCTGGAATATCCGCGAGAATCTTCCCGAGAATCTTTCCGAGAATCTTTCCAAGAATCTCCACAAGAATGTTTTCAGCAATCTTTCCAAGAATCTTTACAAGATTCTTTCTGGGAATATTCGCAAGAATCTTTCCGACCATCTTTCAAAGATTCTTTTCTGGAATATCCGCGAGAATCTTTATGAGGTTCTCTCTGGGAATATTCGCAAGAATCTTTTCGAACATCTTCCCAAGATTCTTTTCGGGAACATCCGCGAGAATCTTTCTGAGAATCTTTCCAGGAATCTTTCCAAGAATCTCCCCAAGAATCTTTCCGAGAAAATCCCTAAAAATCTCTCCGAGAATCTTTTCAAGATTCTTTTCGGGAATGTCCACAAGAATCTTTTCGACAATCTTTCCAAGATTCTTTTCGGGAATATCCGCGAGAATCTTTCCGAGAATCTTTACAATAATCTTTTCGGGAATCTCCGCTAGAATATTTCCGAGAATCTTTCCAAGATTCTTTTCTGGCATATCCGCGAGAATCTTTCCGAGAATCTTTCCAAGATTCTTTTCGGGAATATCCGCGAGAATCTTTCCAAGAATCTCCCCAGGAATCTTTCCGAGAATCTTTCCAGGAATCTTTCCAAGAATCTCCCCAAGAATCTTTCCGAGAATCTTGGAAAGATTCTTTTCGGGAATATCCGCGAGAATCTTTCCGAGAATCTTTACAATAATTTTTTCGGGAATATCCGCGAGAATCTTTCCGAGAATCTTTCCAAGAATCTCCCCAGGAATCCTTCCGTGAATCTTTCCAGGAATCTTTCCAAGAATCTCCCCAAGAATCTTTCCGAGAATTTTTCCAGAAATCTTTTCAAGAATCTCCCCAAGAATCTTTCCAATATTCTTTTCAGGAATATCCGCGAGAATCTTTCCGAGAATCTTTACAATAATTTTTTCGGGAATCTCCGCAAGAATATTTCCGAGAATCTTTACAAGATTCTTTCTGAGAATATTCGCAAGAGTCTTTCCGCGCATCTTTCCAAGTTTCTTTTCTGGAATATCCGCGAGAATCTTTTCGACAATCTTTCCAAGATTCTTTTCCGGAATATCCGCGAAAATCTTTCCGAGAATCTTTACAATAATCTTTTCGGAAATCTCCGCAAGAATATTTCCGAGAATCTTTACAAGATTCTTTTCTGGAATATCCGCGAGAATCTTTCCAAGAATATCCCCAAGAATCTTTCCGAGAATCTTTACAAGATTCTTTCTGGGAATATTCGCAAGAATCTTTTCGAGCATCTTTCCAAGATTCTTTTCTGAAATATCTGCGAGAATCTTTCCGAGAATCTTTCCAAGAATCGTCCCAAGAATCTTTCCGAGAAAATCCCCAAGAATCTCTCCGAGAATCTTTTCAAGATTCTTTTCGGGAATATCCGCAAGAATCTTTTCGAGAATCTTTCCAAGATTCTTTTCGGGAATATCCGCGAGAATCTTTCCGAGAATCTTTACAATAATCTTTTCAGGAATCGCCGCTGGAATATTTCCGAGAATCTTTTCAAGATTCTTATCTGGAATATCCGCGAAAATCTTTCCGAGAATCTTTCCAAGAATCTTTCCGAGAATCTTTCCAGGAATCGTTCCAAGAATCTCCCGAAGAATCTTTCCGAGAATCTGTCCAAGATTCTTTTCAAGAATATCCGCGAATATCTTTCCGAGAATCTTTACAATAATCTTTTCGGGAATATCCGCGAGAATCTTTCCGAGAATCTTTTCAAGATTCTTTTCGGGAATATCCGCAAGAATCTTTAAAAGAATGTTTCCAAGATTCTTTTCGGGAATATCCGCGAGAATCTTTCCGAGAATTTTTACAATAATCTTTTCGGGAATCTCCGCAAGAATATTTCCGAGAATCCTTCCGAGAATCTTTCCGAAAATCTTTCCAAGAATCTCTCCAAGAACCTTTCCGAGAATCTTTCCAAGAATCTTTCCAGGAATCTTTCCAAGAATCTCCCCAACAATCTTTTCAAGAATCTTTACAAGATTATTTCTGGGAATATTCGTAAGAATCTTTCCGAGCATCTTTCCAAGATTCTTTTCTGGAATATCCGCGAGAATCTTTACAAGGTTCTTTCTGGGAATATTCGCGAGAATCTTTCCGAACATCTTTCCAAGATTCTTTTCTGGAATATCCGCGAGAATCTTTCCGAGAATCTTTCCAGGAATCTTTTCAAGAATCTCCCCAAGAATCTTTCCGAGAATCTTTCCAAGATTCTTTTCGAAAATCTCCCCAAGAATCTTTCCGAGAATCTTTCCAAGATTTTTTTCGAGAATATCCGCGAGAATCTTTCCGAGAATCTTTTCAAGATTCTTTTCGGGAATATCCGCGAGAATCTTTCCGAGAATCTTTACAATAATCTTTTTGGAAATCTCCGCAAGAATATTTCCGAGAATCTCTACAAGATTCTTTCAGGGACGATTCGCAAGAATCTTTCCGAGCATCTTTCCAAGATTTTTTTCTTAAATTTTCGCGAGAATCTTTACAGGAATCTTTCCAAGAACCTTTCCAAGAACCTTTCCAAGAATCTTTCCAAGAATCTTTCCAAGAATCCTGCTCCGGATCATATGCTGTATTCCTTCCAGGAATCTTGGAAAGATTCCTGGAAAGATTCCTCGAAAGATTCCTGGAAAGATTCCTGAAGAGATTCTTTTTTTCTACGCGAGATTCCTATGAGAAATAGGGAAAAACACAATTTTTATGCATTGAGATGTTCAGGCCAAGAAAATGAGTGGTCCGAGAGAGCAAAATCGAATGGCATTTTCTTCACTATGTCGTCAAGATACATGATCGATGATGTTTGGAACGAAAATGATGAAATTTGTATTTTTCTGTGGATTATTTAAATTTTCAAGCCTCTCTTAATGGTTTTCCCCTTTTCTCTGCATGATCCGTAAGAAATTTTACCATCGCCAATAGCATATTCATGTTGTCCGGGAAATTTCCGATGCAAAACACTGGTTTTGAACCTCTCTGCGACGGAAGTAAATTTGACCTCTAGCCGGGGTCATAGATCAGCGAAAGTAGATGGGCGAATGGATAGACTTAAAGGGGTCGAAAAAATCATTTTTTTTTCTATTTTATTTTTAATCACATCTTAGGGGCTATATCGATAAGAAATCGACCGCTGATCACGAATGTGCATGAAAAAAGAAATTTATATGAGAAATAGGCAAAAACACGGTTCTTATGCATTCAGATGTTCAGGACGGGAAAATGAGTTTTCCGAGAGAGCTAAATCGAATGGAATTGTCTTCAGTATATCGTCAAAATACATGATCGATGATGTTTAGAACGAAAACGATGAAATTTGTATTTATCTGTGGATTATTCAAATTTCCAAGCCTCCTTAAATGGTTTTTCCCTCTTTTCTGCATGATTCGTAAAGAATTTTAGTATCGCAAATAGCATATTTGTTTTGTCCGGGGAATTTCCGATCCAAAACACTGGTTTTGAACCTCTCTGCGACAAAAGAAGATCCGACCTTGAGCCGGGTCCAAGGATCAGCGAAAGTAGATAGACAAATGGACAGACTTTATGGGGTCGAAAAATCATTTTCTTTTCTATTCATATTTATTCACATCCTAGGGGCTATATCGATGAGAAATCAACGCTGATCACGAACATGCATAAAAAAAGAAATTCATATGAGATATAGGCAAAAACACAGTTTTTATGCATCGAGATGTTCAGGCCAAGAAAATGAGTGGTCCTCGAGAGCTAAATCAAATGGCATTGTCTTCAGTATATCGTCAAGATACATGATCGATGATGTTTGGAAAGAGAACGACTAAATTGTTAGTTTCTTCTGGGTTATTCAAATTTTCAAGCCTCCCTAAAAGTTTTTTCTCATTTTTCTGCATGATCCGTAAGGAATTTTTGTATCGCAAATAGCATATTCGGGTTTTCCGGGAAATTTCCGATCCAAACCGCTGGTTTTGAACCTCTCTGCGACGAAAGAAAATTCGACCTCCAGCCGGGGTCAAGGATCAGCGAAAGTAGATGGGCAAATGGACAGCTTTTGGGGGTCGAAAAATCATTTTTCTTTTCTATTCATATATATTCACATCCTAGGGACTATATCGATGAGCAATCAACGCTGATCACGAATATGCATGAAAAAAGAAATTCATATGAGAAATAGGCAAAAACACAGTTTTTATGCATTGAGATGTTGAGGCCAAGAAAATGAGTGGTCCGAGAGAGCTAAATCAAATAGCATTGTCTTCAGTATATCGTCAAGATACATGATCGATGATGTTTTGAACGAAAACGACTGAATTTTCATTTTTCTGTCGATTATTCAAATTTTCAAGCCTTCCTAAATGGTTTTTCCCTCTTCTCTGCCTGATCCATGAGGAATTTTACTATCGCAAATAGCATATTCGAGTTCTCCGTGAAATTTCCGATTCAAACCGCTGGTTTTGAACCTCTCTGCGACAGAAGAAAATTTGTGCTCCAACCGGGGTCAAGAATCAGCGAAAGTAGATGGGCAAATGGACAGACTTTACGGGGTCGAAAAATCATTTTTCTTTTCTTTTCAGATTCATTCACATCTTAGGGGCTATATCGATGAGAAATCGACCGCTGATCACGGATATGCATGAAAAAAGAAGAGTTTTCTATGAGAAATAGGCAAAAACACGGTTCTCATGCATTCAGATGTTCAGGACATGAAAATGAGTGGTCCGGGAGAGCTAAATCAAATGGAATTGTCTTTAGTATATCGACAAGATACATGATCGATGATGTTTGGAACAAAAACGATGAAATTTGTATTTATCCGTAGATTATTTAATTTTCAAGCCTCCCTCAATGGTTTTTCCCTCTTTTCTGCATGATCCGTGGAGAATATATCATTGCAAATAGCATATTCGTGTTGTACGAGAAATTTTCGATCGAAAACACTGGTTTTGAACCTCTCTGCGACAAAAAAAAATTCGACCTTCAGCCGGGGTCAAGAATCAGCGAAAGTAGATGAGCAAATGAACAGACTTTATTGGGTCAAAAAATTATTTTTTTTTCTATTCATATTTATTCACATCCTAGGGGCTATATCGATGAAAAATCGACCGCTGATCATGAATATGCATGAAAAAAAAGAGATTCCTATGAGAAATGGGAAAAAACACAATTTTCATGCATTGTTTAGGCCAAGAAAATGAGTCGTTTAAGAGAGCTAAATCAAATGGCATTGTCTTCAGTATATCGTCAAGATACATGATCGATGATGTTTTGAACGAAAACGACTGAATTTTTATTTTTCTGTGGATTATTCAAATTTTCAAGCCTCCCTAAATGGTTTTTCCCTCTTCTCTGCCTGATCCATGAGGAATTTTACCATCGCAAATAGCATATTCGTGTTGTCCGTGAAATTCCCGATTCAAACCGCTGGTTTTGAACCTCTCTGCGACAGAAGAAAATTTGACTTTATGGGGTCGAAAAATCATTTTTCTTTTCTATTCATATTTATTCACATCTTAGGAGCTATATCGATGAGAAATCGACCGCTGATCATGAATATGCATGAAAAAAGAAGAATTTCCTATGAGAAATAGGCAAAAACACGGTTCTCATGCATTCAGATGTTCAGGACATGAAAATGAGTGGTCCGGGAGAGCTAAATCAAATGGGATTGTCTTCAGTATATCGTCAACATACATGATGACGACTACCAAATTCGTAATCAGCGACCCACAAAACATATCTTAGCCAACTTTCAGTCATTTCAAACCAGTATTTCTAAGACTGAACAACGATACCTCCGCCGAGATTTTGTTTTTGAAAGTTTCGATACGAAATTCGTAATCAGCGACCCAAAAAACTACAGAATACCAAATTTGGTACAGTTTTAATCTTTCCCTGATTTATGGACACGACTCGGTCAAAATCCCCCACTGTGGGACGGCTCAGGAGACGGAAAATCCAAAATTGAATTGGTTTGGTATTATATGCCAACAGATGTTGGCAAAAAGTTTGTACGGTTAGTTTTTAAAAGAGATAGGTTTTTGGAATGCAATACTAATAGTCACTCTTTATATATAGAGTGAGTGCTTAAAAACTGAGATTAATACCTATATCATTTTTTATAATATTTGGTGAGCTACGCACTGGTCGAAATTCTATCCATAATGAGTTTTATAATTTTTTAATATTATAAAGCTCATTATGGATAGAATTGTGACTGGTCTGCAGCTCACCAAATACTATAAAAACTAAGATTAGTATTAATCTGAGTTTTTATAGTATTTGATAAGCTACGCACTGATCACAATTCTATCCATAATGAGTTTTATAATTTTTTATTATTATCAAACTTATTATGTATAGAATTTTGACCAGTGCTAGCTCACTAAATAGTATAAAAATTAATATTGGTATAAATCTGAGTTTTTATAGTATTTGGTTCTTTACGCACTAGTTACAATTCTATCTATAATGAGTTTTGTAATTTTTTATCTATATAAAACTCATAATGGATAGAATTGTGACCAGTGTGTAGCTCTCCAAATACTATAAAAACTAATATTGGTATTAATCTGAGTTTTTATAGCATTTGTTTTGTTACGCACGGGTCAAAATTCTATTGATTAAATTATAAAACTCATTATGGATCCAAAATGAGTTTTATAATTTTTGTACTCATCGATGAAAGATTTTGTATCCAGAAACTAAATCGTGCTGTTGGTTGAAGAAAAAATATTGTGAACCCCAATATTAATACCATTTTGTCCACTGCACAATGGCAAATTCTTTTCGCTATGGAAAAGACAAAATTCAATCCATAATGAGGCTTATGATTTTTTTATTCATCGTTGGTGGATTTATTCAGTTGTGATTTGTCAAAAAACTCCAATATTATACTTAATATCATCAATATCAATGATGCAACTTTAGATCTCAAGTTGCAAAAAAGCAATTATTCGTGAATATTAGTATCATTTGATGGAGATGGATCTCAAAAAATTGTAAATAAATTGTTTCACAATTTTTTGAAACACAATGACTATTGAGTTTATTGACAAAATTTTCTCAGAAAATCTAAAGTCAAAACCTGAATCTCCCAAAATAGCTGAAACTGATTTTTAAAAGATGAAATTGATCAATAATTCAAATTCTATTGGTCAGAACTAGTTCAAACTCAACAGAAATATAGATATTTTGTCGTAAAAATTTGATATTATTTTTTCATATTTCTACAAAATGAGGCTTTCCAGTTATTCTTGATTTTCAAAAAAAATTAGTTTTACGAATGTGGCGTCATTAGTGCACCGAATAAGGTTAATTTGTGCTTAATTTGAAGGGTTTTGAATACAATTTCGATTTCTCGAAGAGAGATTCTTGAATTTCAAAATCCGGCGGAGTTATACACAAAAGCAAAAAAGCACGCTTCGCGTACTCGATGGGGGGCTTCGCCCCCCAAACCCCCCTGCGCTTCGCGCTGTTGTCGTTGCGCTTCACGCTCCGTATTTTTGATCATTGTCTTGATTTATTCCGTTGTGATCGAATATATTTTGAATGTTGGTTGACATGTCCCTTGGGGACGTTTTAATAGGCACTCACACCGTAATTCAAACTCTTTGATTCATTGTGAACATCGATTAATTATTCTGATAAATTATATGAATCGTTACTAATGACAGATTTGAATATAATCAAAATTATTATTTGATATAGAAGTGCAGTGTAGGCTCCTACAACTGAATCTCCCATGACTTGACCGCGCTCATGACTTAGCAACACGCTTCCATAACTTGACGACCTCGATCACGCTGTCTTGTTTATGATCCTATAAAGAAAGTCAATAAGTTACAAAAACATTGGTTCACAGGTTGCGGAGATCTCACTCTGGACGGACAGAAAAATGGCTTTTTTGCTTAAAAATGGCTGTTTTTTGGAAATTTCATTTTCAACCTTTTCTGAATGGATTGAGTCGAAAAAGGTTTTGAGATTATAGTAAAACCAAATTGTGCTATGAATTTAAACTGGATCCGTTCATGGATTGCTGAGTTATGAATGCAGACGGACGGCTCAGGTGACCGAAAATCCAAATTTTTTTGTTTTTGTATAATATGCCAACATATGTTGCTATAAAGTTTGCTCGTTCAAATAATTTCACTTTGGGTCAGCGATTTAACAGCAATGGTTTCTCATAATAGGGAATACATGAAAATATGGAGAGTACGTACGGAGACATCGACTTTTTTGACCTGCTGGTTTAACGTGGAATCACTCGTAGGTCCTTGAAAAATCCTGTAAAGTTCTTGAAATGTTTTTGAAATATCCTTGAATTTTTATTTCAAATCTTACTAGACACCCCGATATATGCCTGTCACTGTATTTAACGAACCCCCGTTTTGTTAATTATCATAAGAGTCCAGTGTATCTTCAAACGAAAAAGTTGAATTTGAATCAACAAATCGAATGATCATCTTAGGTAAGAAAGTGTAATAAGTATCGTTTAGATTGCGTGTTTCACAAGTGTGATGTTTTCATCACACTTGTGAAACACGCAATCTAAACGTTTTTAAATTAAATTTTTTTAATCTTATAAAGATTTTAGATAGACATACTGGATCAAATTTACAAATCTTCCTAACCATATTCACCATACACTTTGGGAAATCATGTATTTCTTCCATTAATGGTATAACTTTTTTGACCTACAAATGGTAACGTGTTTTTCGGCACCTTTATATGGTAACGGGGTCGCATTTTGTTCCGTTTTTAAAGTGAATACTTCTTATACGACAAAAGCCAGGTAGGGTTAAACGTACCCGCTAAACATCCTCCCCGCTTTTCCGCTCTTGTGAGTGCGAGAGAGAGCGCCTATAGGGGTCCTGTGGGAGCGAGGGAGAGGGTCTTTAGCCTGGCCTTAAGCATACCGGAGAAGAGAATGGAGGAATATAAGAAGAGAGAGAAAGAGTGATGTGTAAGCGAGAGAGCGATAAGCCATAGCATGCCCGCCTGTATGTGTTTAGTAGGTATATAGGAAAGCGAAAGCCTTTTGAAAAAAACCACAGTAAAAATAATAGTAATGAAAATGTCAACAGCTGAAATAATAACAGTGCAAAAAAATAATGAAAACTATTGAAAACGCAAAAAAAAACAATTTCTACAAAAATAATCACAATTTCGAAAAACAAAAGAAAAAGAAAAAATCCAAGCCGTGCAAACAAATGTAATTAGACTTTGAAAGCATCCGGAGGCCTTCAGAGGCTCTGCAAAAGACATCGGAAAGTAAACAAAAAATACAATTAAAATAATGAAAATATCAATAATGGAAATAATAAAAATTTGATAAGAATAATAAAAATAATTCTAAAATATGTATTGCCTAAATATGTATGCTTCTATGATTGTGAGTAAGAGGATTTGTAAAGTATATATCTGTGCACTAATTCCAATTCAAAAATGTTCAATCTTATTCCATATTTTACATCAGACGCTTTTTGAAAAAATGAGAGCTGCTACAACTTACCCTATGTCCTGGAGCTAGCTGTGACTGGCTGAAGGTAAGTTGTAACAATGAAAAGACTGGCAACATTTATAAGAAATAATATGTTTTAATTGGTTCATAGTCTTGTGTTATTCATCGTGGTTTATTCTTATTATGATTATAATATTTGACTATAAATAATCAACAGAATACTTATCGAAATTTTTTTTCATCACACATTTCACTTAAAAAAATGAACATTGCACTTTTGACTTATCTCTTAGCTTAGTCAGTCTTCATCTGAGTCGCAGTTTAGGCACACGAACGAATATTTTTCTCCCTTGGCACATTCTATATGGGCCCATAGTCTGCATTTTATTCATTGGATTCATTTTCCCTTGGATTTACTGTAAGGCCCCCTCCCCCATGCAAGGTATGTGACATGGTACAAGCTGAAATTTTTGACTGCTTTTCGAATGCTAACCCTCTCTTCCAAAATCTCATTTTCGCCAATTCAAACACATCCTCAGTTTTTAATCCTTTCTCGGTTTTTCTCTTGTAGTCTCTCATGCCGAAAAAAATCCATAGGCAAAGTGTATTTAATATTTCATGGATGTCATACTCAGTTTATTTCTTCAATTTGTGCCGCTAATTCGATTGGTACAGTTGTCAGTATTGACTTATAATAAGTAAAATATTCAATATATACTCTGGACTGGATATTATCGGTGTATCGCAAAGTGTCGATGACTGGACATTTTTGCTATTATCTGCATTGTGTGCTGGTTTCGACGGAGTCTTTGCCATCTCATGATCTGTACATAATGATATCAATATTTTGTTGACATATCTATCCATATATATTTATATATATTAACACTATTTCTTCTAATATTCGTAATAGCTAGGGAGCTGGGTGCCATTTTGGTAAATGATTTGCTCGTCTTTCATATTGATAAGGATGAAAGTTTATGTCAATACAAATCGATTTAGTCCAGTATATGAAAGTCGTATGTCTCTGCGTTTTAAAGTTATAGCGCTTCAAAAATGTGAAAAAAAAATCATTTCCTCGCGTCTGCCTCTTGGACTGATGATCAGAATCATCCTCAAAACGATAAACATCGAAGAGGCAGACATGCAGAGCTCTGTTTTATCACGGGACGTAGTTGCAAAAATGTAAAAAAAAAATATACTAAATCATTTGTTCGTCGTTCTCGTTGCGTCCGTTTGATTCATTAGGACTCCCAGAGTAGAAAAAAAAGTTGGCAGACGTCTAGGTCACTGATTTTTTTATGTACGATTTTTTAAAGTTTTTTTCTGGAATGATAGTAAAGCGGGTATTACGGTTTATTATTGTTATTACTAACAACTTGAGTATTCGTATATTGTTTTCTGTATTTTATTAAATAAACGTAAATATTAATCGGTTACAAATTGAAAAAGATTTATTGATTATTGAGGGGAAGACCATAAATCTATACGCGATTTGTCCGACGCTGTCGGACAAATCGCGCTCATTTTCTTTACCAATGTCGGCGCCTTCATTCAGGCGATCTTCTGCATCTGAAAAATACAGAACGTATCTAAATTTA
This sequence comes from Alloplasta piceator, assembly GCA_946863875.1. NCBI lineage: Eukaryota > Metazoa > Arthropoda > Insecta > Hymenoptera > Ichneumonidae > Alloplasta > Alloplasta piceator. The sequence goes on along the minus strand of OX333077.1, from coordinate 25,291,037 downwards.
ACATTTAGAGACACAATTTACAATATAGATCTAAATGAAAAAAAATGTGTACCTGATTGATCTTCTGGATCATCGATTTCGTTCAGTATTTCGCTGTACGTCCTTGGGAGTTGTTCTCCAATGAACCAACGAAACTGGAATGTTCCGTCTTCTAACGTCTAGCCATAATCAGTTGGGTCGAGATTGCCAAGAAGATCGTTTTTATGCGCATTCCTCTACATTTTCGTTATATATTGAGTTCTCAAAAGGTGTTCTTTCATTTCTGCCTGACATGGCGGTAAATTAGAACCATCAAAGTTTTTCACCGAAACTTTGAAGGATGCCGTCGGGTTTGAGATCTTGTATGTTTTCAGAAAAATTTCATGTCGTCCCTCGTTCACTGTTTTTGTTTTTTTCAAATTATACAAATTATGCAAATTCTTTCAATGTGCGGAAATGGGGCTTGCAAGATTCGATATCGGCATCACCGATTGCGACAAGTGCCCTTTGAAATTCGTCGCTGTTGTTTAAGATTTCGAATGGCCTTTTTTTTCCTTTTCGAAAAAACGCAGGGTTATAGTCGCAACCGGTGATGGCGTGATAGCCCGGCAAGGAATTGCATATTGAAGGTCCCATCTTTGAATGAATTTCCGTCACGTTAATATAACGACGTGTATTCCCAGTGCCAAAATCTATCCAAATCTTGAGAGGGCTCTTAAAAAACTCCATATTTCCCAGCATAATAATGAGGACGTCTGTATCAGCGCAGCAGATGACGACATTGGCACGTTTTTGAATTTGGCAAACATGAAAAATTATTTTTGTGTCTGCTTCATGCATGTCACATGATAAATCTTTATTAATTGTCCGAATGACATTTCCATTTTCAACACGGAATTCGTAGCAATCATGGTTGACATTGATTATTTTATTGCCAAACAATGTCGCCATTTCCGGAGTTACCCAATGTTTAATGAGGAAGGTCAGCAATGCCTCTTTGAACCGCATGTTTTTTCATTTCTTTGGCGAAATCCGAGGGTCGTACTTGCTGCGGTCCAGAAATTTGATACTCGTGCTCTGTTCGTCCACGAAGAATCCGTTCGACATCTTTGATAGAAGGTGTGAAGTATCTATCAAAGATGAGATCAATTCTTTCACCGCTTGCGCAGCATACATTATGCAACAGTTTTCTCGATAAATCACCGAACGTCCGAGGTAGTTTTTTGAGTGAATTTATCAGAAAAAAACCGTCGATAATTTGGATGTTACATTCTTCTGGGGCCTCAGAGTTCATATCTTTGTGGGTTTTCTCTACATTCGGAGATAAAAGTTTCGCGGGCAAGGTTTCCGTATTTTTCGACATTTAGAAGGAAATCATCAATGACAGGTGTGGCAACTTCTCCATTCGTCATGTTAAATAACTTGTCCTTGTCCAATGTCGGATCAAACGGATTCATATAGTCGTCGATGGATGTCATGAGATTGGACAAAGTTTTATATTTTTTTTCCATGACGCTATTTTTCAAGTCCGATGCTACATCGTCATTCTTTTTCAATCCAGCTTCATTAAGAATGTGAGAAATAATTGCCGTCCGAAGTCCATGGCTCTTTTTGCCCATCTTTGTCGAGCAGAAATGGAGTTGGTCATACTTGTAATACTCCTAGCTGCATCCGCGTTGATTGTCTGTTCAAGTGTCAACTCAATAGGAATTCGATTGAATGTCTTCTTTGTTCTCTTCATACCCAAACTACCTTTTTCAAACTCTTCTTTTAATCCAGGATGCGTTTTGTCTATATTCAATAGTTTGTCACGATATAGTACCATTCCACGAGAATCGTTAGGCTGATTGAATATGAAAAATAAAGTCGTCAATTTGGGCAGAATGTAGACAAACATTTCCAAATTCGACGTACGGATACTCCTTTCCAAAATCAGATAGTAATCTATCAAATTGATATAAATCATGTAGCACTGAGCTGTTTTACCATGGTCTCCATGGAGGATTTTCATCCTGTAACTTCCGGACCGGTGTAATAACTGGCGCAGTTGCTCGTCTTCAACCTTCGGATTAGAGGATTTCAGTTTCTCCAAGTTATCAATTGTTTGTTTAAGGCAGTCATCAATCGAAATGTTGTTTCTTCTCAAAAATGATTTGAAGTGGATAATCTGCAACCGCAGTGACGCAATAGGATGTTGTCTCTTGCATCGGTTGAAATTAGTACCCATTAAAAACCCATTTATTGAACCACTGGCAATCATTCCACTGCTTTCCATAACGTTTGTTAATCCGCTGTTCTCGATGAATTTTCCGAGAGCTTTAAAATAGGCCATCATCACATGAAACATGCCAAGATGTATGAATACCCTGTCAAATATCGGTTTTTCGGTAGATTGAGTAGCTAAAGCAACTTTAGCTATTTGTAAATCATAGGAGACCTGTATGTACTCTGATTCACATTCTGCAGCGATGGTTTTACTCACGCATAAACTTTCTCTTACTACTCCAGTATCTGTAGGAGATATGTTGATGGGAGTTAAATATGATACTTTCTGTACTGGAGTAGTATCGTCGAAAATCAGTGTATTGAACCCGACCCACATTGGCGTAATGTTAGTTCCGAAAGCGTGTGAAATCATCCAGGCATGGTTTTAGATACTTATACTCCGTCACATCGTCAGGTACCTTCAATCGTGTCTCTGCTTCTAATGTTTGAAGTTCCTCGATAATATTCGGTTTTTTACCATAAGGCGCGATTTCGAGAAGCAAAGCGTCGAACGTTCTCCTATTTTTCCTCGAAGATTGACCAGAAACGGGATCGACGCTCGTCAAATCGATATCGGTGTGCACAACTCTCGGTGTCGATGCTTCTTCTTCGGAGTCGTCAGTATTCTGATAAATAATACCCACGGTGTCATGGAGGGTATCTTTTCCTGTGAGAGTCTCAACGAATCGGTCGTAATTGTCGAAAGCGACTCCTGTACTGAGATTGGTTTTTTTTTTTATTTCCGCAGGACAAACTTCATCTCGAGTAGTTGGAAAACGTTGCTTTAGTTCCCAATTCAAGTAGTCCAATGTAGCTGAGACAATGTCCGAATCGATTTATCAAATTGATGATTTTTTTACTGTTTGTGAGACTCTTAATTACCATTCCCAGGCACACATGTTTTGACGTCTTCAAATTGCCATTCGTAGAGGCGTACACGATGTCCTGTGCTATCGACGAAAAGACAGTTTTTTTTTACAACGATCCCCTTTTCGAATTGCACGGTCACCACAAATTATTGTCCGGAGCAAATCACAAAGTGGCTCCGGAAGAGCTTTGCATTGCCCTTCAATGAAATGTTGGACAGATAATTTATTCGGAAATTCCTTCTTCATGATTTTTCAAAAAAAGCAGATCGTACAGCATTAGCAGCTTTGTATATAATCTCGTTATTTTCGATTTTTTCCAAAATAGCAACATCCGTTGCAACGCAACATTCAAATGGCGCTATAATATTTTTATTTTGGATCATAACAAATTTAACTTTGCCGTTGAAAGTATTTAATTTTTTTTTGCAAATACTGCGTCAAAAAGAAATTCGGACGGTCATCATCTCTTACGCTCGAATATTTCTCATTAAGGTATTCTATATACAAAGATCGGATGAACGAGTATAAAAAGAATTCCTTTTTTTCAACTATTCGCAACGAAATGTAACTGCGCACGTGGTCAAATGCAAAGATGTGGTAATCGCGTTTGTCATGCCAAGCTTTCGGCGATTTCTTCTGGCTTTTCGTCCTTCTGCATTTCGTGAAATACTCAAGTTTGCAAAAATGGTGATACCCCACAGTTTTAGTAGCAGCCGCTATTTTATCCAAAGCTGAAGTATCATCAATTTCAGTCGCTTCGTCTTTTACAGTTTCCAACCACTGTTGTAATTTTGGCACTGACGGCAGTCGTATCCGCCCTTATACCGTTTTCCTTACTTTGTTACAAAAGAAACAACCTTCATTTTCGTTGACAGCACTGATGTTGTCGGCATCATCGACCTCCTCCGTTATTTCCGTAGTAGATGGTACGCTAAAAAAAAATCGAAACTGTTAACATTTAAATAGCATAAAAGACATGTAAATGAATTATGTTGAGCATAAACTCCATGTACAGTCCAACCTCTCAATACGAACGCACGCAACGACAACGCTTTTCCCACTTCCCCCACTCTGAATCCGACTTATTGTTAAGATCGCATGCCGACGAGAGAGAGAGAGAGAAAGACAAAGAGAGAGAGTTGATTGGTTTGGGTTTTGGGGGAGAGAGAGAGTTTGAGAGCGTGAAGGGCGCGTTTGTCACTCCAATTTGAGAGGAAAATCTTTCCTTTATTAAGGGCCTTTGCGTTCTTATTAAGGCGAGGCTAAATACCGACATTTTTCGTGCGAGGGCCAGAGAGAGAGGACGATAGGGGTCGTGTGAGAGCGAGAGAGAGGACCGAATGTCGCCTTTAGCCTCGCCCCTCACCTTGAGGGTAGCCTAAGAACTTTCTCTCGCTCTCACAGGACCCCTATAGACGCTCTTCCTCACACTGAAAAGAGCGACGAGGCGGGGGGGAGAGAGTTTAGCCTGGCCTCAAGTGGTTGAATTGTATTGTGACGAAAAATTCATTCGCGTAAAGTAAATAAACCTACATGAAATTATTGAGAATCAAATAAAAATTCAGCAATTTTCTTACTAAAAGTATGATTATTATGTTATCATAACAGTTTTTTCTTACCTCACTGATTCGTCTGGTAATGCCGCAGTTTCTACCATCGGAAGTACAGGAGGAACTAATGATTCATCATTCTCAAGTACTGCAGATGTCGAAAGCGCGGATGTTGTCGCAGCCACAAATTTTTGTTCAAATGAGCTTTTCAACGCAGTGAAATTGCTGTAACACTGACTGTGATATCCTGCCGTATCACTGATCTCACATGGTAACTCGGTATCACAAAATTTGAGCTCAAATTGTTGTCGAATTAATAATGTTTCTGTACATTTTTCAAGAATTTTCGTCGTAAATAAGACAATTGTACCCGCTTCTGGGTGCTCACAAAAAACACAACGCTTTTCAGGCTCTGCCATGGCGTGTGAGCCACATAGAGGCAGACCGAGAACTGACGCCCAAATTTCAACCGTCGTGTCTCTACAAAACTCCGAATTAGTATTGGAGCAGCTGTTTGTGAAGAAGCTTAGAAGGCTATACATACAATAGCCCACTGTCCCTTACATATATATATTGTACACCATAATACATTATATATGTATATTAAAGAGGGTCGCCATATAAATACGTGTACGAGAGAGCAAGACAGTGCAATTCGGAGCGAGCGAAGGGAAACGATAGAGCATTCCCGCAAGATTTACCGCGCAAAACAGCCGTCCATAGGGGGCATTCCATGTCAGATCAGGCGGTGAAATAATAATTATTTGTGTAAATAATTTTTTTTATAATTTCTTATTTTGATTGTTTCTCAAAGTGAGAATAACAGAAAAAATATATTTGCCAAGTGAAACTTGATTTTTGTTTCTTGGTTTCAGAGTGAAACAAAAACATTTTCTGTTAATTTATTAACCTCGATGACCTGAAATAAAACGGATGCTTCAAACAGAATTGAAAAATTAAAATTCAAAAAGAAATAGCAATTTTTTTGCCCATTATCGAACTATTAGGAAAATTTCTGTTTTGGGTTCTACTTTCTGTGATAAAAAATTCATTATTTTAAAAACGGTCCCTCTTTATGTTTTTTCTCAATTCAATGTTTTCTTTAGCTCAGGCAACCCCTAATAAAAAATGAGATAAACATTTCGAAAAATTTAAAATAATATTTGGAGCTAAACGAAACCCACGATTCACTGGACACCAAAATCCGAAGGGGGCAGGTCGACGACCGCGTGATTTGATGTGGAATTCTCCATAGGTAAATCCCACTACCTACGGAATTATACCGTTGTCACTCTCTTCTCTCTAAGAAAGGAAGAAAGAAAGACAAACTGGACAGTTATTTTATACCTGCGGGACGACCGTTTACAGATTTAGAATCCGAATATTTGAAATATATTTTGAAAATCGCTCTGATCGATTGCTTACATGCAAGATTAATTATTTACAGTAATATTTTGCATGTATAAGTTTTGTATTCGTGTCTTGGCGCGAGAGTAGAGTTTTTCGAAATTTTTTTTTAATAAAAATGGTCTGCCTGTCGGACACCCATAGCGAAAGCCATAAGGGCGTTTCCAAGAAAAATTGAATTTCAGAAAATTTTTTTTTTTCATCAGATCTATACGTTTTGGTCATAATTACGTCGATTGCAGCAAAAAAAAAATTTCGATACGCCCTTATGGCTTTCCAACAGCACCTTTTGCCGGTGTACGCCCTTATGGCAGCTGTAACGCGATATTTATTATTATTATTAAAGTTATTGTATTATTGTTAGTATTATGAAAGTTTTTGTATTATTGTTGAAATAATGTACGAATAAACGATAACAAACAAAGTTGTGCCGTCTGTGGTTTTTTCAGGTAGATTTCTTGCATGTGAGAGGGTTAAGGGTCGTCCCACATCGAAAATTTTATATGGCAAATGTAAGGTGTTGAATCGTTCAATTGTTAAAATTGTCGATCTATTTTGTTTGAGCAAAAAAAAAAAGAAAAAAAAACTTGTGCTGTCCGTGGATTTTTCCGATCAGATTTGCTGGATGAGAGTTTTGAGTGTCGTCCGACACCGACAATTGCATTTGGCGAATGTAACGTTAAGTATGTGTTGAATCGTTCAATTGTTCTTTCTATTTTCTTTAAGTACGTGTTGAATTGTTCAATTGTTCTTTCTATTTTGTTTAAACAAAAAAAAGAAGAAAAAACTTGTGCCGTCAGGGTTTGTTGGATATTAAAGGTAATCCAGCACTGAATTTTATATGTCATTTATTAATTTAGGCGGTCATGGTGGAGACAAAAAAATGTTCACCAAAAACTCGTTTATGATTATTTTCAGCTTCTGCAGATGCAAAAATCTGTAGTTCGATTTTGCTCTGGAACGGTGCAAAAAATTCTGTATGCAGCACGACAGCAACAGCATTCTCAAATATTTTCACAGATAATAAAGAACTGTATGCGCTCTTGGATCAAATCGATTTTCATTCGACAGACGTTACGGCCATAGTATTAGGCCGTTCTGGCACCGGCATAACTACTTTGATCAACGGCCTGGGAGACTCGAAGGGAGTTCGCGAGTATTACTTAAATAGAATAAGAACAGATCTTGGACCCGGCGCGGTCGAGAATGTGCAACTCAAAGCTCTAATGATTGCATACAACGGCATTTTCGATGTTATTGAGAATCTCGATGTCGCCGATGAAAAAAAATTCAATAAATTCTTACCGACTCGTGATGCGTGGAAAAATGCCTTATGCTCATCTTCAATCAAAAATCTTGATAAAGTGAGGTGCACGATGTCGTCTAAAGGGACCCCGTGGAACGTACATTCAAGTCGAAGCATAAACTATGAATTTTACCGTGCGAGTCCTTGCAGCCACTTCACCATCATAGATTTTCCTGGCTATGAGGGGGTACATCTATTCAGCGACGAATCAAAAGTGCCAACCAGGAAAGACAAAGCGATGAACAATGAAAGGATCACCAATCTATTATCGGAGGAAGAACTCAAAGTTACGTCGAAGTTCATCAACACTACATTGTTAGATATGCAAAAGGCACTTGCTTCTAAGCAAATACCGATGAGATTTTCTCACAATAAAATTTTGATGAGTGTCCTTGCGCCGTCCAAAATTCTCCTACCCATCGTGACTGCCGGTAATGATTCCAAGAACTGCAATCCACCAGTACTTCAGTTATTATCTGCAATAAAACAATTTTGGTTTGCCAATAATGCAAATGGAAAAATCACTCGATTGGTAATGAGTCCATTCAATACACGAACGACTGTAATAGGACAAGGACAGCAGGCGAGACATAAGGATCGTGGAAATTTCACTTTGATGGATATAACCTTCGACGTCCCTCGCGTTAAAATAGTAACGTCCTCCCCTCATGCCGCTGGTTCATCATCGACCCAAACTTATGACAAACATGATCCTCAAATTTCAATATCTATTATTGAAAAAAATATCACTGATTCACCGATATCGCAAAGAGATGTGAGTGTGGTGAGAGCGTGCGATGACTCTAAATTAATTCCCAGTCCTGGTCTATTGAGCGCGTCGACGTGGAATTTAAATTGTCAAAGTGACCTATCAAAAGTGACGGACGACCGACATAGTGAATGTAGCGAGATCGAGGTGTCGAATATGGGGATCCTCCAACTATACCAATCGGGACAGACGGACCATAGTCAAGTCTCTGTCGACGGATCGTCAACGTCGTTCGTGGCACCAGAAACGTCACCTGAAAAAATAATCAATGAGATACAGAACGAACGATATAAAAACCAATAGAACTTGAAAGGTGACACAATCTACATTGCTCATGTTACCCATTATGCCGGAGGAACTACAATGTATGTCACACTCAATGAAGACAAAAATTTAATCGAGTATATCGTCGCAACTCTAGAAGAATATGGGCCACAAGCGCCCAACCTCGAACTTTCGAAAATTGAAATAATCAGAGACTGCATCGTCTTTCATGAGAAAACGAATAGTTATCAAAGAGGACGCCTACTGCAGATATTTAAGGAGGCAGTTTCGGTTCGTCTTGTTGACATCGGCACGTGTTTACGACACAGAAATAGATTGATAAAAGAAACATGTTCAAGTTTGGAGCAAATTCGTCCGATGGCAATTTGCTGCCAAATATAAATAAAAGAAGATATTGAAGAACAAGAATTGGCCGAAATAGTAAAGAAAGCATTAGAAAGCCAGCGATACGTTGATATCTGTGTATTGGAAAAAATCGGTGAAGATGAATATTTTGTACAACTTGCTTTTCCTCGAGAAATTGACGACATCATTCGGCAGTCGAGAAATAACAGTACGTATACGGAGAAAATCGTATGGTAGAAAAAGTGATATAATATTGTTGTCCCCTTATTTGAAACTTTTTCTACAATATTGTTTTTATTTATGATAATTTAATTTCAATTATTGAAAACTTCAAAAAATTCCAAAAACTATTGACAACTTTGGTGTAAAAAATTTTGTTACAGTGAAAGAACCGATCAACACGCAAAATCCTGAAAAATTATCGTTCGATCCCAACAACATCGAGGCAACTCATGAAAGAATGAACCGGGCAGGTTCATTTTCAATTTTCAGATCAAAAATGTTCAATGAACTTTTCGATGAAGTTCATTATTCAAAAGTCAATGACGGATTCATATGCAAATTCCCGAATTGTGACTACTGAAATTTGCTGCGAAAAAATATAATAAAAGATCATTATATATCGAAGCATACGCGATTAGGGTACGCTTGCTTTTACTGTTTAGAAAATGATGAAGTGAATTTGTATAGTTCCGAGAAAACTTTAATTGTCCACTGCAAAGCCATGCATCCGAAAATTGAAAAAAAACATGGAAAATGAAATGTCATATATTTGGATGTATTGGTATGAAATGTATTTGGAAATGTCATGGTATAATTAACGAACTCGTAATTCGTAAGATACTATACAATTATTTTCGCATAAAAAAAATTGAATAACCTTGCATCACAATGATTTTTTATTTTCTGCAACTAGCGAATGAAATTATTTTTTTCACTGCCAAGTAATGCTTTTCAAGTCTTTGTCTCTTTTATTTGTGGCGATTTTTCAATTTCTTCTTCTTTCGCGGAGTTACTCGAAGAATTTTCTGCGACGGATTTGCTAATTGAGAAACTCTACACTCTTTGTCGGCGTATAATCATATATTTGCATCAAAGATTCTGGCTGTTCGATCCATAGCTTATTCGTATCTTTCGATGGAATTCTTCGCGTCGCCTTGCAGGTCAGGCAAGTCCATTTTACGGCTTTTACAGGCTTTGACACGAGTCTGATTCTAGCTGTGTCGCCGGGCACAAGAGGCGATTGACAATTTTTGCAATTTGTCCTTTTTACTTCAGGCTCCCTGTTTCAATGAAAAAAAAAAAAAAACAAACAAATTTTGTCGATTCGAAAGATGTAAAATGATCTCTGGGGTGGTTCGATACTGACTCACATTCTGAGAACAGATTTCTTGGCACAACCGGTCATTACGCTTCCGTAATAAGAAGCTATAGTAATTACCGTAATCGGTTGAAAACATGGATCTCTAAACTTATATTTCATGAAATATTTAGATAATTTAAACATATACGATTGGAGATTTTTTTAAGTCAGATACATAAATAAATCAAAATGGACATACATATTAATATATTGAATTATATTTTTTATAAAAATTAGTTGTATTTAATGTATGAGATTTACTCTACGAACCCCTCCATTCTTTCATAATCTTTTCAGAAATGTTTGCATTTTAATTGTCTTATATTCTTTTACGTTTATTTTTTCAATATACGTGCAAATGAAGGCGTATCATCTCCTTTCTCTCTTTCGCACTCACGCGAAAATTGTCCGTATTTAGCCTCCTCGTAACACGGGTCCGGCAGTTCCGATTCCATGTAATATATATGTTCGCTGCTGAAACGAGCAAATTTTTCTAGGTTATTCACGGTTGTCATTCGACGCACGTCGCGGATATTTTCCAGTATTCGATTGTTAAATTTGTATTTAAATTTCAATTATTTTCATTCAATTGCTTATCTTTTATTAAAATTGCAATTATATTTATTCAATTGCTTAATTTTTATTGAAATTTTAATTACTTAAAATTAAACTGCTAAAATTAAACTGCTTTCGTAAGCAATCATTAGACAATAAAAGAGAAAATATAATTCTGAGCTGGATACACAGTCTAAAATTTCTGCCTGTGTGTCAAAATTTCAGGTTATGAGTTGTTATCAATCTATTTCTGTATCGTAAACACGTGCCGATGTCAACAAGACGAACCGAAACTGCCTCCTTAAATATCTGCAGTAGGCGTCCTCTTTGATAACTATTCGTTTTCTCACGAAAGACGAGGCAGTCTCTGTTTATTTCAATTTTCGATAGTTCGAGGTTGTGCGCTTGTGGCCCATATTCTTCTAGAGTTGCGACGATATACTCGATTAAATTTTTGTCTTCATTGAGTGTGACATACATTGTAGTTCCTCCGGCATAATGGGTAACTTGAGCAATATACAGTACTCAGCATTTGAAGTGGGACAAACAATATTTTTTCGATTTAGGCGACATTTTAACCGATTTTGGAAAACCAAAAAAGTACATTCGAGCAAATTTAATTACCTTTCGAATGAGACTAGTTAGAATGCAATCGGTTGAAAATTGGCTGAGTGCGAGGCGATTGTGTCGGAACATGAAAACCGGGACATCGCGGTTACCTCGAAAAAGAGGATGAGCCATCGCCGAATCGCTTTCTAACCAGCACCACTCGAAAGAGAATCTCACGGCGTTCAGGAATAAAAAAAAAAAAAATCGAATCCGTCAACTCCAGGGGATGATACAGCCCCAGGAAGTTGAAAAGGTTATTTGCCGATAACTCGTTACCCCATTGATCGATCAACTTGAAATTTATCGTAGAATCATTTTTCGACAAGGCTGACCACCTCGTGTGGTTCGCGTTGTACGGATCCGTCCAGAGGATGAGATCCAGGATATTGCGAAATACAAAACATAATTTATTCACATTTTTCGCAATGAAGGAGTTGCTTGCGGTGAATTTGAGTTGAAGGATGTTGAAGTCGAGATTTCAACGAACAAATCGTGTGGTCATTCATTACGAGGAACGCTTTTTTCTAAAAACGGGAAGCATCTAAATAATGGGACCGAAATTTTAAAATCTCGAGCGATCGTGTTCCGAGTCGCGCAGCGACACTCACTTGTCGGTGCACTCTCACCGACAGCCTGAATGTTGTGTTGGTGCCGGGGCAAAATGCACCATTGAAAATTTTTAAAAACCTAAAGGATGATTGAGAATTGATGGAAAATTATTATTAAATATCAATTAATAATTATTAATTAATTAACTTATTTATCAATTAATGATTATTGATTGATAATTATTTATTAATTAATTAACTTAATGATCAATTAATGATTATTGATTGATAATTAATCGATAAATAAATAAATAGATAAATTGACAAAAATAATACGCCTGAAAATTCTTTAATCGTTAATAAATAATAAAACAATTTTCACATTCATTCTTATTAATCGTCATTTTCTTTTCGATGTGCAGGATCATTTTCCAAAACTTGCAAGGAAAATAATGGATGATTATGAATTGATGGAAAATTATTACTAAATATCAATTAATAATTATTTATAAATTAACTTATGTATTAATTAATGTTTATTGATTGATAATTAATTGTAAAATAAATAAATAAAGAAATTGCTAGAAATAAAACGCCTGAAAATTTGTTATTCTTTTTTATTATTCGTTATTTTCTCGTGGATGTGTAGGATCATTTTCCAAAACTTGCAAGGCAACTAATGGATGATTGTAAATTAATGGAAAACTATTACTAAATATAAATGAATAATTATCAATTAATGAACTTATTTATCAATTAATGATTACTGATTGATAATTAATTTAAAAATAAATAAATAAATTGATAGAAATACTACGTCTGACAATTTCTTATTCTTTTTTATTACTCGTTATTTTCTCGTGGATGTGCAGGATCATTTTCCAAACTTGGAACGAAAATAATGGATGTTTGTGAATCGATGGAAAAATATTATTAAATATCAATTAATGATTATTAATGAGTTAATTAACTTATTGATCAATTAATGATTACTGATTGATAATTAATTGAAAAATAAATAAATAAATTGATAGAAATACTACGTCTGACAATTTCTTATTCATTCTTATTATTTGTTATTTTCTCATGGATGTGCAGGATCGTTTTCCAAAACTTCATAGGAATTTTTAATTATTTTTTCAAACTGTTTTGTTCTGTAGACGAAAAAAGATGTCAGGTTATTCAATCTTCATTGATTGTGACGTGAATACGTCTTTAAATTTGGGTGGGTAACTCAAAGAAAATGATTATAACAAAATCTGGGATACAGTTTTGTGTTGTACAGTGCTGACCATTAATGCCTGCTTCAAGATTCTCTCCAAGATTCTTCCGAAAAATCTTTAAAAGAATCTTCGAAAGAATCATTGGAAGAATCTTGAAAATAATCTTAGAACCTTGGAAAAAATCTTAGAATCTTGAAAAGAATCTTAGATTCTTTCCAAGATTCTTTCAAAGATTTACAGGCATTAATGGTCAGCATTGTATCTTCATATCTTCACCTACATAAAAAATTCAATAACACCACTCGAAAGATAAAGGATCAAGGAATTCGTAACGCTGAGTAAGGACCGCGCTGCATCGTGCGTGGTGGAGGAGGAAGTGCCGCAATTTCGAGGTCGTTTCGCTGCGTCACATAATTCTCGTTGACTATAAATTTTGACTCGAATAAGCTACGACGTTCGTTCGAGTTTCAATCGTCAGCCCTCGTCAACTTTTCAGTGTCCCGGTTGACCGCTTGATAGTTTTTGGTGTTGAAGTCAACTTCTTTATAATTTACACTTAAACAACGAATCGTTGCCATGTGCTACGTGGGCTAGATCCTGAGATTTCGAATCGTCCACTCCCTCCTACAGGGATGGAATCGAAATTACTGTGGATTTTATCTTGTTGGGTACACCGTGTGTGTCAACATTCTGGATAGATCAATCCCGATTCCGTTACGATATAGTCTACAACATTTTGTGATACAGGTCCGTCTTTAGTGATCGACCGAGACGACTTCCGGATCGTTTACCCCCCTTAATGGAGTTGAAATCGGACCTACTGTGAATTTTACGTGTTTGAGACACCGTGTGTGATAACATTCTAGAAATATTGGTCCTGATTTCGTTACGGTATCGTCTGCAGAATTTTTCGATACAGGTGGCTTCTGTGGCAATCGACCAAAACGACTTCCCGATCGTTGACCACCTCCCATATGAATGATATCGGAAGTCTTGCAAATTTCATCATATCGGGTACACTGTGTGAGACAATATTCTGAAAAGATCGATCTCGAATCAGTCACAGTACGCTCTGCAGAAATTTCCGATAAAGGTGCGTCTATGGTAATTAATCAAAACGACTTCCGGATCGTCTACCCCCTCCTATAGGGATGAATTCAAAATTACTGAGAATTTTATCTAGCTGGATTCACCGTGTGCGACAGTGCTCTTGGAAGATCAATCCCGATTCTGTCGTGGTATGCTCTGCAGAATTTGTCGATACGAGTGCGTCTATGGTAATCAACCAAAACGTCTTCCGGATCCTTCACCTCTCTTCATGGAGATGAAATCGGAACTCCTGCGTATTTTATCTTGTTGGGCACACTGCGTGCGACAATATTCCAGAAATATCGATCCCGATTTCGTCGAAGTATGCTCTTCAGAATTTTTCAATGCGGGTGCGTCTATCTCAATCGATCAAGAGGACTTCCAAATCGTCCACCCTTTCTAATAACGATGAAATCGGAAGTCCTGGAAGTTTTATAACGTTGCGTACAACGTGTGCGAAAATATTCTGGAACAACTTATCTCGATCCCGTCACGGTATGGTATGCGGAATTTTTCGATACAGGTGCTTTCATGGTAATCGACCAAAGCAGCTTCCGGATCATTCACCCCTTCTCGTAGGGATGAAATAGGAAGTCCTAGGAATATTATCACGTTGAGTTCACCGTGTGCGACAATATTCTGATTAGATCGATCCTGAATCCGTCGAGGTGTGTTGTGCAGAATTTTTGGATATGGGTGCGACTATGGTAATCGACCGAGACGACTTCCGGATCGTTCACCCCCTTTAATGGAGTTGAAATCGGAACTACTGTGAATTTTACGTGTTTGAGACACCGTGTGTGACAACATTCTAGAAATATTGTTCCTAATTCCGTAACGGTATCGTCTGCAGAATATTTCGATACAGGTGCTCCTGTGGCAATCGACCAAAACGACTTCCTGATCATTGACCACCTCCCATATGAATGATATCGGAAGTCCTGCAAATTTCATCATATCGGGTACACTGTGTGAGACAATATTTCGAAAAGATCGATCGATCGAATCAGTCACAGTACGCTCTGCAGAAATTTCCGATACAGGTGCGTCTATGGTAATTAACCAAAACGACTTCCGGATAGTCTACCCCCTCCTATAGGGATGAAATCAAAATTACTGAGAATTTTATCCAGCTGGGTTCACCGTGTGCGACAGTGCTCTTGAAAGATCAATCCCGATTCTGTCGTGGTATGCTCTGCAGAATTTCTCGATACAGGTGCGTCTATGGTAATCAACCAAAACGTCTTCCGGATCCTTCACCTCTCTTCATGGAGATGAAATCGGAACTCCTGCGTATTTTATCTTGTTGGGCACACTGCGTGCGACAATATTCCTGAAATATCGATCCCGATTTCGTCGAAGTATGCTCTTCAGAATTTTTCAATGCGGGTGCGTTTATCTCAATCGATCAAGAGGACTTCCAAATCGTCCACCCTTTGTTATAACGATGAAATCGGAAGTCCTGCAAGTTTTATAAAGTTGCGTACACCGTGTGCGAAAATATTCTGGAACAACTTATGTCGATCCCGTCACGGTATGGTATGCGGAATTTTTCGATACAGGTGCTTTCATGGTAATCGACCAAAGCAACTTCCGGATCATTCACCCCTTCTCGTAGGGATGAAATAGGAAGTCCTAGGAATATTATCTCGTTGAGTTCACCGTGTGCGACAATATTCTGATTAGATCGATCCTGAATCCGTCGAGGATACCGTAACGAAATCAGGATCAATATTTCTAGAATGTTATCACACACGGTGTCTCAAACACGTAAAATTCACAGTAGTTCCGATTTCAACTCCATTAAGGGGGTGAACGATCCGGAAGTCGTCTCGGTCGATTACCATAGTCGCACCCATATCCAAAAATTCTGCACAACACACCTCGACGGATTCAGGATCGATCTAATCAGAATATTGTCGCACACGGTGAACTCAACGAGATAATATTCCTAGGACTTCCGATTTCATCCCTACGAGAAGGGGTGAATGATCCGGAAGTTGCTTTGGTCGATTACCATGAAAGCACCTGTATCGAAAAATTCCGCATACCATACCGTGACGGGATCGAGATAAGTTGTTCCAGAATATTTTCGCACACGGTGTACGCAACGTTATAAAACTTGCAGGACTTCCGATTTCATCGTTATAACAAAGGGTGGACGATTTGGAAGTCCTCTTGATCGATTGAGATAGATGCACTTGCATTGAAAAATTCTGAAGAGCATACTTCGACGAAATCGGGATCGATATTTCCGGAATATTGTCGCACGCAGTGTGCCCAACAAGATAAAATACGCAGGAGTTCCGATTTCATCTCCATGAAGAGAGGTGAAGGATCCGGAAGACGTTTTGGTTGATTACCATAGACGCACCTGTATCGAGAAATTCTGCAGAGCATACCACGACAGAATCGGGATTGATCTTTCAAGAGCACTGTCGCACACGGTGAACCCAGCTAGATAAAATTCTCAGTAATTTTGATTTCATCCCTATAGGAGGGGGTAGACTATCCGGAAGTCGTTTTGGTTAATTACCATAGACGCACCTGTATCGGAAATTTCTGCAGAGCGTACTGTGACTGATTCGATCGATCGATCTTTTCGAAATATTGTCTCACACAGTGTACCCGATATGATGAAATTTGCAGGACTTCCGATATCATTCATATGGGAGGTGGTCAATGATCAGGAAGTCGTTTTGGTCGATTGCCACAGGAGCACCTGTATCGAAATATTCTGCAGACGATACCGTTACGGAATTAGGAACAATATTTCTAGAATGTTGTCACACACGGTGTCTCAAACACGTAAAATTCACAGTAGTTCCGATTTCAACTCCATTAAAGGGGGTGAACGATCCGGAAGTCGTCTCGGTCGATTACCATAGTCGCACCCATATCCAAAAATTCTGCACAACACACCTCGACGGATTCAGGATCGATCTAATCAGAATATTGTCGCACACGGTGAACTCAACGTGATAATATTCCTAGGACTTCCTATTTCATCCCTACGAGAAGGGGTGAATGATCCGGAAGCTGCTTTGGTCGATTACCATGAAAGCACCTGTATCGAAAAATTCCGCATACCATACCGTGACGGGATCGAGATAAGTTGTTCCAGAATATTTTCGCACACGTTGTACGCAACGTTATAAAACTTCCAGGACTTCCGATTTCATCGTTATTAGAAAGGGTGGACGATTTGGAAGTCCTCTTGATCGATTGAGATAGACGCACCCGCATTGAAAAATTCTGAAGAGCATACTTCGACGAAATCGGGATCGATATTTCTGGAATATTGTCGCACGCAGTGTGCCCAACAAGATAAAATACGCAGGAGTTCCGATTTCATCTCCATGAAGAGAGGTGAAGGATCCGGAAGACGTTTTGGTTGATTACCATAGACGCACCTGTATCGAGAAATTCTGCAGAGCATACCACGACAGAATCGGGATTGATCTTTCAAGAGCACTGTCGCACACGGTGAACCCAGCTAGATAAAATTCTCAGTAATTTTGATTTCATCCCTATAGGAGGGGGTAGACGATCCGGAAGTCGTTTTGGTTAATTACCATAGACGCACCTTTATCGGAAATTTCTGCAGAGCGTACTGTGACTGATTCGAGATCGATCTTTTCAGAATATTGTCTCACACAGTGTACCCGATATGATGAAATTTGCAAGACTTCCGATATCATTCCTATGGGAGGTGGTCAATGATCAGGAAGTCGTTTTGTTCGATTGCCACAGAAGCCATCTGTATCGAAAAATTCTGCAGACGATACCGTTACGGAATTAGGAACAATATTTCTAGAATGTTATCACACACGGTGTCTCAAACACGTAAAATTCACAGTAGTTCCGATTTCAACTCCATTAAGGGGGGTGAACGATCCGGAAGTCGTCTCGGTCGATTACCATAGTCGCACCCATATCCAAAAATTCTGCAGAAAACACCTCGACGGATTCAGGATCGATCTAATCAGAATATTGTCGCACACGGTGAACTCAACGAGATAATATTCCTAGGACTTCCGATTTAATCTCTACGAGAAGGGGTGAATGATCCGGAAGTTGCTTTGGTCGATTACCATGAAAGCACCTGTATCGAAAAATTCCGCATACCATACCGTGACGGGATCGAGATAAGTTGTTCCAGAATATTTTCGCACACGGTGTACGCAACGTTATAAAGCTTGCAGGACTTCCGATTTCATCGTTATAACAAAGGGTGGACGATTTGGAAGTCCTCTTGATCGATTGAGATAAACGCACCTGTATTGAAAAATTCTGAAGAGCATACTTCGACGAAATCGGGATCGATATTTCCGGAATATTGTCGCACGCAGTGTGCCCAACAAGTTAAAATACGCAGGAGTTCCGATTTCATCTCCATGAAGAGAGGTGAAGGATCCGGAAGACGTTTTGGTTGATTACCATAGACGCACTCGTATCGACAAATTCTGCAGAGCATACCACGACAGAATCGGGATTGATCTTCCAAGAGCACTGTCGCACACGGTGAATCCAGCTAGATAAAATTCTCAGTAATTTTGATTTCATCCCTATAGGAGGGGTTAGACGATCCGGAAGTCGTTTTGATTAATTACCATAGACGCACCTTTATCGGAAATTTCTGCAGAGCGTACTGTGACTGATTCGAGATCGATCTTTTCAGAATATTGTCTCACACAGTGTACCCGATATGATGAAATTTGCAAGACTTCCGATATCATTCATATGGGAGGTGGTCAACGATCAGGAAGTCGTTTTGGTCGATTGCCACAGAAGCCACCTGTATCGAAAAATTCTGCAGACGATACCGTTACGAAATCAGGACCAATATTTCTAGAATGTTATCACACACGGTGTCTCAAACACGTAAAATTCACAGTAGGTCCGATTTCAACTCCATTAAGGGGGGTAAACGATCCGGAAGTCGTCTCGGTCGATCACTAAAGACGGACCTGTATCACAAAATGTTGTAGACTATACCGTAACGGAATCGGGATTGATCTATCCAGAATGTTGACACACACGGTGTACCCAACAAGATAAAATCCACAGTAATTTCGATTCCATCCCTGTAGGAGAGAGTGGACGATTCGAAATCTCAGGATCTAGCCCACGTAGCACATGGCAACGATTCGTTGTTTAAGTGTAAATTATAAAGAAGTTGACTTCAACACCAAAAACTATCAAGCGGTCAACCGGGACACTGAAAAGTTGACGAGGGCTGACGATTGAAACTCGAACGAACGTCGTAGCTTATTCGAGTCAAAGTTTATAGTCAACGAGAATTATGTGACGCAGTGAAACGACCTCGAAATTGCGGCACTTCCTCCTCCACCATGCACGATGCAGCGCGGTCCTTACTCAGCGTTACGAATTCTTTGATCCTTTATCTTTCGAGTGGTGTTATTGAATTTTTTATGTAGGTGAAGATATGAAGATACAATGCTGACCATTAATGCCTGTAAATCTTTGAAAGAATCTTGGAAAGAATCTAAGATTCTTTTCAAGATTCTAAGATTTTTTCCAAGGTTCTAAGATTATTTTCAAAATTCTTTCGAAGATTCTTTTAAAGATTTTTCGGAAGAATCTTGGAGAGAATCTTGAAGCAGGCATTAATAGTCAGCACTGTACAACACAAAACTGTATCCCAGATTTTGTTATAATCATTTTCTTTGAGTTACCCACCCAAATTTAAAGACGTATTCACGTCACAATCAATGAAGATTGAATAACCTGACATCTTTTTTCGTCTACAGAACAAAACAGTTTGAAAAAATAATTAAAAATTCCTATGAAGTTTTGGAAAACGATCCTGCACATCCATGAGAAAATAACAAATAATAAGAATGAATAAGAAATTGTCAGACGTAGTATTTCTATCAATTTATTTATTTATTTTTTAATTAATTATCAATCAGTAATCATTAATTAATAAATAAGTTCATTCATTAATAATCATTAATTGATATTTAATAATAATTTTCCATCAATTTCCAATCATTCATTATTTTCCTTGCAAGTTTTGGAAAATGATCCTGCACATCTACGAGAAAATAACGAATAATAAAAAAGAATAACAAATTGTCAGGAGTATTATTTCTATCAATTTATTGATTTATCGATTAATTATCAATCAATAATCATTAATTGATCAATAAGTTAATTAACTCATTAATAATCATTAATTGATATTTAATAATATTTTTCCATCGATTCACAAACATCCATTATTTTCGTTCCAAGTTTGGAAAATGATCCTGCACATCCACGAGAAAATAACGAGTAATAAAAAAGAATAAGAAATTGTCAGACGTAGTATTTCTATCAATTTATTTATTTATTTTTAAATTAATTATCAATCAGTAATCATTAATTGATAAATAAGTTCATTAATTGATAATTATTCATTTATATTAAGTAATAGTTTTCCATTAATTTACAATCATCCATTAGTTGCCTTGCAAGTTTTGGAAAATGATCCTGCACATCCACGAGAAAATAACGAATAATAAAAAAGAATAACAAATTTTCAGGCGTTTTATTTCTAGCAATTTCTTTATTTATTTATTTTACAATTAATTATCAATCAATAAACATTAATTAATACATAAGTTAATTTATAAATAATTATTAATTGATATTTAGTAATAATTTTCCATCAATTCATAATCATCCATTATTTTCCTTGCAAGTTTTGGAAAATGATTCTGCACATCGAAAAGAAAATGACGATTAATAAGAATGAATGTGAAAATTGTATTATTATTTATTAACGATTAAAGAATTTTCAGGCGTATTATTTTTGTCAATTTATTTATTTATTTATTTATTTATTTATCGATTAATTATCAATCAATAATCATTAATTGATCATTAAGTTAATTAATTAATAAATAATTATCAATCAATAATCATTAATTGATAAATAAGTTAATTAATTAATAATTATTAATTGATATTTAATAATAATTTTCCATCAATTCTCAATCATCCTTTAATTTTTTAAAAATGTTCAATGGTGCATTTTGCCCCGGCACCAACACAACATTCAGGCTGTCGGTGAGAGTGCACCGACAAGTGAGTGTCGCTGCGCGACTCGGAACACGATCGCTCGAGATTTTAAAATTTCGGTCCCATTATTTAGATGCTTCCCGTTTTTAGAAAAAAGCGTTCCTCGTAATGAATGACCACACGATTTGTTCGTTGAAATCTCGACTTCAACATCCTTCAACTCAAATTCACCGCAAGCAACTCCTTCATTGCAAAAAATGTGAATAAATTATGTTTTGTATTTCGCAATATCCTGGATCTCATCCTCTGGACGGATCCGTACAACGCGAACCACACGAGGTGGTCAGCCTTGTCGAAAAATGATTCTACGATAAATTTCAAGTTGATCGATCAATGGGGTAACGAGTTATCGGCAAATAACCTTTTCAACTTCCTGGGGCTGTATCATCTCCTGGAGTTGACGGATTCGATTTTTTTTTTTTTTTATTCCTGAACGCCGTGAGATTCTCTTTCGAGTGGTGCTGGTTAGAAAGCGATTCGGCGATGGCTTATCCTCTTTTTCGAGGTAACCGCGATGTCCCGGTTTTCATGTTCCGACACAATCGCCTCGCACTCAGCCAATTTTCAACCGATTGCATTCTGACTAGTCTCATTCGAAAGGTAATTAAATTTGCTCGAATGTACTTTTTTGCTTTTCCAAAATCGGTCAAAATGTCGCCTAAATCGAAAAAATCTTGTTTGTCCCACTTCAAATGCTGAGAGTACTGTAGATTGTGTTGTTACGTCCTGAACGGTGGTTGACACCGATACGGCACGCATACAGCTGACATCGCCCGTAAGATTTAGGCCAGAATGCGCTGGTCAGGGATCACGAGCTTTCTAGCGCGAGTCTGCTATAGTTAATATGGATACTTATTTAAATTTTGTTCCCCTTTTCAGGTAGCGTGCTAACGCGGTGGAGCGTAGCGGGCTTTATTTATTCCTTCTTTTTGTTTTATACAGGTTACCGACTGATGGTCTAATGGGTCACTATATTACCGACTGTCGGCATCTCGCCAACGAAAGGGGATTGGTTTACCGACCGATGGTAATTTACCCGTGGTAGATAATATATAAACTGTATTACCGACCGAAGGCAATGCGTCGGTAATGTTGGGCAGTAGATGGTAATGCGACAACCTGCATTACTAACTGAAAGCAACGTACGGTAATTAACGACGGTAAAAAGGTATAAGAAACTGTATTTCCGACCGAAGGGATTTCACCAACGAGAGGGGATTGGTGTACCGACCGATGGTAATTTGCCCGTGGTGGCTTATATATAAACTGTATTACCGACCGAAGGCAATGCGTCGGTAATGTTGAGCAGTAGATGGTAATGCGACACCTGCATCACCGACTGAAAGCAACGTATCGGTAACTAACGACGGTTGAGAAAATATAAGAAACTGTATTACTGACCGAAGTTCATGTATCGGTGTTTTAACTGTAGATGAGAAAACCGTATTACCGACCGAAAGTAACTTGCCGGAGGTCGATATATTTGCGATTTGAAGGTAAAGAATACTAAAATAGTTGATTTTGCCTTCAATAGGTTCATTTGGTCCTCAAATACTTCATTTAACTTAATATATATGATTTATCCTGAAAGAAAAGGACATATATGGAAAAGAGGGTACTTACCGCCTTAATCCGACACGAGGTCGATGACTTCCGGATTAGAACCGGAACTGCCCTGCGCGAACGGCGATATGGGCTCCTTGACGATGATCTCCTCGATGACGTATTCCACGGTCACGGGTTCCTTGATGTAATGACGGGTAATGACCACCACGTCTGATGTAATGACGGGTTTCGTTGGGTTAACCGTTGAGGAAATTACGAGGATTTCGGAAGAAATAAATGATTGACTCGTAACTTAGTAAAACAGTCGTTATTATTTATTTGGATATATTATTCACGGTGTGACCGTGTTCACTCTCGTTTTACTTGTTCGTAATTCACTCTAACGTTCACGGTGTGACCGTGTGCACTCAATGGATTATAAAGTTCACGGTGTGACCGTGTGTATGCAAATAATATTTCATGGATTTATATTTCGTATGTAAACTTGTGTTTTGTTTGAAGAATGGAAAACGTATATACTTATACGGACTTTTTACTGTGAGCGAAACCGGACACGTAGTAGAATCAATGTTCGCACTTTGGCTCCGCGTTTCATACTGCTGAATTGTTCGATTCGATCTCAATATCTTTATCCTTAGAATTTGTCTTCTCTCTAGGTCTGTATTAATCCTTTGTTTTGCCTGCGTTGCTTACATTACAGTTGCTAGGCCGAAGGTATAGAGTAAGTAACGGACCAGGCTGCCGACGAGCGACAGGTCAAAGGTGACCTAGTTTATCAACGGAAGTTAAAATATCGGTAGTTGGTATATTATCATATGAAGGTAATATACCGGTAGTCGGTATATTGTCATACACTTTTCCATTACCCGAACTGTCGCCTATCGGCAGTCGGACAAGTAGGTTTTGCTGCTATTATTTTATTATACTGTTTTGAGGCATATTTAATATATTTTTAACAGTTTCTATATTTCAGGAACGCTCCAGATGGCCAGGTGATGCATTTCCACAGGGTTCCATGACTGAGAGGCTCCTCTGCAGGTCGACCCGTGGAGACTCGCACCTCGTCGTTGTCATCTCGCACCTGGAACGACGGTATAGGTGAGAAATCGCACCTAGGACGTAACAGTGTCACCCTTCAAGTTCTTTTGGTTTTTATTCCGTCCGTTCTGTATCTCGTTGATTATTTTTTCAGGTGACGTTTCTGGTGCCACGAACGACGTTGACGATCCGTCAACAGAGACTTGACTACGGTCCGTCTGTCCCGATTGGTATAGTTGGAGGATCCCCATATTCGACACCTCGATCCTCGCTACATTCACTATGTCGGTCGTCCGGCACTTTTGATAGGTCACTTTGACAATTTAAATTCCACGTCGACGCGCTCAATAGACCAGGACTGGGAATTAATTTAGAGTCATCGCACGCTCTCACCACACTCACATCTCTTTGCGATATCGGTGAATCAGTGATATTTTTTTCAATAATAGATATTGAAATTTCAGGATCATGTTTGTCATAAGTTTGGGTCGATGATGAACCAGCGGCATGAGGGGAGGACGTTACTATTTTAACGCGAGGGACGTCCATCAAAGTGAAATTTTCACGATCCTCATGTCTCGCCTGCTGTCCTTGTCCTATTACAGTCGTTCGTGTATTGAATGGACTCATTACCAATCGAGTGATTTTTTCATTTGCATTATTGGCAAACCAAAATTGTTTTATTGCAGATAACAACTGAAGTACTGGTGGATTGCAGTTCTTGGAATCATTACCGGCAGTCACGATGGGTAGGAGAATTTTGGACTGCGCATGGACACTCATCAAAATTTTATTGTGAGAAAATCTCATCGGTATTTGCTTAGAAGCAAGTGCCTTTTGCATATCTAACAATGTAGTGTTGATGAACTTCGACGTAGCTTTGAGTTCTTCCTCCGATAATAGATTGGTGATCCTTTCATTGTTCATCGCTTTGTCTTTCCTGGTTGGCACTTTTGATTCGTCGCTGAATAGATGTGCCCCTCATAGCCAGGAAAATCTATGATGGTGAAGTGGCTGCAAGGACTCGCACGGTGAAATTCGTAGTTTATGCTTCGACTTGAATGTACGTTCCACGGGGTCCCTTTAGACGACATCGTGCACCTCACTTTATCAAGATTTTTGATTGAAGATGAGCATAAGGCATTTTTCCACGCATCACGAGTCGGTAAGAATTTATTGAATTTTTTTTCATCGGCGACATCAAGATTCTCAATAACATCGAAAATGCCGTTGTATGCAACCATTAGAGCTTTGAGTTGCACATTCCCGACCGCGCCGGGTCCAAGATCTGTTCTTATTCTATTTAAGTAATACTCGCGAACTCCCTTCGAGACTCCCAGGCCGTTGATCAAAGTAGTTTTGCCGGTGCCAGAACGGCCTAATACTATGACCGTAACGTCTGTCGAATGAAAATCGATTTGATCGAAGAGCGCATACAGTTCTTTATTATCTGTGAAAATATTTGAGAATGCTGTTGCTGTCGTGCTGCATACAGAATTTTTTGCACCGTTCCAGAGCAAAATCGAACTACAGATTTTTGCATCTGCAGAAGCTGAAAATAATCATAAACGAGTTTTTGGTGAACATTTTTTTGTCTCCACCATGACCGCCTAAAATAATAAATAACATGTAAGATTCAGTGCTGGATTACCTTCAATATCCAACAAACCCAGACGGCACAAGTTTTTTTTTCTTTTTTTTTGTTTAAACAAAATAGAAAGAACAATTGAACAATTCAACACGTACTTAAAGAAAATAGAAAGAACAATTGAACGATTCAACACATACTTAACCTTACATTCGCCAAATGCAATTGTCGGTGTCGGACGACACTCAAAACTCTCATCCAGCAAATCTGATCGGAAAAATCCACGGACAGCACAAGTTTTTTTTTCTTTTTTTTTTGCTCAAACAAAATAGATCGACAATTTTAACAATTGAACGATTCAACACCTTACATTTGCCATATAAAATTTTCGATGTGGGACGACCCTTAACCCTCTCACATGCAAGAAATCTACCTGAAAAAACCACAGACGGCACAACTTTGTTTGTTATCGTTTATTCGTACATTATTTCAACAATAATACAAAAACTTTAATAATACTAACAATAATACAATAACTTTAATAATAATAATAAATATCGCGTTACAGCTGCCATAAGGGCGTACACCGGCAAAAGGTGCTGTTGGAAAGCCATAAGGGCGTTTCGAAATTTTTTTTTTGCTGCAATCGACGTAATTATGACCAAAACGTATAGATCTGATAGAAAAAAAAAATTTCTAAAATTCAATTTTTCTTGGAAACGCCCTTACGGCTTTCGCTATGGGTGTCGGAAGCCATAAGGGCGTTCCAAGAAAAATTAAATTTTAGAAAAAAAATTTTTTATCAGATCTATACGTTTTGGTTATAATTACGTCGATTCCTGCAAAAAAAAAATTTCGATACGCCCTTATGGCATCTGCAACGCGATATAATACAATAATTTTAAGCAATACATTGCGTGGAAATTTTACAAAAATTCATAAAATGTTTAAACATCAAATTAACTTACACATTTTGAGATTTCAGATTCGGCCAACGGTTCAACCGGAAATTTTACCTTGCATGAGGAGCAATTTTAAAAACACGTGTTCATTAGACCATGGTCGTGCGTACAAGACTATCCCCTGTGCTCGGCCGCAGTGTTGCCAGATAGTCTCCGCGGCATCCCCCTAGCCAACCGCGATTTCCCCCTAAAAATCCCCTAAATTTCCCCATCAGCGATAGCTATGTAGTGGGGGTATATACCCCCACTATATATAGATATACCGACTATTAAGATAGTCTAAAGGCGCAGTTTTTCAAAGTGACAGTAGTAATCACACTGCAATTAGTCTTAATCGGAGGAGAATCGTTTGGTGGTGATTGGTGGACTAATTGCAATGTTTGGAAGTCAATCATTAGACCAATATAATTTAAAAACTATTGTGTACTGAACTAATGGAAGAACGGAAAAGGCCAATCACTTTGCTAGAAGCACGCAACCTGAGAAAGTATCTAGCGAAAGGGGCCAATCAAATAACCTAATTCGTTGGGCTCCGCCCATCTGCCTCACCGTCATGATCGAGTCAGATGACATAATACATGGATTATTCTTTGTCGTAATTTAATGAATTCATAGAAATTGGAGTGGGCGACGCACGTGGGACTAATTTTATTCGATTGGTGGTGGATGGTAGTCTAACTGAAACGTTTGGTGGTTAATCGTTTATTTAGAATAATTTTAAAAAAACGTCAGGCCCAAAGATAACCTAAAGTTTTTTTCTAATACGGTTCTGCTTGTTTTTTTTCTACTCCAAAATTCGCATATTCATCATCACTCTATATTTTTTCTAAATCTATTTGCTATAACGCGATCGCGTCGTTGGATGTGAAAAAACGTTCGAAATTAATCGAGGAGTTGAACGAACAAGCCAAGATATGAGATCTTCAGGTGTAAGTTCTGCTCCATTGCAAGTGCAAGGTCTTGGTGGACCGAGAGTGACATTCAGTGATACTCACACAAGTGCAGGCAATTGTCCTTGCCTAGTGCCAGCCTGGCATTAAGTTTGCCAGAGGGTGATCTGGAATGGCCGGATACGATCAACATCGACGGAGAACAAGTAGAATTAGGAAGAAAACATCGTGACACAAGCTGCACCTCGAGCTACAGCAGTATGAAAGAAAAGTGAGTAATTGTACATTCAAGTAGTTTTATGCAACTTCATAAAAATGATGATTTATATATATATTTTTACAACTAAATCGTTTGTTAGTGCACCACTTGTCGATTCGTACAGTCGAGAGCCAACTTAAACGACATCCGTGCCACACTTGGTATTGCAAAATCTCGAAGAGCCAAACATCGATTTCGAGCTCAATGACAAAGTTTTAATAAACAGCGGCAAGTGCATTTTGCACACGAAAGATCCGGGTCGGGAGGACGAGCTCAAATTGTGAGAGGTTATATTGAATTGTGAAATTTTCCACCGACAGAAAATTATGTTTAAACCGTTTGTAAAAATTCATGTAATTTGTGATTTACTCTTCAGGATGAACAGAATGCAGAAGGAAAGTTTGTGCTCAGGTGGCTCATTCGAATTTCAACCGAGTAGCCCGAGTAGTCCAAAAGCATCTCAGTAGCAAAGAAAATCTTCATGCACGAGCGCATGCATCTGCGTTATCTTCAACATTCCAATGTGCCTCTTGTGAATCTCACGATATATCACATATGCGGTTTGAACGTGGAGGTAAAATAAAAATCAAAATTTCACTTTACCGCAAACGTAGAGAACGGAAAAGCAGATCCTGATATTCGGAAATTTGCATTATTGTTTCCTCTTTTTTCTTTTCACATTTTCTTCACATTCAATGAAATTCCTAAGTATGATTTTTCTTCTCGCTCTCACAGGTTTATTACAAGTCGAAAACTTTGCCTGAAGAATCAATATCCCCGTTTATTTCGGCTGAAAACAATCTTCTCAATTCAATTCCAATGAATCTCCGAACACCAAGCACGAAAAAAGCTACTTTGTTTGCCTGGACGACACTTCAGAATATACCCGAGGAAACCATTATAAATCCGCACATATCGCAATTTTTAGATCAAACACTGGAGCCAATACCGAGCGAAATGATTTTGCACGGTGGAGAACAGAGCACGGTATTTCCTATGGACAGTACGGAAACAGCGTCATCGTGGGCTGCCACAGCGGCAAGTGAAAATAACGTTTACGCGTGTTTTGCCGTCGACGTTATCGTATACTTTCACATGCAACCGTCCTCGTTCAGATGAGCTTTGAAATTACCCGGTAAGCTGAACAGTTTTTTTGCGATCAAATAATGCTTCGAAAAAGTATTGTATCTGGTATTTTTTCATATTTTCCAGATTTTCCTGCGTGCCGGTTTCTCGTGTTAAGTGTTCTATGCTTCAATTGCCATCACTTGACATTGTATTCGCGTTCAAACGAGCTGAGGAATAACTGACGGAATTTCGTGAGTTCAAAACAACGACCGTACAATCAACCGGCAAAGAGGGAGGTTCGACAATCGGTGGTCTATCCGTCACGGGTTGTCTCACCGATTTTTTCATATATGTATTTCATCCTTACGGTGGTGGAAAGAAATCCGGCCTCAAAAAGCTCAGTGGTCACCGTTGTCGAACAGCGAGAGAAAAGATTCGCTCAGCATAAACGTCGAATGTGTCAAATTTCATCTATCGCGAAGTCGCAAATTAAATTTAAAATGAGATTTTCTGGTAAGTAACACTGTGGTTCACGACTTCACGATGAAATGAGTGTAATCGAGAGATTAATTTTTACTGAACTCTTAATATTTACAACCATAATAGATATCGGCTCGGCATCGTTCAAATACGACATGCGACGATTGACCGAAATATTGGGAATTACAAAAGCCTGGTATCGTCGGAGCATCGTGCGATGCTTGTTTCTCGGTCATATCAACACGAGTCTTGCTTACTGTGAGGACGACGGTACACCACCGTTGAATCGAGAAAAAGACACGGAACTGAAGCTTTGTCGAAAACCGCACCTGAACGTAATCCGACGTTGAACAGAGATAAATTGAGACTCAATTTGGAGAGTGATGTGCCACGGCAAACAGGATTAAAGGGTTCGATCTAATTTTTGAAAATTTTCCGTTACTGATACCCCAAGGATATTTCAATTTGTCGCACTACTCGTATATCCCTTGCAGCAATTATAACTGGTTTTCTATCTAGATATCGGACGAGGCTGGAGTTTTACCTCGGATAAGCAAACATCTTCGGAAGTTAAAATAGGCAAATTCACAGCTGGGGAAATCGTTCTCTTTGCCGTAAATTTCACTCGTCTGAATGTTCACATAAATGTGCGCAATCTAATGGTTAACGTCGTATGGATGACGAAAGATTTCCGTTCTGACGGTACACTCGATTGGGTAGCACGGGACACAAAAATTCGAAAATTCAAAAATTCTCGATGCCAAAAGTGGAATAGTCGGCGTTACTATTGCACTTGTGACGTCCTAGGTGCGATTCCTCACCTATACCGTCGTTCCAGGTGCGAGATGACAACGACGAGGTGCGAGTCTCCACGGGTCGACCTGCAGGGGAGCCTCTCAGTCATGGAACCCTGTGGAAATGCGTCACCTGGCCATCTGGAGCATTCCTGAAATATAGAAACTGTTAAAAATATATTAAATATGATTCAAAACAGTATAATAAAATAATAGCAGCAAAACCTACTTGTCCGACTGCCGATAGGCGACAGTTCGGGTAATGGAAAAGTGTATGACAATATACCGACTACCGGTATATTACCTTCATATGATAATGTACCAACTACCGATATTTTAACTTCCGTTGATAAACTCTAGGTCACCTTTGACCTGTCACTCGTCGGCAGCCTGGTCCGTTACTTACTCTATACCTTCGGCCTAGCAACTGTAATGTAAACAACGCAGGCAAAACAAAGGATTAATACAGACCTAGAGAGAAGACAAATTCTAAGGACAAAGATATTGAGATCGAATCGAACAATTCGGCAGTATGAAACGCGGAGCCAAAGTGCGAACATTGATTCTACTACGTGTCCGGTTTTGCTCACAGTAAAAAGTCCGTATAAGTATATACGTTTTCCATTCTTTAAACAAAACACGAGTTTACATACGAAATATAAATCCAGGAAATATTATTTTCATACACACGGTCACACCGTGAACTTTATAATCCATTGAGTGCACACGGTCACACCGTGAACGTTAGAGTGAATTACGAACAAGTAAAACGAGAGTGAACACGGTCACACCGTGAATAATATATCCAAATAAATAATAACGAGTGTTTTACTGAGTTACGAGTCGAACATTTATTTCTTCCGAAATCCTCGTAATTTCCTCAATGGTTAACCCAACAAAACCCGTCATTACATCGGACGTGGTCGCCACGGACACCGTCTACATAATCGACGCGACCGAGTTCCGGGCCCGGATTGCTGGAAATCCTTCGGCTCGTTGCGAGGTCACCATCAAGGAACCCGTGACCGTGAAATACGTCATCGAGGAGATCATCGTCGAGGAGCCCATATCGCCGGTCGCGCGGGGCAGTTCCGGTTCTAATCCGGAAGTCATCGACCTCGTGTCGGATTGAGGCGGTAAGTACCCTCATTTCCATATATTTCCTTTTCTTTCAGGATAAATGATATATATTAAGTTAAATGAAGTATTTAAGGACCTAATGAACCTATTGAAGGCAAAATCAACTATTTTAGTATTCTTTACCTTTGAATTGCAAATATATCGACCTCCGGCAAGTTACTTTCGGTCGGTAATACGCTTTTCTCATCTACAGTTAAAACACCGATACATGACCTCCGGTCGGTAATACAGTTTCTTATATTTTCTCAACCGTCGTTAGTTACCGATACGTTGCTTTCAGTCGGTGATGCAGGTGTCGCATTACCATCTACTGCCCAACATTACCGACGCATTGCCTTCGGTCGGTAATACAGTTTATATATTACCTACTAAGGGTAAATTACCATCGGTCGGTTAACCAATCCCCTTTCGTTGGCGAGATGCCCACAGTCGGTAATATAGTGACCCATTAGACCATCAGTCGGTAACCTGTATAAAACAAAAAGAAGGAATAAATAAAGCCCGCTACGCTTCACCGCGTTAGCACGCTACCTGAAAAGGGGAACAAAATTTAAATAAGTATCCATATTAACTATAGCAGACTCGCGCTAGGAAGCTCGTGATCCCTGACCAGCGCATTCTGGCCTAAACCACACGGGCGATATCAGCTGTATGCGTGCCGTATCGGTGTCACCCACCGTTCGGGACGTAACAGGAAAGATTTTCGGTGGCAGCGGTGGGATTCGACCGCATCGTTCCCGTGCGGCTCTCCCCGAGGGGTACCCTAGCTGCGAATTGCTATTTTCGTCAATTAAATGAAATCCTTTATATATACGCCCGTAGTTATACCAGCCCGTTCTAAAACGGTGTACCACATTAAGATAAGTAACCCTGAGATCAAGGAAGGCTTCGTGCCCCGCCTATCTACGAAGGATGGGATATTTTTGGGCGAGGCCATCGTGTCAGTAAAGAACGATATGGCCCGCTTGTTGGCAATAAACACGACCGAAGAGGACGTCGTACTCGCGATACCCACCATCACTCTGAGGGAGTTTTGGGCGAGCGACGATTCCGAAGGTCGGGAGGTAATGGCGATACAGGGAACTCTGGGCTATCCGAGGACGTCCATAGAAGAGAACCCTGAATCAGCTGATGGCGCGAGAGGCAATGACCCCGAGGCCGTTAAATCTCTGCTGCGCTCAGACCATTCGAATGAAGAGGAGCGCCGGAGTGTAAATAAACTAGTCGAGGAAAATTCCGACATTTTTCATGTGCCAGGTTCACTGCTGGGACACACTACGAAGATCGATCACAAGATCAGTACCACTGATGATCAGCCGGTGTTTACCCGCCAATATCGTTTTCCTCCCATACACAAAGAGGAGATTACTTGACAAGTGAAGGACCTGATCGAGAATAAGGTGATCGAACCATCAAACTCCCCCTACGGCTCCCCAATTTGGATTGTGCCGAAAAAGCCCGACTCACGGGGGAGCCTTAGGTGGAGGAAGGTAATCGATTATAGAAATTTGAACGACAAAACAATCGGGGATGCGTATCCGCTCCCGAATATTAACGAGATCTTGGACCAGCTGGGCAGCGCGAAGTACTTTTCAGTGTTCGATCTAGCCAGCGGGTTTCACCAAATGCCTTTGCATCACGATGACGCGCATAAAACCGCGTTTTCCACCCCGTTTGGGCATTACCAGTTCCGAAGGATGCCCTTCGGGTTGAAAAACGCGCCCGCAACGTTCCAACGGTTAATGGACCGGGTTTTGACGGGATTACAAGGGGTTGAACTATTCGTCTACTTAGACGATATAGTAATATACGCACGGTCTCTCTCGGAGCATAGCGGAAAGTTCGAAAAGTTAGCAAAACGCCTCAGGCAGGAAAACCTTAAGCTACAACCAGATAAATGCGAATTTTTAAGACACGAGGTTATCTACCTCGGCCATATCATTGGAGAAACCGGCGTTAGGCCAGATCCCAAGAAACTAGAGGCCCTGGAGCATGATCCTAGGCCAACCAACGTAAAAAAAATAAAACAGTTCTTGGGATTGGCTGGCTACTACCGCCGGTTTGTCCCAAACTTTTCGGCTATTGCCAAACCGTTAACCCACCTATTGAAAAAGGGGGTCGCCTTTAAATGGGCAGATATCCAGGAAAAATCGTTCAAAACATTACGAGAATTACTTTGCAAAGAACCCGTTCTTCAATACCCAGACTTTAGAAAGCCATTCATAATCACGACCGACGCGTCAAATGTCGCAATCGGGGCCGTGTTGAGCCAGGGCGAGGTCGGCAAGGACCGCCCTATTAGTTATGCTTCGCGCACCTTAAATAAACACGAATTAAATTATTCGACAATAGAAAAGGAACTGCTTGCGATAGTTTACGCCGTCGGTCAGTTCCGTTCCTATGTATACGGGCAAGAATTTTTGTTGATCACTGATCATAAGTCACTAGTGTGGTTACACTCGGTTAAGGATCCGGCCAATAGGCTAGTACATTGGCGACTAAGCTTAGCTAATTACCAGTATAAAATTGTCTATAAACCTGGGGAAATAAACAGCAACGCTGACGCCTTGTCACGCAATCCACCAGGAGAAATCGAGTGCGTGCCGGCGGGCGGGGTCGCGCTGGAGGCCGAAGTCAAACCCGTTGTCTCACTGCGAAAACAAAAAAAAAGAAAGAGGAAGGAACGCCCGACCGATTCTAGTTCCGACGAGAGCCTCTTTTCCCATAAATTTAAAAGAAAACGAAGTAGTGAGGCTCCGGCCAGCTCGGACTCCGGCGGCGGCTCCGACGTTGACATGGCTGATATGGAAGAACCTGAAAATAAAAAGTGTAAGGAGAAAGGGTCCGACGGATCGTCCCAAGGGGATACGTCCGAACCGAACGATGATCAAAATGACGATAGCGACAGTATAACGAGCGACCCCTTGGACACCATCGACCCTCGCTCTACTCCAGGGAAGTCTAATGACGACGACGAATTGATAGATGACACTGTCGAGACGGTGGGCCCTGATAAGGGTTTAAAAAAACGTAAAGCGTCAACGAGCGGTCATAATGATCACTCGTTGCACGAAATAGGTAATTCGAACAAAGTCAGAAAACCACTTGACGACAACCCCGAGGGGGATAAATTCGAAAACTTTTCTGCGAACAGCTCTTCTGAGCCTTGCTCCGAGAGAGACGCGATGGGGGGTTCGACTAACAATAGAATCATAAGGGGGGAAGATCCTCCTAATCCAGATAACGGAGAGCCGTTTTCAGACTCTTCCGCTATTAACGAGACGGATCCAAGTAGTGATAGCGATAGTAACGAGGAATTAATTGACAATCCGAACGCGCGCTATCGACAGCAAAACCAACCAGACAATGGGTTTTCATTAAACGAGTCACGCGATAGAGTTTCCATGAGTAAGGACCATGTAGTATTTTTTCTCACGACCAAGGGCCAGGCTGTCGATAGCGGGGGCAAGGATCTAGAGGCACAAAATAAGCTCCCTGGCTATTTGCAACTCCCTTTAGCCAGGGTGAACGTTGTAAAGGAACGCTCTAGATACTTACTGGGTCTCCCTATCAAGAATGACCTACGTGCCAATGCAGCTAAAGAAGACATCATGGAAGCGCTGGACTCCCTGCGGGACGCAGTGCATGAACTCGGCCTCAAATCATTCACAGTCGCAAGGACAAATACAATCGACAACGTGCCTTGGACAGAAATTCAAGGCTACCTAACGACCTCTCTCTTTGACTACCAGGTCAAATGCGGTCTCATGCGATTGCTTCAGACTTATTGGGGGAGATGTTACGTCCTAGGTGCGATTCCTCACCTATACCGTCGTTCCAGGTGCGAGATGACAACGACGAGGTGCGAGTCTCCACGGATCGACCTGCATGGGAGCCTCTCAATCATGGAACCCTGTGGAAATGCGTCACCTGGCCATCTGGAGCGTTCCTGAAATATAGAAACTGTTAAAAATATATTAAATATGCCTCAAAACAGTATAATAAAATAATAGCAGCAAAACCTACTTGTCCGACTGCCGATAGGCGACAGTTCGGGTAATGGAAAAGTGTATGACAATATACCGACTTCCGATATATTACCTTCATATGATAATGTACCAACTACCGATATTTTAACTTCCGTTGATAAACTAGGTCACCTTTGACCTGTCGCTCGTCGGCAGCCTGGTCCGTTACTTACTCTATACCTTCGGCCTAGCAACTGTAATGTAAACAACGCAGGCAAAACAAAGAATTAATACAGACCTAGAGAGAAGACAAATTCTAAGGACAAAGATATTGAGATCGAATCGAACAATTCGGCAGTATGAAACGCGGAGCCAAAGTGCGAACATTGATTCTACTACGTGTCCGGTTTTGCTCACAGTAAAAAGTCCGTATAAGTATATACGTTTTCCATTCTTTAAACAAAACACGAGCTTATATACGAAATATAAATCCAGGAAATATTATTTTCATACACTCGGTCACACGGTGAACTTTATAATCCATTGAGTGCACACGGTCACACCGTGAACGTTAGAGTGAATTACGAACAAGTAAAACGAGAGTGAACACGGTCACACCGTGAATAATATATCCAAATAAATAATAACGAGTGTTTTACTGAGTTACGAGTCAAACATTTATTTCTTCCGAAATCCTCGTAATTTCCTCAATGGTTAACCCAACGAAACCCGTCATTACATCGGACGTGGTCGCCACGGACACCTTCTACATAATCGACGCGACCGAGTTCCAGGCCCGGATTGCTGGAAATCCTTCGGCTCGTTGCGAGGTCACCATCAACCCGTGACCGTGGAATACGTCATCGAGGAGATCATCGTCGTGGAGCCCATATCGCCGTTCGCGCGGGGCAGTTCCGGTTCTAATCCGGAAGTCATCGACCTCGTGTCGGATTAAGGCGGTAAGTACCCTCTTTTCCATATATTTCTTCTTCTTTCAGGATAAATCATATATATTAAGTTAAATGAAGTATTCAAGGACCAAATGAACCTATTGAAGGCAAAATCAACTATTTTATTATTCTTTACCTTCAAATCGCAAATATATCGACCTCCGGCAAGTTACTTTCGGTCGGTAATACGGTTTTCTCATCTACAGTTAAAACACCGATACATGACCTTCGGTCGGTAATACAGTTTCTTATATTTTCTCAACCGTCGTTAGTTACCGATACGTTGCTTTCAGTCGGTGATGCAAGTGTCGCATTACCATCTACTGCCCAACATTACCGACGCATTGCCTTCGGTCGGTGATACAGTTTATATATTAGCCACCACGGGTAAATTACCATCGGTCGGTAAACCAATCCCATTTCGTTGGTGAGATCCCTTCGGTCGGTAATACTGTTTCTTATACCTTTTTACCGTCGTTAATTACCGTACGTTGCTTTCAGTTAGTAATGCAGGTTGTCGCATTACCATCTACTGCCCAACATTACCGACGCATTGCCTTCGGTCGGTAATACAGTTTATATATTACCTACTACGGGTAAATTACCATCGGTCGGTAAACCAATCCCCTTTCGTTGGCGAGATGCCTACAGTCGGTAATATAGTGACCCATTAGACCATCAGTCGGTAACCTGTATAAAACAAAAAGAAGGAATAAATAAAGCCCGCTACGCTTCACCGCGTTAGCAGGCTACCTGAAAAGGGGAACAAAATTTAAATAAGTATCCATATTAACTATAGCAGACTCGCGCTAGAAAGCTCGCGATCCCTGACCAGCGCATTCTGGCCTAAACCACACGGGCGATATCAGCTGTATGCGTGCCGTATCGGTGTCCACCACCGTTCGGGACGTAACATACTCAGTAAAATCGACATTTACAGTACGTATCTCATTCCTTGTCCTCTCAATTTTGCAAGTTTTATTCCCAAATTGCGTGACACGCGTCTCACGTATCATTAAAATTCATGAGTAACCTCAAAATTAAATAATTTCTCATGATTTTAGTACACATCGTTGTCATATATTTCAAGGGCATTAGACAAATATTTGCCTTATCTGCGTGACTATTGGGGTTTTTTTTTTAAATAGTATATTTCAAAAATGTTTAATGACCAACTAAAAAAATATTGTACAGAAAACAAGTTTTTTATTTTTCATAATTTAATATTAACATCATTTAATAGAAATTTGTGTAAGTGTATATCGTTAAAATTGTTGCAAAGAATATACGAGTAGTGCGACGAATCGCATTATCCTAGGAGTATGAGTATTGGAAAATTTTTAAAAATTAGATCGAACCTTTTAAGATGCCTCGATGTAACCTTGCGCGACAAATGGAAGACAATAGTACAAACAGCGGTGACGCATTTATGCCTACAAGACGACCGCCAATCGTATCCATGGACGGTGATCTCGGCTGGGACCAATTACAAATAATGATAAGCAAATCAACGATCCCCGATTTTCTAAAAATGTTTTGCAAACTCGACGAGGTCTCCAGTCAACAATTCAAAAGTAGCAAGCGAGTTTTCAGTTCATTGCAACCGAGGCATCAGCGTGCCAATAACAGTAGCTTCAAGAAGAGACAGCTCAAGAAAATATCAACTATGGAGGGTAAAACACACTTTTTCTTTTTCAAATATCATTCTAATCCTCATATTTCGATATGTCTAGAAAAAATTTCTCCGCAAACGTGTGTGCGTGTGGGTGCAAAAAATATGAGGAAATATGAGGAAGTATATTTAATTGCAGTGTGATATTTATCATTTTTTTTCTTTTTACAACGGACCATGGACGCTCAATCAAATGGGGATATCAGACGCTCGGCATCATCAACATTGGCAGCGTGTTTTGGCACAAGTGGCCGATTCACAATTGGGCAGTCTGAGGTTTTCTTTGCCGACAAACGGCCCTGTTCTCGATGGTACAATGGAATTGCACGGTTGCAACATTAATCACGCTTGTTTTCGTGGTATTAACTTCAAGAGCAAAAGTTAGGCTCTGTTTTCTCGAACGGCGCCGTGCATAAGTTTCACGACTGAGGCACAAGAAATACCTAGCGTCGAGTGTGAGTGAAGAAAATTTATGAAAAATAGAATTAACATATTCTTCCAAGTTATCGCGGTTCGAAAAAATTGTATATAGAAATTATTTTTGTTGGCTGAGTTCTATGCAGTATAGTTGTTGGTACATCATTTGTTCATATTTTTTTTAAACAATATCCGAATGATTTTTTTCCCCTTTCTCAGCTCCAAACACTTGGAACGTTCACGTGGTTCAAACATTGACAAATACGTCTCTATCAGTAGCAGGAACAACATGCCAGACATCATTCGATGGCGACAGTCTGTAGACTGAGTCGAAGCGTTTTATTTTCACTGCAATTCAAATCACTGCAAGAATGGTGTCACTACTATACGCTTTTGTCAGCGACGAGATCGATGGTATTTCTTTCTCTTTCAATCCCTCATTATTTCGAGCTTCGAAATTTCTATTTTATTTATACGGATTTTTGGGACGGTTATTGTCTAGATAATTGTATATATTTAAAGTATGTTTCTACGAACTAAAATTAAAATTTTGAAAAAAACCTTCTCAGATCCCGACCTGCTCTAATGGGGAAACAATACGTTATATCAATTGAACCGATAGTTTTTTTTCATGAAAATTATATTTTCATTATAAATGATCAATATGCTTGTTATCTTAGAAAAAATATCTTGTTTAGGAATAGATTCTGAAAGACCAAGTAACTGTTATCGATTTGTTGGATCACGGATAAACAACCGGAGGGATAGAATTGGAAAACATCGTTAGAATGTAGGACGTCAAAGAGACACAGAGTAGAAGAAAGCGGACCGGACATCAGTGATGCAGTGGGTTCATCTGTTGATGATATTTCTGACATGAGGTTCGTTCAATTATCGTGTTACACGTAATCAAACATTCACCGCCCTTTCTATCTTGCTGTTATTTTATGATAGATCCCCTCCTGTTTACTAGAAACCCAATTTATTTTTGTACAATAGAGTCACAGTATAACGGTACCCATTGTAACGAGCAAATCTTGCAGTCGGCGAGATTTGCTCGTTTTACTGGGAACCATTATGAATGGCGCAGTATTGTTCCGTGACGAACAGAATGAGCCATAAACCCTCTGTTCTGTTCGTTATACTGGGATTCTGATGTATTTACAAATTTTGTTATTTGTTGATGCTGTTATATTAAAATGAATTTCACTACTTTTGTAATGGTTGCCATCGCCTAAGCCGTTCCGTTGAAATCACAATTCATATGCGCCTTCATACTGACGTTCTGACTTTAAAATTCCTCAATGGAATTTTAATAATTAACATAGAGTTACACGTAGGCACGATGACAGTACGATGATATATTTCCCAATTTAAGGAAAATCTTTTTTGTCTGTAAATCAGCAATTGTTCCTATCGATAAACGATATTGTTTAGTTTTTCATTATTGTTTATTATTAGAGGAAAGTATCAAGTTATATACGTCAGGAAATTTCGCAAAGCACGACACTTTGTTCTTTCTTAAATTCTTATTTGGTTACAAACAAATTTTGCACAGGTCTTTCTCGTTGAGAGGATGGAAAGATCTGTATTATCGACAATTTTTGAAACAAGTTTTTCTCGTAAATGTTCAAAAATAAAAAAATAAACAGAGTTCCATGCCGTGCGTAATATATTGATGCATAGCATGACACTTTCATTTTGCCCTAAAAATGTTGCTGATTTCTGAGAAAGACCTGTCCGAAAATTTTAGCTATTTCTTTTGCACTCATGTACCAGTTGATGTACGTTTACATCCTCTTAAGGTGATGTAAAACAAACTCGGACGATTAAAATCGAATTACTCTCACCATACACTATTAATGAGGGAATATTGAAATGAGAAATTCATTCGAAAAATTGCAGCTATCGCTTTTGAACCGGTGATTTTTTTCTATAAAATCATGTAATATACCACGGCCGGTAATACATTTTTCTGTATTTTACCGGCCGTTTTGTATTTTATTCATGGTTATTAATATTCTAGGCAACGCAGAGTAGATTTCATGCCTAATAAGAAACTTTAGCAAATCTGATTCAATTTTACTCGCAAAATCTGTGGAGTTCTGAAAAATAATACGCAAATTTGTTACCATCAGAGTCATCCAGTTATTTGTCACGTGACTTTTCATTGTGCTAGAAAAAATTAAATATTTCGAAGTTCCCGCCGTAAATGATAACATTGTATTACAATGTTATGATCTTTCACTGCATTTTCTTCTTAATTCATGTGCTGCAAGAAAACGTGGTCAATTTCTGTATTATCAAAATCGAATCTCAAATTTTTCTATTCTTTATTCTTTTCTAATCAAAATTTTCTACTTTTCATTAATATAAAATGTGCGTGGAAGTTTCCGAATAAACATTGCAGAATATCAGTGCGTGATGAAAAATGTTCGGCGATATATCGCCCGCCCTTATATCGTGACGGAATTATTATCATTTTGTAGGTGAGAAATACGGATATGTTCTTGGGAAATACAGAATGTTCGTGATTGCGAGGTTTCTGACAGTCCATTGCTTTATTTATCAAATCAAAATTTGGTAAGGCTTTTGAACAATGAAAAAAAAACAAATGCGAAACACTTGTTTGTCATGAAAAAAGACTACCACGATTTTGCAGTTATGGAAGTTTTTGTCCGTTTCATTTGCACACCATATTTTTATGTCATGATAATATTATTTTATAAGCACTTTCACTTATTTCAGTGTCTTCAGCAATTACGATGTCACGAACCGCCAGAGTCACAGTAGAAGATGCGGTTCGAGTTATCAAATATTTAGCAAGACATTTTGTAAGCCATGATCCACCTGAATATACAGCAGAAGTATGGAAGGCGATGAGTCAACAACTCAAAGGCAAATGGAGTGCACATGATGTATACACTGCTGTGCGCGAAGATCGGCGAGGAATTCTCAGCACGGCAAGAGCAGAGTTAAACATTGTTGTCATCAATAATAATTTAAAGCGTGTTGATAACTTTGACGCTAGCGATGAACCAGACGCTAGTGATGAACCAGACGCTAGTGATGAACCAGACGCTAGTGATGAATCAGATGCCGATGACCTAGACAACACATGTTCCGCACCAGCAATTGAAAAAGAGCTAGTTCTTGATGAAAACGAGTGGAATGCAATCAAGCCGAATGGTGAAGTTGTGTATGGAAAAAGAGCAAAATACGTGTTAACACCAGGAGTGTGGACAAACACGATAAGCATCGCACTTTGGGACCAGCACCATTTTCCTTGCGCTTTCATGTTTAAACGAGCAGATGTGATCAGATCTCAAGACGAAAGATTGTATCATGTAAAAATTCAAGGAGCGTGTAGCAGTGAATTATGTGGCAACGCGATCCATGGAACCGGTGAAAAAAATATTAACGAAGATGGTTTAATTATACACATAAAAACTCATGAAACGAGAAATATCTTTCACGAAAGTGTGAAGCGACCGTTGAATGGCAAAAGACGCCTCGAAATCGGAAAAGAATTGAAATCTCAGGGCTGTAAAAATTGGAGAATTAAGCAGGCCCGCTTACATATGGAGGAAGGTGATACTGAACCTGCAATCATCCCAAGTCAAAGTACGCTGAGGAATGCCAAAAAAGAAGGTATCAAACGCGAACTGCAAGTGACAAAAGAAGATGGACGAGATATAATTCGAACGATCGAAGAATTCTCATTAACGGATGAGTATGCAGGCGTAATCCACGCCATTGGTGCAAGACCATTCTTCGTTTTTTGTAGCTCACCTGCTGCGATGGATGCTTACAAACAAAATTGCCGATTACATCGAGGTGCAATTACGATCATCTTAGATTGGAAGCCTTGTCAAAAAATTGGTTCGTAGCGATGTTCAAACGAGTGGACATTCATTTCTTTATTCTATTGTCATTAATTTCGACAATACGACATTGGCAGTGCATCAGATGTTATCGGAAACGCATACGACTGAGTCGATAGCATACTGGCTGTTGCAGTGGGTTCGAAGAGGCGCCATTAAACCGGACGTGACAGTTACTGATTACTCGAGAGCTCTGATTGCAGCCTTGTGCTTAGCATTTAATAATCTTACAATCAAAGTTTACATCGAGCTGTATTTTGCGCATGCTATGAATATTCATCGGTCAACGATGAAACCAGCAACGCTAATTAGGATCGATGTTGCACACCTGACGCATATGGTTTGTCGCTGGAAGTGTTTCCAATCCGTACAGCAAAAGTATCAAGGAATTCTTTGTTCGCTGTGTCTCTTATGGTTGATTCGCAGTCAATTTCTGAATTCGGACAAATCTTCAGTCTCATGAAGATTCTGAAATCAACGTTAACGGAGTATACAGCACAAAACAAGCCAGAAAGAAATTGGAATCGTTAATTGCTGATCGCAACATCGAAGTCGATTTTGAGACCGTCGAGAAAGAACCCGGAAAGTATAACGTCAAATTCGATAACCCCACACCGGATGGATTTGGTCCGTGCGAGAGTTGCGATGACTCTGACGATGTCGACCAACCCGGTACCTCACTAGAATGGTTGACACAGCAATTTAATGAAGCAAAATCGGTCGTACATGTTGGAAAAGACCTGAATCCGTTTTACCTTCCCGATTTCATCAAAGACCTGTTTAACTTGGCAAAAGAATTTCCTCTATGGACAAGCGCCACGATTCCGTATAAATCTTCACGCGCTACGTCGAGCTATGTCGAAGAATATTTCAAGGATCTAAAGAAAGCATATCGTAAAGATACCCCGCCCTTCTTCGCCTTGATAAATTCTTGAAAGTTCATGTTGCTGCTACAGTTGGCGAAACATTACTTTTCTCGTCGAAGATGATTCATTTCGACCAGAGAGGGCATCGGATGGCGCATTCAAAGAGCAAAAACTTACCGAAAACGAACAATGCTAATTTGAAACAGACTAGCACTGAACGCGAATTTTCAAACTGCGCACAAAATCTAATGGATGTGTGTGATAAAGTTTTCAATCACAACGATTAGGACTTGCTGGCACAAGACGCTTGGCGAGGACAAGCTAATTCTCATCAATACTTTGGCGATGATAATTGCACTGATGATTCAGCTCCCGGTAATGACATAGAATCTTTCATTGTACCGGTTTCGACAAGTTCGCAATTGCATTCTTACACCGAAAATCAAGTTATCGCCGATCTATTATGTGATGATCGTGTATATGACAATATTGACGGACGGAACTCGCTGAAAGAGACGCAGTCGTTCTCCGATCATTCATACTGCAAAATTTCAGGATTGA
This sequence comes from Alloplasta piceator, assembly GCA_946863875.1. Classification (NCBI taxonomy): domain Eukaryota; kingdom Metazoa; phylum Arthropoda; class Insecta; order Hymenoptera; family Ichneumonidae; genus Alloplasta; species Alloplasta piceator. The sequence goes on along the minus strand of OX333077.1, from coordinate 25,247,683 downwards.
GCTCATTGCAACATGAAGACAAGTTTCCGGAACATCGGTCCAACATCTCCACCAGCTCAATAAAAAACACAATCAAGAGTCCAGTGAAGCAAAATGAACCTGATTTGACTACGAAACCTGTACTGGAAGCAAAGGCAACATCGAAAACGAAAAGAAGCAAATATTATCAACCATATCCGGAGATTCGCCAGAGAAATCTACTTACGTCACAAACGAGAAAACCGTTTCTGTTGCCAAATGGCTCAATATGTCAAGTTCCATTGAAAATAGGAAATCAAAAGCTGTTCGTGAAATCTACATGTGCTTTTGATTCTTTGATACATATTCTCATGACAAGAGCGTTGGATGACGTCGAATACGCATCTATCCTGGAAGCTTCTTCGAACGACATCTGGAAATTCGTTTGGAAATTTATGAATACTGGAGTCACACGGCAAATATTCCATGATAGAGGAGTCCTGTTGAAAGATTTAGGCTACCAGTGTACCCCCAAAATAACTATAAAACATCAGATTCTCTCATATGAGATGAATGCTGAGGACAGTATTGCGAATGTCATTTAAAAAACACTCGACACATATCCCAGCATCTATATGAGCACAAATTGTGCCACGTGCAATGTTCCACCGTATTCACAGCCGTATTTTGCCCCGAACCATCGGAAAATTGGTGGCAATTTCGCGAACCTCGAAAAGGCATTGAAATTTTACTCTTACATCTACAATGTGCAGTGCAAAAAGTGTAAGGGAACAACGACAGTACACAACAAGCCAAATTTTCATCTTATGATCGACTTGGATATTGAGACAGGAATTTTCCTCACCTACCGCGGCCGTGGTCCTTCGGCTGGTAGGGCTCTAAGCGTTTACTTCAATATTTATATTTTCGATATAGTTGGGCGCCAGTCGATTTTGCGAAAATCGACAAAACTTAAACATTTAATATGAAACGGACCGGCAATGAGACGCATATAGTCAAAAGGGGGGGAAAGAAAACGCTGGAGGACCAATACAGAAGCAGAGACAATGTTTGAAAGAAATATGAGGTAATTTTATTCTCGGACTTACATTTTCGTTTTCTGCAGCACGGTCCAGTCACCCAGACGAGCAATGACAATTTATCCTTGACAATTTACAACAACAATCCGCTTCTTGACAATTCACGATAACAGTCTGGTTCTTGACAATTCACGATAACAATCTAGTTCTTGACAATTCACGATAACAATCCACGCGCTAATGGTAATGAAATAGCGTCGCAGCAACCAAGTCGTCGAAGGAGAGACCGAATTCGTGACACGATTGACTCGACGTACTTTTTTGACTGACCGTGAAGTCTCGCTCCCGGCAGCTGGCACGAGAGACGAGCCTATTATATAGCAAATTTTACTAGACTATAGAAAATGCTTCTCCTTCGACGCAGGGACAAAGAGAGAATACAAGTGTGTGTACGGCTGCTCCTACAGACGAGAGAGACAGCAGAGACAATTAGATATAAGACGAGATCACTCTCCCTTTACAGACGTAAAGAAAGTGCTCCCGGATCACGAGCGTTGTCCCTTTTACGTACCGACGGCACCTTGTTGCCAATTTGCTTCTAAAATTGTCGATTGTCATGCGTTGTTGCCTACTTAACTTACTTGGTGAGGTCGAGGTAAATTTCCAGAAATATTTTCCTGTTACAACCTCCTCCCTTGAACCTTGACATCACCATCCAGTTCCCTCTTACTCGTCAATGCTGTCGGACCCGTACCTGAAACTCACACTTCAATCCAAACACCACCTCTGCAAAATTAGCAAAACACACCCTTTGCATTTTAGGGGAGGGTCTTACAAGACGAGGAGCGTCTAGCAGGTTTGGTATTTAAGAATACGCATACGAAATTGAACCTTTTTTTTTTTCTTATAATTGGTGGGTTTCACAGATTGCCTTAGGGCAGATTAATCCCTTAGTTTCTACGAACGCAACATGATATTGTTGGCAAGGTAACACACGTAATAATGCACTCAAATTCGTTGCATTCACTTATTGACGATAAAACAAAAGAAAACAAAAATGATGAAATACGAATCTGCCGCACGAAACTAAACAAAATAATCCTGCAAATTTAACGTATTCTTGACAAAAGAAAGGCATTAAGGTGCATACAATTACTAGTACTTGATTATAGCAGTATATTGAAATAGTTGTCGAAGGTGTGGATGCCGCATTTACTTCTGATATTTAGTTGGAATGACTATGCGGATCTCTTCTCCCGGTTGCAACTCTGGTCTGTCCATCATAACTTTATCAAGGGTCCTCAGGCTCCTTGGAGAGTACAGTGCCTTGATCGCAAGCTCCCTCTTCTCCTTTGACAATTCAAGAGCTGTCTTGGCATCGGGATTTGCGAGCTCGCTAGCTGATGCTAGGGCGTTTTCTCGGATTAAAAATCGTCGGACTCGATTCGAATAGTCTTCGGCGTCCGAAAATTTTGCCTTGACTTTCCTCTTGAGTACTTCCACGCCTTCGTTGACCAAATATCGATGGTCCGCCGGGTTCAGAGCGTTCGGCCAAGTGGCGTAATTAAGTCTTAGCCAGTCATCAATGTCTCCATACCGGATGTTGCAGTCCGGGCACTCTGGACAATAAAGGCTGCTATCTCTGCCGCAGCCGGCGCATCGATCAAAAGCGTACTCGTGTTCCACTCCATGTGGATAGATGCAGTCAATTGTATCGAACCTGTTGGCTCCGCAAATCTGACAAAACCCCGGGCGGAATGGAAGACCGCAATCTTTGAAATGATGCTCCTGTGATCGACAATTTACGCAGCCGAGGACGTGTTGCTTTCCCACGCAGGTGACAAAAGTTTGGGTGCCTCTGTTGACCTTGACTGCTTCCCTCTTGCTGACGAGATATTCCGCCCTTTTGTTAATCAAATCTTTCAGCAAGTCTTGGCTGACGATTCGACAGTCAGTGAAATAGAAAGGTTGTTTCTTTCCCTTCGGGTTGGCAAGTTCTTCCACGTTTAACTCCTTTAAAACCTCTTCAAAAGTGGGTGCTTTTCCCAATGGCAACGGTTTTGTGATCACTGACGGAGCGACAACGGCAGTAGCGATATCCGTTGTCTTTTGCTGCTTGTTTTGCAAAATAGTGGGCCGAAGCTTGGGTCCCAACGGAAAACGGTGTCGAGAGAGGTTTTCTGTTCGAAGTTAATCAGATGAAACCACGGTAGGTTTCGTCAGTTTAAGTTCCGGTGGTGGGAGATTGTGGATTTATCGAACCAACTGTCTTGCTTCGGAGTCGGGTTCTGACTGTGTCGAAGTACTTGGGCGATCTTCGATTGATAAGCCCGCCAGATTTGCAGTGAAGACGACGGATTCATTTGACTCTTCGGTTTCCGTTGACTCGATTGAATCGTTTTCCCCTGAATTGTCGAGAGGGAGTGGAGTTTCCTCAACCGTTTCTCTACTCTGGATCAGTTCGATTTGGTCCAATATTTTCTGGCGTTCTCGTTCGAGCCGATCCTGCCGCTCGAGAAGGCTACTAAGGCGATCGGCCATTGTCCCTTCGATCTCCCGATGGCTTGTTGTCGAAATACTTGCGTTGGCCTTGAATAGTTGTTGGTCGATGGCTGTTGGAGTTTTAAGAAATCCGTAAACTTCGACGAGGTATTTTTAAATCGATAATATAATACTATCCGACAATTTTGTCATGCTTATCGACTAGTTCTACAATCATGGGTCCAAGCACCCGCTTTACAATTGCTGGACCGATGTAACGATAAGCTAATTTAGCAGAATAGCCGTCAGCTTTATTACTTAATTTTTCATTTGGGTAATAAACTTCCATTCCCGGTTTCAAGGTCACTTGCTGATCCGAATTTTGATTTATTTTCGCAAGGCATTTGTCTGAGCAAGACTTTAATTTTCCTTCGACTTTATGTCGCAATTCATCGGAACTCGCCAGTTTATTAACCCAATTCGCGACCAGTTCATCCGTTATGCCGTCTGATTGTCAATAATACGCTTGCGTGAGTACACGTTTGCCTCGCGCGCATAATTTAAATAGAATGGGGACACTGCTGCCCGAATGCGGTATTGTGTTATAAGCAAGCTGTAGTTTTGACAGATTTTGGTCCCATTCATTTTGATTTTTCATTGACGCAGCGATCATCGGCTTTATGGTTCTATTGACACGTTCTACAGGATTTGATTGTGGGTGCGCTAATGGAGTTGTTAAATGGTTAATTCTATGCGCAGCCAAGAAAGCTTTGACTTCCTTATTTATATATTCTGTTCCGTTGTCAGTAATAACTGCCTCTGAAATAGTTCCCCATTTATCAACTACCATATCTAATACTTTGACTACCGCCTTGCCAGTTTGTTGGCGTACTGGGAATAATTCTATGAATTTTGTATAAAGATCTAGGACCACAATAATATACACGTTCCCTCTTTTTGATCTCGTAAGGGGTCCTACTGTATCGACTGATAATTGCGTCCATGGTTTAAACAAGGGTCTCGTTGTTAGCGCGCCTTTCACTGGGTTTTGATTACATTTGACTTTGAGGCAAATTTCGCAACTTTCGACAAAAGATTTTATATCCTGCGACATGCCCGGCCAATAATAATGCCGTCGTATACGATGATACGTATTATCCCTACCCAGGTGACCTGCATGAGGTGGCTCATGATTCTCTCTTAAAATTTCCAGGACTTCATCTGGTTTGACGACCTTTTCCCACTGGTATTCGTCATCAATCAACATGTTCCCATAATCCGGCCTGTGATAATATAAGTCTTCATTTTCAATTTTCCACTCGGGAAATCTATCAGGGTATTTGACAACAAGTTGACGTTTGGTCTCGTACCAATCTTGGTCACATATTGTCGTTAGCGAAACTTTCTCTTGGATTGTTTGTTCGGCATGATTTTCCCATCCCGATGGGTCTACATCAAGATCGTGCATTCGTGAAAGCGCATCTGGAGCCTCGTTCGTAGTGCCCCGTCGATATTCTACTGTCATATTATGTTGGAGTAAATATATTGCCCATCTCGCTAATCTGCCTACGGGATTTTTAATACTGTGCAACCATTGCAATGCCTGATGGTCGATAATAACCTTGAATGGGATTGCTTCTAAATAGCATCTAAGTTTCTGCACTGCCTATACTACAGCTAGACACTCCTTCTCTGTGGTCGTATAATGCAATTCGGCTCTCCTTAATGGTCGACTTAACACTTCCACTAGGTTTTCCTCTTTGCCGTCTAGACCCTTTTGAACTAAGACTGCTCCAAGGCCAAAATCGCTGGCATCGGTATACAGGATGAATGGCTGTCCCAGTATGGGGGTGCATAACCGCGGTGTGTTAGCCAATGCGATTTTAGTTTCGTCAAAAGATTTCTGTTCAACTTCTGTCCACTCCCAGGGGATTTTCGGGCTAGTTAGTTTGTTCAATGGGCCTTGTATTTTTGCGATATTATTCAAGTGTCTGTGATACCAGTTGACAAGTCCGTTAAATTGTCTCAGTTGTGTTCTGTCCTTCGGTGTCGGGAACTCGAGAATTGGTTTTAATTTTTCCGGATTTGGTCTCATTCCGATCTCGTCAATAATATAACCAAGGAATTTTACTTCTCTGCAAGCAAAGCTACTTTTGTCTCGGTTTATTTTTAACTTAGCTTCCCGTAATACTTCAAACAATAAGGACAATAACCCTAAGTGTTCGTCAAGGTCCTGACTGACAACGATTCAGTCGTCTAAGTACGCAAATACTTGATCGGTCCAGTGGTTTGGCAACTTTCTTTCCACAATTAACGTTTGAATTCGTCTTTTTAGTTTGTCCATCAGACATTGAAAGGTGGAAGGGGCTCCTTCCAAAATGATGATTTTGGGAAAATTGATTATTGAATAATCGAATTATAATAATTATAATAAAAATAGTTCCAATTATTACATGTAATCCACGAAATCCAGTAATTATGAAAAAAGTTGTCCCAAATGATGAGTCAGCAATTGTAAAAAATGATTCTTTATACTCAATAAATTGAAGTAAAGAAAAATAAATTCCTAAAAAAATTGTTAAGTTTAAAGCTAAAAAGCTTTCTTTAAAATTTTTAAAGATTAATCTATAATGACTTCATGTAATTGAGATCCCTGAGGATAATAAAATAATTGTGTTTAATAAGGGGATGTTATAAGGGTTAAATAAAATTAAATTTTTTGGGGGTCAAATTATTCCAATTTCAATATTTGGGGCTAAAGGGATATGAAAAAATGCTCAAAAAAATGAAATAAAAAAAAAATTTCTGATGTAATAAATAATAGTATTCCTAATTGTATTAATTTTTTAACTTCAATAGTATGTATACCTTGAAAAGTTCTTTCGCGAATGATATCTCGTCATCATTGATACATTACTAAAATTGATGTAATAAATCCTATTAATAGTAAATTTAAAGAAAATTCGTGGAATATTTTAATTACCCCAATTAATATAATTATTAAATTAAATGATATAATTAAAGGTCATGGGCTTGAAGTTACAAGGTGAAAGAGGTGATTATAGGATAATTTATTCATTTAAATTTTAGTTAGTTTCTTTTGTATATAAAGTTCTTAAAATTGAAAAAACATAAGATTGGATAATTGAAACTCTAATTTCTAAAATTAGTAAAATAATTTGGATTAAAATTACTATTAAGGTAATAAAAAGTAATGGGCAGATTGCTCTTTCACTTAATAAAGTTAATAAAAGGTGACCAGCAATTATATTTGCTGTTAAGCGAATTGCTAAAGTTCCAGGGCGGATAATAACCCTAATTGTTTCAATTAAAACTATGAAAGGTATTAATAAAATTGGAGTTCCTTGAGGAATTATATGGGAAAATATATAATTTGTATTATTTAATCATCCAAAAATTATTAAACTAATTCATAAAGGTAATGATAAACTAATAGAAAAAATTAGATGTCTTGATCTTGTAAAAATATATGGGAATAATCCTATAAAATTATTAAAAAAAATAAATATTAAGAAAGCTGAAAAAAATAATCTATTTAAATAATTAAATTTATTTATTAAAATAATTTTAAATTCATTGTAAATTTTGTAAATTAAATTTATAAAAAATTTAGAAAGTCGATTTGAGTTTAATCAGTATAATATTGGTATTAAATAAAAAATAGTAAATGAAGAAATTCAATTTAATTCAAAAACTCTATTTGTATTTGTGTCAAAAATAGAAAATAAATTTGCTATCATTTTAAATAAAAAATTTGGTAATTTTTAATTTTTTTAAAATTTTTGTAGTTAATTAAATTATAAAAATTTATAAATGAAATATAAAAAATAAAAATTATTATAAATATAATATTTAAGATTAATCAATTATAAGGGGCTATTTGAGGAATTAAAAAAAAAAAAAAAAATAAAAAATATTAAATATTTTAATAATTTTAAATTGACAATTTAATGTTATTTTAACTAATTTTTTTCATTAAGAGTATTATTAAAATACTATATTTGATTTAAGAGATCAAAACTTAAAATTCAGCCACTTAATGATAAAATTATTATTTTAATTCATTGTATAAAGTTTATATTTGAAGTTCTTTCAATTACAATAGGTATAAAACTATGATTTATTCCACAGATTTCTGAGCATTGACCAAAAAATAATCCTGGGCGATTGATTCATATTAAAGTTTGGTTAATTCGCCCAGGAATTGCATCAATTTTAATTCCTAGTGATGGTACAGTTCATGAATGAATTACATCAGATGAATTAATTAAAATTCGAATTTGATTTTTTAATGGGATAATTATTCGATTATCTACATCAAGTAGGCGAAAATTATTAATTTTTGAAAATTGGGTTATGAATGAATTAAATTCAATATTTTTAAAATCTGAATATTCATAACTTCAATATCATTGGTGTCCAATTGATTTAATAGAAATAGTTGGGGAATTAATTTCATCAGTTAAATAAAGAATTTTTAAGGATGGAATAGCTAAATAAATTAAAATAATTATAGGAAAAATTGTTCAAATTATTTCAATTAAATGATTTTGTAGAATAAATTTATTAATTAATTTATTAAATAATATTGATAAAATAATATAAAGAATAGAAATTATAATAATTAATAAAATTATTATAGCATAATCATTAAAAAAAATTAAATTTTCTATAGAGGGGGAATTTGAATCTTGAAGATTAACTATTGATCATGAGGTAATTTCTAAAAAAAATATATATATTTTATAAATGAAGTTTAAATTCATTGCACTAATCTGCCATATTAGAATTTATTTAAAATAATAGGGATTTCATTAAATCTATGATTTAATGGAGGATATTTTTGTATTCATTCAATTGAGGAATTTATAAAAATAGAAAAAATATTTAATCGTTGGGATGATAATCTTTCTCAAATAATGAAAATAAAAAAGATTATTCTAATTATTGATGAAATAGATCCGATTGAAGATAAAATATTTCATGATAAGAAAAAATCGGGGTAATCTGAATATCGTCGAGGCATACCACTTAAACCTAAAAAATGTTGAGGAAAGAAAGTTAAATTTACTCTATAAAATATACAAAAAAATTGAATTTTTAGTCATTTTTTATGTATAGAAATTCCAGTTATTAATGGATATCAATAAATAAATCCTCCAATAATAGCAAATACAGCCCCTATTGATAAAACATAATGGAAATGAGCCACTACATAGTAGGTGTCATGTAAAATAATATCAATTGAAGAATTAGCTAAAATTACACCTGTTAATCCCCCAATAGTAAAAAGGAAAACAAATCCTATAGATCAAAGATTAGTTGGTTTAAAATTTATTTTTATTCCATGGATTGTTGCTAATCATCTAAATACTTTAATCCCTGTTGGGATTGCAATAATTATTGTAGCGGATGTAAAATAAGCTCGTGTATCAACATCTATACCAATTGTAAATATATGATGAGCTCATACAATAAATCCTAAAAATCCAATAGTTAATATTGCATAAATTATTCCAATTGACCCAAATGTTTCTTTTTTACCACTTTCATTAAAAATTATATGTGAAATTATACCAAATCCTGGGAGAATTAAAATATAAACTTCAGGGTGACCAAAGAATCAAAATAAATGTTGGTATAAAATTGGGTCCCCCCCCCCTGAAGGGTCAAAGAAAGATGTATTTAAATTTCGATCTGTTAATAATATTGTGATAGCTCCAGCTAAAACTGGAACAGCAAGTAAAAGAAGAATTGCTGTAATTTGGATAGATCACACAAATAAGGTTATTTGTTCAAGAGTTGACCCTAAAATTTTTATATTTAAAATTGTTGTGATAAAATTAATTGCTCCTATAATAGAGGATATTCCAGCTATATGGAGGGAAAAAATTGCTATATCAACAGAATTTCCTTCATGATTTAAGTTTAATGATAAAGGGGGGTATACTGTTCATCCTGTTCCAACCCCTTGATTAGATAAATTTCTTAAAATTAAAAGGGTTAAAGATGGTGGTAGTAATCAAAATCTTATGTTATTTATACGTGGAAAGGCTATATCAGGAGCACCTAATATTAAAGGAATTAATCAATTTCCAAACCCCCCAATTATAATTGGTATAACTATAAAAAAAATTATAATAAATGCATGTGCTGTAACTATTGAATTATAAATTTGATCATTATTAATTAGGAAACCTGGATTTCCTAATTCTAAACGAATAATTAAACTTATTGAAGATCCAATTATTCCTGATCATATACCAAATATAAAATATAAAATTCCAATATCTTTATGATTTGTGGAAAATAATCATTTTTTCATAAAATTTTTAATTTAATAAAAAATATTAAATTGCAAATTTGAATATATATATATAAATTTATATAAAATTTTAGTGTTATGTCTGATTAAAGTAATAAATTGTAAATTTATTTAAAAGATAAATTTATCTTTAATACTATAAAATTTAAATTATTTAAAAATTTAATTTTAACTTTGAAGGTTAATAGTTTAAAAATTAACTTAAAATTTTAGAATATTCAAATGTTTATAATTCATAAATTTAAGGATATTATAATTATAAAAAAATTTAATGTTTTTATTTTATTTAAATTGAAAAATTTGTTAAAGATTATTATTTTATTATTAATATTTAATAGTATAATAAATGAGATTAAAATGCGAGTATAAAATGTAAATCTTAATAATGAGGATATTAATAAGATTAATAAAATTATTAAATTGTTATTTAAATTTAAGAAATGAAGGGATATTCATTTTATTAGGAATCCAAATATTGGGGGTATCCCTCTAATTGAAAATAAATTTATTAATATTAAAAATTTTAATATTTTAAAATTATTTAAGAGATATAATTGGTTTAAGTAAAAAATATTTAATTTTAAAAAAGAAATTATAATTGAAAAATTAATAATTGAGTATATGATGAAATAATTAATTCATATAATTTCTCTAATTAAAAAGTTTATTATTATTCAACTTATATGATTAATTGAAGAGTAGCTTGAAATTAAACGAATTGATTGATGATTTAAACCAAAAATAGATCTAATAATTGATGAAGAAATAATTGAAAAATAAATTATTTTTTCATTAAAATTATATATTAATAAAATAAAAGGGGAAATTTTTTGTCAAGTTGATAAAATTAAGCATCTTAATCAATTTATGTTATTTATTAAGTTAATAAATCAAAAATGGAATGGGGCAGCTCCAATTTTAATTAATAGAGATAGATTAATTAAAATATTTATAAATAAAAAAATATTAGACTTAAAATTATTAAATATAATTATTTGTAAATTAGATGATAAAATTAAAATAGAGGATCTTATTGATTGAATAATAAAGTATTTTATTGAAATTTCCTTATAGAATTTATTTAAATAGATAATTAATGGGATAAATCTTATTAAATTTAATTCTAAAGATATTCAAATTGAGAATCAAGAGTTTAAAGAAATTGATAAAAATGGGGAAATTATTAAAGAAGGAATAATATATATTCAAATAAATGAGAAAAAAATTATATATATATATATATATATATATATATATATATATATTAATGTATGATGCATATTAATTTTTGAAGTTAAAAGGGAAAGTTTAATTCTTTTATATGTAAATAAAGGTATAAAATACATGATTTATTCTATCAAAATAATCCTTTTTCAGGCACTTTATTTAAATAAAGAAGATTAGATCTATATTTAGGGTATGAACCTAAAAGCTTAAATTTAGCTTATCTTTATATATATATATATATATATATATATATATTGGGGAGAATAAACTTAAGTTATAAAATAAACTTAAGTTATAAAATAAACTTAAGTTATAAAATAAACTTAAGTTATAAAATAAACTTAAGTTATAAAATAAACTTAAGTTATAAAATAAACTTAAGTTATAAAATAAACTCAAGTTATAAAATAAACTTAAGTTATAAAATAAACTTAAGTTATAAAATAAACTTAAGCTATAAAATAAATTTAAGTTATAAAATAAACTTAAGCTATAAAATAAACTTAAGTTAGGAAAATTTATACACTTGGAGAAGTTAATGTATAATTTTCTTGAATTTAGATCAAGAAAAATTTAATTTGGGAAAATTTATACACTAGGAGAATTTAATATATAATTTTCTTAAATTTAGACCAAGAAAAATTTAATTTGGGAAAATTTATACACTAGGAGAAGTTAATGTATAATTTTCTTAAATTTAGACTAAAAAAATTTAATTAGGGAAAATTTATACACTAGGAGAAGTTAATGTATAATTTTCTTAAATTTAGACCAAGAAAAATTTAATTTGGGAAAATTTATACACTAGGAGAAGTTAATGTATAATTTTCTTAAATTTAGACCAAGAAAATTTTAATTTGGGAAAATTTATACACTAAGAGAAGTTAATGTATAATTTTCTTAAATTTTTAGAAAATTTAGACCAAAAAAAATTAATTTGGGAAAATTTATACACTAGGAGAAGTTAATGTATAATTTTCTTAAATTTAGTCCAAGAAAAATTTAATTTGGGAAAATTTATACATTTGGAGAAGTTAATGTATAATTTTCTTAAATTTTTAGAAAATTTAGACCAAAAAAAATTAATTTGGGGAAATTTATACACTAGGAGAAGTTAATGTATAATTTTCTTAAATTTAGTCCAAGAAAAATTTAATTTGGAAAAATTTATACACTAGGAGAAGTTAATGTATAATTTTCTTAAATTTAGTCCAAGAAAAATTTAATTTGGGAAAATTTATATACTAGGAGAAGTTAATGTATAATTTTCTTAAATTTAGACCAAGAAAAATTTAATTTGGGAAAATTTATACACTAAGAGAAGTTAATGTATAATTTTCTTAAATTTTTAGAAAATTTAGACCAAGAAAATTTTAATTTGGGAAAATTTATACACTAGGAGAAGTTAATGTATAATTTTCTTAAATTTTTAGAAAATTTAAACCAAAAAAAAATTAATTTGGGAAAATTTATACACTAGGAGAAATTAATGTATAATTTTCTTAAATTTAGACCAAAAAAAATTAATTTGAGAAAATTTATACACTAGGAGAAGTTAATGTATAATTTTCTTAAATTTAGACTAAGAAAAATTTAATTTGGGAAAATTTATACACTTGGAGAAGTTAATGTATAATTTTCTTAAATTTTTAGAAAATTTAGACCAAGAAAAATTTAATTTGGGAAAATTTATACACTTGGAGAAGTTAATGAATAATTTTCTTAAATTTTTAGAAAATTTAGACCAAAAAAATTAATTTGGGAAAATTTATACACTAGGAGAAGTTAATGTATAATTTTCTTAAATTTAGACCAAGAAAAATTTATTTTGGGAAAATTTATACACTAGGAGAAGTTAATGTATAATTTTCTTAAATTTAGACCAAGAAAAATTTAATTTGGGAAAATTTATACACTTGGAGAAGTTAATGTATAATTTTCTTAAATTTTTAGAAAATTTAGACCAAAAAAAATTAATTTGAGAAAATTTATACACTAGGAGAAGTTAATGTATAATTTTCTTAAATTTTTAGAAAATTTAGACCAAGAAAAATTTAATTTGGGAAAATTTATACACTAGGAGAAGTTAATGTATAATTTTCTTAAATTTTTAGAAAATTTAGACCAAGAAAAATTTAATTTGGGAAAATTTATACACTTGGAGAAGTTAATGAATAATTTTCTTAAATTTAGACCAAGAAAAATTTAATTTGGGAAAATTTATACACTAGGAGAAGTTAATGTATAATTTTCTTAAATTTAGACCAAGAAAAATTTAATTTGGGAAAATTTATACACTTGGAGAAGTTGATGTATAATTTTCTTAAATTTTTAGAAAATTTAGACCAAAAAAAATTAATTTGAGAAAATTTATACACTAGGAAAAGTTAATGTATAATTTTCTTAAATTTAGACTAAGAAAAATTAATTTGGGAAAATTTATACACTTGGAGAAGTTAATGTATAATTTTCTTAAATTTTTAGAAAATTTAAACCAAAAAAAATTAATTTGGGAAAATTTATACACTAGGAGAAGTTAATGTATAATTTTCTTAAATTTTTAGAAAATTTAGACCAAGAAAAATTCAATTTGGAAAAATTTATACACTTGGAGAAGTTAATGAATAATTTTCTTAAATTTTTAGAAAATTTAGACCAAAAAAATTAATTTGGGAAAATTTATACACTAGGAGAAGTTAATGTATAATTTTCTTAAATTTAGACCAAGAAAAATTTAATTTGGGAAAATTTATACACTAGGAGAAGTTAATGTATAATTTTCTTAAATTTTTAGAAAATTTAGACCAAAAAAAATTAATTTGGGAAAATTTATACACTAGGAGAAGTTAATGTATAATTGTCTTAAATTTAGACAAAGAAAAATTTAATTTGGGAAAATTTATACACTTGGAGAAGTTAATGTATAATTTTCTTAAATTTTTAGAAAATTTAAACCAAAAAAAATTAATTTGGGAAAATTTATACACTAGGAGAAGTTAATGTATAATTTTCTTAAATTTTAGAAAATTTAGTCCAAGACAAATTTAATTTGGGAAAATTTATACACCAGGAGAAGTTAATGTATAATTTTCTTAAATTTTTAGAAAATTTAGACCAAAAAAAATTAATTTGGGAAAATTTATACACTAGGAGAAGTTAATGTATAATTTTCTTAAATTTAGACTAAGAAAAATTTAATTTGGGAAAATTTATACACTTGGAGAAGTTAATGTATAATTTTCTTAAATTTTTAGAAAATTTAGGCCAAAAAAAATTAATTTGGGAAAATTTCTACACTAGGAGAAGTTAATGTATAATTTTCTTAAATTTAGACCAAAAAAAAATTTAATTTGGGAAAATTTATACACTAGGAGAAGTTAATGTATAATTTCCTTAAATTTAGACCAGGAAAAATTTAATTTGGGAAAATTTCTACACTAGGAGAAGTTAATGTATAATTTTCTTAAATTTTAGAAAATTTAGTCCAAGAAAAATTTAATTTGGGAAAATTTATACACTAGGAGAAGTTAATGTATAATTTTCTTAAATTTTAGAAAATTTAGTCCAAGAAAAATTTAATTTGGGAAAATTTATACACTAGGAGAAGTTAATGTATAATTTTCTTAAATTTTAGAAAATTTAGTCCAAGAAAAATTTAATTTGGGAAAATTTATACACTAGGAGAAGTTAATGTATAATTTTCTTAAATTTTTAGAAAATTTAGACCAAAAAAAATTAATTTGGGAAAATTTCTACACTAGGAGAAGTTAATGTATAATTTTCTTAAATTTTTAGAAAATTTAGACCAAAAAAAATTAATTTGGGAAAATTTATACACTAGAAGAAGTAAATGTATAATTTTCTTAAATTTTAGAAAATTATATAAAAAAAATTAAATTTTTTTTCAAATTACTGAATTTGGGGGGGTAAAATAAAAATTTGCAAAAAAATGAAATTTTTTAAAATTAAAATTTTGTATTTGGGTAATTTTCGTGTTAAAAAATTTTTTTAAAAAAATTTTTTTAAAAAAAATTAAAAAAATTAAAAAATTTGGGAAATTTTTAAAAATTTTAAAAAAAGGATTTATTTATAAAGTTTTGGGGTAATATTTTTATATTTTAGAATAAAAAAAGTATTAATATAATTTTTTATGTGAATTGAATATTTTTACTTTTTTAAAAAAATTTAAAAATTTAAAAAAAAAAAAATTGTTTGCATTGCTTAAAATTAATACATTACTAATATATAAATGTATGAAATTTATTCATATTTTAATGCATGATATATTTATATATAATAAGTTTATACATATCTAAGGCTATTTTTAATAAAAATAATTATAATAATAAATTTATTAACGATAATTTAACCATTAGTAATTATTTATTTTTATTAAAAATAGATAATTATTATAAAAATATCATATTCATTATTGTTATTAATTAAATTTATCATCCTATTTACATTAAAACCTATTCATTATATTAATTCATTTAGTATTTTATATAAGAATTTAATTATTAAAGGCTTATAATATCTATTTATAATAAATAATTTATATATTGTTATGAGTTAGATAAAACGATCTTTAAGAACTATAGATATACTGAACATGTATATGCGTTTCAATGCTTTATAGAAATAAAGAAATAAGAGAATCATTAGAAAAATAAATAATTATTATTGTATACAAATATAAATATTACATTAATATTAAATATTTATATTAATTTATACATTTAAATTATTAAAATAATTGTTTAATTAATATATATACATTTATATATATATATACATATAAATGAACATATTCATATAAATTATTTAAATTAAATAAAGTGAATATATTAATTAAAAATTTAATGTAAAAAAAAAAATAAAAAAAATATAATATATTTAATTAAAAATAATTATTTATATTAAATTAAATAATTTATTATGCGTTTTTGAATTTTTTTTTACAATTAAGTAAATTTAATTTTTGGATTTTGAAAATTTAATTTTTGAATTTTGAAAATTTATTTTTTGGATTTTGAAAATTTAATTTTTAAAATTTTGACACTCTTCCTCGAGCCGTCGTTGGTGACGGACGTGTTATTGTTCGCTCCGATAATCTTGAGAAATATTGTGTTTACACAGTGCTTGTGCGCGGACTATAAGAGGTATAATAAGAACTATCAACGGTACACAGCTATCGGTGAATAATTAACAAAGAGGCCTTTTCTCTTTAATAAGAGAAAAGGTCCTCTCTTATCACTTCCTCAATCCTCTATCATCATGATTGGAGGGGGCCAATCCTCGAGGGACGACGACACACATATGGAAGACCCAGAGGACAGCGAGACAGCAAAAGGTATCGTTTCACCATTGATTCTTACACGAAATTCTGCAGCGGGTGACTGCACAAGAAAAACACCAGGCTGGCAGATCCAGCTGCCCAGAAAGCGCGCTAGAATAACCACGAGTTCAGACAGTGATGATACCACGCAAAACATTTCGACGCAGAATAGATTTGCCTCGCTTGCTAACAACAACAATGATAATCCGAATCAAAGCCAACAAGGCAATAAATCACCTGATGAGAACAATCACGAGCCTAAACCCCCACCGATATTTATACCGGGAGTGGGTTCGATCGTAGCTCTAAAATCCAAACTGGGACAAGTTATAAAAAACAACGATTATACCCACAAGACAATCGGAAATACTGGTCAGGTGAAAATAATGGCGAAAAATGCCGAGACATTCCGAAAAATAATCCGCACTCTCGATAGCGAAGACGCCTCCTATCACACTTACCAGCTAAAACAACTGCGAGCGTACAGAGTCGTCATCAAATCACTTCACCCATCTACCCCCATACAAGAAATTATGGAAGCCATTGAAGAACTCGGACACAAAGTACGGAACATCATAAACGTTCGTCACGCAAAAACTAAAAACCCACTTCCCGTATTTTTTGTTGACCTCGAACCCAGCAGTAATAACAAAGAAATATACCAAATCGATGCCCTGCTGAATGCCAAGATTCAAATTGAGCCTCCGAAGAAAAAAACAACAGTAGTACAATGCACTAGATGTCAACGATATGGGCACACTAAAACATACTGTCGTAGGGAGTATAGGTGTGTAAAATGTGGCGATGAACACGAGACCTCCACTTGCACTAAATCGAGAGACACATCCCCCAAATGTGCCTTGTGTGATGGCGAACACCCGGCCAACTATAGAGGCTGCAGAATTTACCAGGAAATAACTAGAAAGAGAGACCCTACACCACGAAACGCAAGC
This sequence comes from Alloplasta piceator, assembly GCA_946863875.1. Lineage (NCBI taxonomy): Eukaryota > Metazoa > Arthropoda > Insecta > Hymenoptera > Ichneumonidae > Alloplasta > Alloplasta piceator. The sequence continues at coordinate 25,230,340 of OX333077.1, read as the reverse complement.
ATCCCTGTAACTAACCAGGAGCAAACCACCAGGCACACAAGGAATCAATCCTTGAGAAATACATCAAGTTACGCCGAAGCAGCAGGCTCGAGCTCCAACAGACAAAGTAATGACAGCAATAACAACAACAGCAGAGAGGACATAAAAGAAGTAGTAGCGATGCTCGAGAAAACATTCCAAGAAATCAGAACAATGATCCAACAACAAACCCAACTACTAAATACAATGGTCAATCTACTAAATACAGTACTAACACGCAACACTGGAAAATGAATAATAAGTTCTATAAAATAATACTCTGGAATGCCAACGGTCTGGTGCAAAGACGCCACGAATTAACCGCCTTCTTATATACAAACAAAATAGACATCATGCTAGTTTCAGAAACGCATCTCACCAGTAAAAGCTATTTAAAAATTCATGGATACACATTATACGATACGAAACATCCTGGTGATGTTGCACACGGTGGCACCGCAATATTAATAAGGAACACAATAAAGCACTACGAGATCGGGAAATTCGAGGAAGAGCACATACAAGCCACAAATATAGTCGTCACTGATCTAAATAACAAACCAATCACCCTGTCAGCCGTTTACTGTCCCCCAAGACACGCAATCAAAGCGGAGATGTTTATTGACTTTTTCAAAAGTCTTGGTCCTTGCTTTATAGCAGGAGGCGATTTCAATGCCAAACATCAATGGTGGGGCTCGAGAATTATCACCACCAGAGGCAGAGAACTATTCAAAGCCATGGAGAGAAAAAAATACAATCAATTGTCCACCTCAGAACCCACATACTGGCCTACGGATACCAATAAAATCCCAGACCTCCTTGACTTCTTTGTAACAAAGGGAATAGCTGACAACTATACTCACACAGAATCGATAATTGACCTATCCTCTGACCATTCTCCAGTGATGCTGACACTGAGCACTGGCCTAATTAACAAACAAAACCAACCTTCTCTCTGTAACAAAAGAACAAACTGGGATCTATACAAACAAAGAATAACCGAAAAAATAAACTTAAAACATCCAATGAAAAACGGAGCAGAAATCGACGACGCCACGGAACACCTCACACGATTGATCCAAGAAGCTGCCTGGTTAGCAACACCAGCAGCAAGCCCAAAAAACAATACTATCAAATACCCAACGCTCATCAGGAATAAGATCTCAGAAAAAAGAAGGTGGAGAAGGAAATGGCAAATAAGCAGAAACCCAATAGACAAAACCACTCTGAACAGAATCACACGTGAGTTGACTCAACTCATTAGAGACTATAACAATGACACATTCCAGGCTAAACTTTTAAACCTATCCAACACAAAAGACACAGACTATTCTCTCTGGAAAATTACGAAAAATATGAAACGACCACAACATCAAAACCCTCCCATCCAAACAGATGCTGGAAACTGGGCCAAAAGTGACCTCGAGAAAGCTGAGACCTTCGCTAAACATTTAGCAGAGGTTTTCACCCCGCTAACCAACCAAACCGGCGAGGACGACGACGATACAAGTGACTTTCTGGCTTCAGCCCTCCCACTATCCTTTCCAATTAAGCCAATTGCCCACCAAGAAACCCTGCGAGCCATCTTGAAGGAAATCAGTCCAAGAAAAGCCCCCGGCTACGATCTAATCACCGGGCAATTATTAAAAGAACTGCCACATAAAGGATTTGTTTTTATCACGAACCTATTCAACGGGATTATTCGCACGGCACAATATCCGAGCCAATGGAAGTTTGCTCAAATTACCATGATCCCGAAGCCAGGCAAACCACCGAACGAAAAAACATCATATAGACCCATAAGTCTGCTGCCTATCCTCTCCAAGATCTTCGAGAAATTACTGCTCAAAAGAATGAATATAGAAATAAATTCAAAAAAACTTATTCCTGACCACCAATTTGGATTCAGGAGTAACCATGCAACAATCGAACAAATTAACAGAGTATACAGCACTGTAGCTAACACTCTAGAGGAAAAGAAATACTGCTCAGCAGTGTTTCTTGACATCCAGCAAGCGTTCGATAAAGTTTGGCACACCGGACTTCTTTTCAAAATTAAACAACATTTACCTCAATTTTATCTACTGATGAAATCATACCTATCTAACAGGAATTTCCAAGTGCGATACGCACAGGATTTGTCAGCCTTCACTCCAATAAAATCGAGCGTACCACAAGGGAGCGTACTAGGCCCCGTACTGTACACACTCTACACTGCCGATCTGCCAATCCACAGAAACATAACAGCGGCGACATTCGCCGATGACACTGCTCTTATGGTGACGCACAGGAGCCCGGAGACAGCATCCAAGATACTCCAACGAGGACTAAACAAAATACACGGCTGGATGGAAAAATGGAGAATCAAGGCAAGTGACTCAAAATCCGTCCACATCACATTCACGCTAAGAAGAGGAAATTGCCCTAGCGTCAAACTCAAAAACAAAACTCTCCCAGTCGTGAATGAAGTTAAATATCTTGGTATGCACCTAGACAGACGTCTCACCTGGGTCAAACACATTAAAACCAAAAGGAAGGAGCTCGACCTCAAACTGAGGAAAATGTACTGGCTCATTGGACGAAACTCCCAACTTTCGCTATACAACAAACTTATTATATACAAGGCCATACTAAAGCCTATATGGACATACGGGATCCAACTCTGGGGAACAGCCAGCAGTTCAAACCTCGAAATTATTCAAAGGTTCCAGTCAAAAACGCTGAGATTAATAGCGAACGCGCCGTGGTATGTCAAGAACGCCTCAATACACAACGATCTCAAAATTAACACCGTCCACGAGGAAATAGAAAAGTGGAGTAAGAAGTACCAGGGTCGTCTGGAAAAACACCCCAATCAGCTTGCCGCAAGCCTGGTTGTAAACAACTCCCGAAGAACGAGACTCCAGAGATTCAAACCAGGACACCTTCTTCAACGATTTAACTGAATACAAAATAAAACTCCGCATTTAATGCAACCCGCAACTAATGGAGAATCGATGGATCTCCATTTGCCCCTCTTTCCTATTGTAAATATACCCAAAACTATTTATTGTTATTATTAATAACAGATTGTAGTTGTAAAATAAAGAGAAAAAAAAAAAAAAAAAAAAAAAAAAAATTTTGAAAATTTAATTTTTAGATTTTGAAAATTTAATTTTTAGATTTTGAAAATTTAATTTTTGAATTTTGAAAATTTAATTTTTGAATTTTGAAAATTTAGAATTTTGAAAAACTTATTAATAATAAAAATTAAATTAAATTATTCAGTGTTTATAATTTAATTGTTAAAACTTATTAATAATGAAAATAAAATTAAATTATTCAGTGTTTATAATTTAATTGTTAAAATTTACTAGTAATAAAAATTAAATTAAATTATTCAGTGTTTATAATTTAATTGTTAAAATTTATTAGTAATAAAAATTAAATTAAATTATTCAGTGTTTATAATTTAATTGCTAAAACTTATTAATAATAAAAATTAAATTAAATTATTCAGTGTTTATAATTTAATTGTTAAAACTTATTAATAATAAAAATTAAATTAAATTATTCAGTGTTTATAATTTAATTGTTAAAGTTTACTAGTAATAAAAATTAAATTAAATTATTCAGTGTTTATAATTCAATTGTTAAAATTTACTAGTAATAAAAATTAAATTAAATTATTCAGTGTTTATAATTTAATTGTTAAAATTTACTAGTAATAAAAATTAAATTAAATTATTCAGTGTTTATAATTTAATTGCTAAAACTTATTAATAATAAAAATTAAATTAAATTATTTAGTGTTTATAATTTAATTGTTAAAACTTATTAATAATAAAAATTAAATTAAATTATTCAGTGTTTATAATTTAATTGTTAAAGTTTATTAGTAATAAAAATTAAATTAAATTATTCAGTGTTTATAATTTAATTGTTAAAGTTTATTAGTAATAAAAATTGAATTAAATTATTCAGTGTTTATAATTTAATTGTTGAGGTTTATTAGTAATAAAAATTAAATTAAATTATTCAGTGTTTATAATTTAATTGTTAAAACTTATTAATAATAAAAATTAAATTAAATTATTCAGTGTTTATAATTTAATTGTTAAAGTTTATTAGTAATAAAAATTAAATTAAATTATTCAGTGTTTATAATTTAATTGTTAAAGTTTATTAGTAATAAAAATTAAATTAAATTATTCAGTGTTTATAATTTAATTGTTAAAGTTTATTAGTAATAAAAATTAAATTAAATTATTCAGTGTTTATAATTTAATTGTTAAAACTTATTAATAATAAAAATTAAATTAAATTATTCAGTGTTTATAATTTAATTGTTAAAACTTATTAATAATAAAAATTAAATTAAATTATTCAGTGTTTATAATTTAATTGTTAAAGTTTATTAGTAATAAAAATTAAATTAAATTATTCAGTGTTTATAATTTAATTGTTAAAATTTACTAGTAATAAAAATTAAATTAAATTATTCAGTGTTTATAATTTAATTGTTAAAATTTACTAGTAATAAAAATTAAATTAAATTATTCAGTGTTTATAATTTAATTGTTAAAATTTATTAGTAATAAAAATTAAATTAAATTATTCGGTGTTTATAATTTAATTGCTAAAACTTATTAATAATAAAAATTAAATTAAATTATTTAGTGTTTATAATTTAATTGTTAAAACTTATTAATAATAAAAATTAAATTAAATTATTCAGTGTTTATAATTTAATTGTTAAAGTTTATTAGTAATAAAAATTAAATTAAATTATTCAGTGTTTATAATTTAATTGTTAAAGTTTATTAGTAATAAAAATTAAATTAAATTATTCAGTGTTTATAATTTAATTGTTAAAGTTTATTAGTAATAAAAATTAAATTAAATTATTCAGTGTTTATAATTTAATTGTTAAAATTTACTAGTAATGAAAATTAAATTAAATTATTCAGTGTTTATAATTTAATTGTCAAAACTTATTAATAATAAAAATTAAATTAAATTATTCAGTGTTTATAATTTAATTGTTAAAGTTTACTAGTAATAAAAATTAAATTAAATTATTCAGTGTTTATAATTTAATTGTTAAAATTTACTAGTAATAAAAATTAAATTAAATTATTCAGTGTTTATAATTTAATTGTTAAAATTTACTAGTAATAAAAATTAAATTAAATTATTCAGTGTTTATAATTTCATTGTTAAAACTTATTAATAATAAAAATTAAATCAAATTATTCAGTGTTTATAATTTAATTGTTAAAACTTATTAATAATAAAAATTAAATTAAATTATTCAGTGTTTATAATTTAATTGTTAAATCTTATTAATAATAAAAATTAAATTAAATTATTCAGTGTTTATAATTTAATTGTTAAAACTTATTAATAATAAAAATAAAATTAAACTATTAAGTGTTTATAATTTAATTGTTAAAACTTATTAATAATAAAAATTAAATTAAATTATTCAGTGTTTATAATTTAATTGTTAAAACTTATTAATAATAAAAATTAAATTAAATTATTCAGTGTTTATAATTTAATTAAATTTATTTATATATATATATATATATATATATATATATATATATATATATATATATTAACAAATTAGATATTAAAATTAAATTTTTTATATAAAATAAACAAATTTTTAAAAATTTGCTTAAAATTAAAAAATTTAATTTTAGTTTAAATATTAATTTAAATTTTTATTTATTTAAATTTAATTTTAAATGATTATATATATATATATTTATATAACTAAATTTAAATAATTTTTAAAAATTTAATATTTAAAATTAAGGATTAAATAATTTTATACTTAGAATATAATTTTAATAGAAATAAAAATTGTGCCAGCAATTGCGGTTAAACAATTTATGTAAATTAATGTTTTTAATTTAAATTTAATTGATAATATAATATATATATATATATATATATATATAAGTAAAAATTTATAGTGAAATATTAATTTTTATTTAAATTATATTTTTTTTTAATTGATAATTTAAATTTTTTTGTATAAACTAGGATTAGATACCCTATTATAAATTTTTTTAAAAAAATTAAATAATTTAGTATTAATTGATAAATCACTAAACTTAAAAAATTTGGCGGTATTTTATTCTATTTAGAGGAATTTGTTTAATAATTGATAATACACGATAGGAAATACTTTTATTTAAAATTTATATATTTTCGTTAAAATAATTTTTTAAAAATATTATTGATAAAAATAGTATATATATATATATATAGAGAGAGAAATTCAGATCAAAATGTAGTTTTATAAAAGTTAAAATGAGTTACAATAAAATTTTAATTAAACGGAAAATTTAATTTAATTTTAAATATAAAGGAGGATTTAAAAGTAAATTCATTAAATTTTTTAAATTGATAAAGTTTTAAAATATGTACATATTGCCCGTCATTTTCATTTAAAATGAAACAAGTCGTAACAAAGTAAAAATATTGGAAAATATTTTTAGAATTTTTAAATTTAGTTTATTTATAAAATATATTATTTACAATAATAAGAATTAATTTAATTTTAAGTTTAAATTTAATTTTTATTAATTTAATAAATAATATATATATATATATATATATATATATATATGAAAAATTGATTTATTTTAAAAAAAATAATTTTAAAAATTTATTTATTTTAGTATTTTTTTAAAAAAAAATAATATTTTTTATAATATAGTATTGAAAAAGAAATTTAAAAATTATTTAGTTTATATTTTAAAAATAAAAATTAATTTTTTTTTCCTTTTGTATCAGGATTGATTTAAATAAAATATTATTTTAAAATTTCTCGAATAAATAAGATTTAATTAAATAATTTATTTAATGTAAAATAATTATTTTAAATATTTAATTAGAAGTGAAATGTTTATCGTTTATTTATATATCTAGTAATTTAATAAATTAATTTAATTTAGATAAATATTATATATATATATATATATATATATATATATATTAAAATAAATAATTAATTTTTATTATTTATTAAATATATTTATTTAAAATTTAAGGGTTAATCTTTGAATTTTTTATTAAAATTTATATAATATATTTATATGTATAATATATATATATATATATATATAATATTGAAAATTTATTTTATTAATATAAATGTTATAATTTATTTATTTTTAAAAATTAAAATTTAATTTAAATTTAAATATTTATTAAATAAAAATTTATTAATTAATTTAAAATTTATAAAATGATTAAATTAGTATATAAAATAAATTTGAATATAAAATTTTTATGAATTTGAATTTAAGAATTAAACAAATTTTATTTAATTATAATTATTTCCACCTGTTTAACAAAAACATGTCTTTTTGAAAATAATTTAAAGTTTGGCCTGCTCAATGATATTTTAAATAGCTGCAGTATTTTAACTGTACAAAGGTAGCATAATCAATAGTTTTTTAATTGAAAGCTAGAATGAATGGTTTGATGAGATATAAATTATTTTAATTTAATTATTAGAATTTTTTTTTTAATTAAAAAGTTAAATTGATTTTAAAAGACGAGAAGACCCTATAGATTTTTATATTTTATGTATAATTGAGAGAATTATTTTAGTTACTTTTTTTATATTTAATTTATTTAATTGGGGTGATTTTTAAATTAATAAAACTTTAATACATATTTAACAATAATAATTGAATTTTTGATCTTAAATTTTGGATTATGAAAATAAATTACCTTAGGGATAACAGCGTAATTTTTTTGGATAGTTCATATTGATAAAAAAGTTTGCGACCTCGATGTTGAATTAAGATAAAATTTAAATGGAGAAGTTTAAAATTTTTAGTCTGTTCGACTATTAAAATCTTACATGATTTGAGTTCAGATCGGTGTGAGCCAGATCGGTTTCTATCTTTAAATTATTCATAAAATATTTTTGTACGAAAGGACTTAATATTTTTAATAATTAATATATATATATATATATATATATATATATATAGGAGTAATTTTGTTATTTTGGCAGAATAGTGCGTTAAATTTAGAATTTAAAAATGTATAAATATTTTATATAAATGATATATTAAACAAATTTATATTTATTTTATATTTTTATTAATTATACTAATTTTAGTAATAATTATAATTCTGATTTCAGTTGCTTTTTTAACATTAATAGAACGTAAAATATTAAGTTATATTCAAATTCGGAAGGGGCCTAATAAATTAGGGTATATTGGGATTTTACAACCTTTTGGGGATGCTATTAAATTATTATCAAAAGAAAGTTATTTTTTATATAAATCTAATTCTTTATATTATTTTTTTTCCCCAATTTTTATATTAATTTTAACATTAATAATGTGGTTAATTTATCCTTTTTATACAAATTTAATTATATTAAATTTAGGTTTAATTTATTTAATATGTTGTTTAAGATTTAATGTTTATGGATTATTATTAACTGGGTGATCTTCTAATTCTTCTTATTCGATATTAGGATCTATTCGTTCAATATGTCAGTCTATTTCTTATGAGGTAAGTTTATCATTATTAATAATAGTTTTAATTATATTATTAGAAAGTTTTAATTTAATAAATTTAATAAATCTTCAGGAAAATTTATTTATATTAATTTATTTATGGCCATTATCAGTAATATTTTTGATTAGTTTAATAGCTGAGTTAAATCGGACTCCATTTGATTTTTCTGAGGGGGAATCAGAGTTAGTTTCAGGGTTTAATATTGAATTTATAAGAGGTAGATTTATTTTAATTTTTTTATCTGAATATTCAAGAATTTTGTTTATAAGATTTTTGTATGTAATATTTTTTTTAGGGGGTAATTTTTATAGAATTTTTTTTTATTTAAGAATAATTTTTTTACTATTTTTAATTATTTGAATGCGGGGGACATTACCTCGGTTTCGTTATGATTTATTAATGTATTTATGTTGATTAGTAATTTTACCATTTGTTTTAAATTATATATTTTTTATATTTTTTTTAAAAATTTTAAATTTTAAGTAAGATAATAGAATTTTTATTCTATATTATGTTTTCAAAACATATACTTATTCAAGTTCATTATCTATATTTTAATAGATATATTTATCTCAGAAATTTATAATAATAAAATTTATTATATAGAATAAAAAATAATTTATTGTTAAGAATTGTCTAATTTCAATAAATGGTGATTCAATAGGTTGTGATCCTAGTCATGTTAAAATAATTATTAAATTTAAGAATATTCAAAATATAATTTGATTAAATGGGTAAAATTTTATTCTTTGGAATTTATTTATGTTTATAAATGGTAAAATAGCTAAAATTAAAATTGATATTAATAGGGCAATTACTCCTCCTAATTTATTAGGGATTGAACGAAGAATGGTGTATGCAAATAGAAAATATCATTCTGGTTGAATATGAATTGGGGTAATTATTGGATTTGCTGAGATAAAATTTTCAGGATCACTAAGTAAAAATGGGGTTGTTAGATTAAATATTAAAAAAGTATAAATTAAAATTGAGAATCCTAGAAAATCTTTTCATGTAAAATATGGGTGGAATGAGATTTTTCTTAAATTTCTATTAATTCCTAATGGGTTATTAGATCCTGTTTCATGAATAAATATTAAGTGTAAAATTACTATTTTTAAAATAATAAAAGGTAAAATAAAATGGAAAGAAAAAAAGCGATTTAAAGTTGGGTTATTTACTGAGTATCCCCCCCAAATTCATTCAACAATTATTTGTCCTAAATAAGGGATAGTTGAGATTAAATTGGTAATTACAGTTGCTCCCCAAAAAGATATTTGGCCTCAAGGTAAAACATATCCTATAAAAGCTGTTATTATAGTAATTATGAAAATTATTACCCCAATAATTCAAGGTTTTAATAGTTTATAGGATCCGTAGTAAATTCCACGGCCAATATGAATATATATACATAAAAAAAATATTGAAGCTCCATTTATATGTATTAGTCGGATTAGTCATCCATAATTTACATCTTGGATAATATGAATTATTCTAATAAAAGCTAAATTTGAATTTGAGCAGTAATGTATTGAAAGTATTAAACCGGTAATAATTTGTCTAATTAAACAAATTCCAAGAATTGAGCCAAAATTTCATCAAATATTAATATTTAAGGGGGTTGGTAAATTAATAAATGTATTGTTTATAATTTTTAAGATAGAATTTTTTTTTATAATTGTTTTATTCATATAAGTATAATTGTCGTAAAGGGGAATTAAATTTATAGCAGATATTTATAATACAAATTATTGAAAAATATAAGTAGAATATTAAAGTTATTATTGATAAATAATTTAAATTATAAATTTCACTAAAATTTAATTCATTTTTTTTTTCTATAAATTTTAATAAATTTCAGGAGTCTTGGGAATTTCATAAGGTAAAATTTAATTTTTTAAATATAAACATGAAAGAAATTATGATAATAAATATTTTTAAAAGTAAATTGTTAATATTTATAAATTTTATAAATAGAAATTCATTATTTGCTAATCTAGTAATATATATATAAATAATTATTAAACCTCCAATAATAATTAAAAATAAGATAAAAGGGATTCATGATTTAAAAATTAAATTTATTTTTATTGAAATAATAATTGTTAATGATATTAGTATAATTATTAAAATTATTGGGTGGAATTTAATTTTTTTTATAGGGTATATTATAATTAATATAATTATTATATTTAATATTAATGGGTAGTTGAATATTAAAAAAATTAAAGATTTTATCATCAAAAAATAGTTTAAATAAAATATTAATTTTGGAGATTAAAGATATATCATTTATTTTTTTGAAGCTTAAAATATTTTAATTATTTTTAATTTACAAAATTAATGTTTTAGGAAATTATAAACTATTAAGCTTATTTTAAATTTTGAATTTTATTTATATTTTTTTATATTTTTATTTTCTTGTTTTATAGTATTTTTTTTTAATCATTTGTTATTAGTTTTAATTAGGATAGAATTTATTATAATTATAGTTTCATATAATTTATTTATATTATTATATTTAATTGAAATTAATATATTTTATATAATTTATTTTTTAATTTTTGTAGTTTGTGAAGGAGCTTTAGGGCTATCTTTAATTGTTTTAATAGTTCGAATTTATGGGAATGATTATATAAATTCAATAAGTTTAATAAAATGGTAAAAATTATTTTTATGATATTATTGTATTTTTTTATTATTAATAAAATTTATAAGTTTATTTTACAAATTTATTACCAAAATTTTGTTTTTATTTTATTTTTCTTATTTTTTTTAAATTTTTCTTTAAATAATTTAAATTTTTGAATAAAATTATATTATATTTATGGGGTAGATTTTTATTCATGAGGTTTAATTTTATTAAGTTTTTGAATTTTATCATTAATAATTTTAGTTAGGGTAAAAATTTTTTATATTAAGTTTTATATTTTATATATAATTTTAATAAATTTTATATTAATTTTATTAATTTTATGTTTTTCTTCATTAAATTTAATTATATTTTATATTTATTTTGAATCTAGATTAATTCCAATTTTTTTATTAATTTTAGGTTGAGGGTTTCAAGTTGAACGGGTTCAATCTGGATTTTATATAATATTATATACATTATTTGGGTCTTTTCCTTTATTTTTAATAATTATAAATTTATATATTTTAGAAAATTGTCTTATGATAAATATAATTTTTGTAAAAAAAGTTAATTTTTTTATTTATTTAAGATTAATTGGGGGGTTTTTAATTAAAATACCTATATATTTTGTTCATTTATGGTTACCAAAGGCTCATGTGGAAGCTCCAATTATAGGTTCAATAATATTAGCGGGGGTTATATTAAAATTAGGCAGTTATGGGTTAATGCGAATAATATTAATTATAATTGATTTATCTTTAAAATTTAATATTTTTTTATTAATTATTAGTATAATAGGGGGGATTTTTAGAAGATTAATTTGTTTATTTCAAATTGATATAAAAATATTAGTTGCTTATTCCTCAATTGTTCATATAAGGATTTTAATAAGGTCAATAATAACTTTAAGAAGATGGGGGTATTTAGGTGGTTATTTAATAATAATTTCTCATGGACTATGTTCTTCTGGTTTATTTTATTTAGTTAATATTTCTTATGAACGATCTAATTCTCGAAGTTTATATATTAATAAAGGTTTAATTAATTATTTTCCATCATTAAGATTAATATGATTTTTTTTGTGTTCTTCAAATTTATCCTTTCCTCCTTCTTTAAATTTATTTAGTGAAGTTATAATATTTAATTCTTTAATTTTATGAAGAAAATATTTAATTTTTATATTAATATTTTTATTATTTTTTAGAGCTTCTTATAGATTATATTTGTATAGTTTTAGACAACATGGGAAAATTAATTTATTAAATTATACATTTAAAAGAGTTTTAGTAATTGAATATTTTGTATTAATATTACATTGAATCCCATTAAATTTTTTATTTTTAATAATGATAATTTTTATTTAATTTAAATAGTTTAATTAAAAAATATTGATTTGTGGAATCAAAGTTATAAAATTTATTTTAAATTAATGATTTTTTATTTATTTGTAATTTATATATTTATATTTATATTATTATTTTTTTTTTTATCATTATATTTATTAATTAATAAAATAGTATTTTTTATTGAGTATGAATTTTTAAATTTATTTTCTTTAAAAATAGAATATTTAATTTTAGTGGATTGAATTTCAATAATATTTATTAGAGTTATTTTATTAATTTCTTGTATAGTAATTTTGTATAGAATTGAGTATATAAGTAAGGATTTTAATATTAAACGTTTTATATATTTAGTGATAATATTTGTTTTATCAATAATTTTAATAATTATTAGGCCTAATATAATTAGAATTTTATTTGGATGAGATGGGCTAGGGCTTGTTTCTTATTGTTTAGTAATTTTTTATCAAAATGAAAGTAGATTTAATTCAGGAATAGTAACTGTTTTAATAAATCGAATTGGAGATATTATGATTATTTTTTTGATTGGGTTAATAATTTTTAAAGGTTCCTGAAATTTGATATATTTATTTGAAGTAAATAATTTAATAATTTTATTATTAATTGTGGCAGCTTTTACAAAAAGAGCTCAAATTCCATTTTCTTCTTGACTTCCTATAGCTATAGCCGCACCAACCCCAGTATCTTCATTAGTTCACTCTTCAACTTTAGTGACAGCAGGAGTTTATTTATTAATTCGTTTAAATTATTTAATGTTAAACTCAGTTTATTTTATAAACTTAATTATATTAATTTCAATTTTTACAATATTTATATCTGGATTAGGGGCAAATTTTGAGTTTGATTTAAAAAAAATTATTGCTTTATCAACTTTAAGACAATTAGGGATTATAATATTTAGGCTTTCAATTGGTTTATCAAAAATTTCTTATTTTCACTTATTATCCCATGCAATATTTAAATCTATATTATTTATAAGAGCAGGGGTTATTATCCATAATATACTAGGTAATCAGGATATTCGATTTTTAAGAATAATTTTATATAATATACCATTAATTAGAATAATTTTTATTTGTTCATCATTTTCTTTATGTGGAATTCCCTTTATAGCAGGTTTTTTTTCAAAGGATTTAATTTTAGAAATATTTTTAATAAGAAAAATAAATAAATTTATTTACTTGATATTATTTATATCAATAGGTTTAACAGTAATATATTCATTTCGTTTAATTTATTATTCATTTATTAAATTTAATAGAATTAGAATTTTTATAAAATTTAAAAATTTAAGAAGATTTATAATTTATTCAATATTTATTATGTATGTAATGTCAATTATTTTTGGTTCAATTTTAAGATGATTGTTATTTTCAATAAAAAATTTAATTTATTTAACAAAAATATTTAAATTAATAATTTTTATTTTTATAGTTATTGGGATATTTTTAGGATTATTTATTTCTAAATATTTTTTTTATAAAATTAAAATATTAAATTTATTTTATTTTTTTATATTTATAATATGATTTATATTATTAATTTATAATATTGGGGGTAAGAAAATTATAAAATTTTCTAGAATTTTAGTTAATTTAAATGAATTTGGGTGAAATGAATTTTTTTGTGGAATTATATTTATTAAATATATTAAAGAAATTTTCCAATTTGATTTATTTAAAAAAAATTTTTTTTATTTAGTGGTTTTAATTATATATATATTATTATTAATTTTTTTAATTTTTTAATTTAAATAGCTTAATTAAAGTTTAATATTGAAAATATTAAGATGATTTTTAAAAAAAATTTTTAAATAAAAATTTATAAATATTTTAATTAAATATTAATTTTATATTGAAAATATAATGTTTTTTAAACTATATAAATTTTTTTAAAAAAAAAATAAAAATGGATTTTAACCATAAATTAAGAAGTTAGAAATTTCTATTTGTTCATACTTATTTTATTAATTAATTGGAATTTTTTTTCAATTTAATTATTAACAATAATTTACCTCTAAATTTGGTTTCAATTAAAAGAGGTATTATCTATATTTCAAGTCGAAATTGAATAAATTATTTATTTTACTTAAAATTATTAAGGTATATTGATATAATAATCAATTTAAATTAATTGCAAATTAAAATTTTATACCCTTATTTTAATCATTTTAATGCCCCATCTTTTCATTCAATATAAAGACCAAAAAGTAAAATGAAAATAAAAAATATTAATATTAAGAAATTTTTTTCATTTAGAATAAAATTAAATGAAGGGATTAAAGGGAAAAAAATAATTACTTCAATATCAAAAATTAAAAAAATAATTCTAATTATGTAAAATTGGATAGAAAAAGGCAGACGAGTGGAGGATAAAGGGTCAAATCCACATTCAAAGGGGGAATTTTTTTCCCGATTAATTAAATTATTTTTTGAAATTAAAAAGTTTAATGTTATTAAAATTAAGCAAATAATTCTATAAATTATTAAAATTAAAATTATTATATAGATTATTTAAACTAAAATTTTTTTAGACTTTTTAATTGGAAATTAAATTTACTTTTTATAATATTTAAATAATAATTTCATCAGTAAAGACTAATAAATACAAATAATCATACTACATCAACAAAATGTCAATATCAGGCTCTAGCTTCAAATCCAAAATGATGATTTTGGGAAAATTGATTATTGAATAATCGAATTATAATAATTATAATAAAAATAGTCCCAATTATTACATGTAAACCATGAAATCCAGTAATTATGAAAAAAGTTGTTCCAAATGATGAGTCAGCAATTGTAAAAAATGATTCCTTATACTCAATAAATTGAAGTAAAGAAAAATAAATTCCTAAAAAAATTGTTAAGTTTAAAGCTAAAAAGCTTTCTTTAAAATTTTTAAAGATTAATCTATAATGACTTCATGTAATTGAGACCCCTGAGGATAATAAAATAATTGTGTTTAATAAGGGGATGTTATAAGGGTTAAATAAAATTAAATTTTTTGGGGGTCAAATTATTCCAATTTCAATATTTGGGGCTAAAGAGATATGAAAAAATGCTCAAAAAAATGAAATAAAAAAAAAAATTTCTGATGTAATAAATAATAATATTCCTAATTGTATTAATTTTTTAACTTCAATAGTATGTATACCTTGGAAAGTTCTTTCGCGAATGATATCTCGTCATCATTGATACATTACTAAAATTGATGTAATAAATCCTATTGATAGTAAATTTAAAGAAAATTCGTGGAATATTTTAATTACCCCAATTAATATAATTATTAAATTAAATGATATAATTAAAGGTCATGGACTTGAAGTTACAAGGTGAAAGGGGTGATTATAGGATAATTTATTCATTTAAATTTTAGTTAGTTTCTTTTGTGTATAAAGTTCTTAAAATTGAAAAAACATAAGATTGGATAATTGAAACTCTAATTTCTAAAATTAGTAAAATAATTTGGATTAAAATTACTATTAAGGTAATAAAAAGTAATGGGCAGATTGCTCTTTCACTTAATAAAGTTAATAAAAGGTGACCAGCAATTATATTTGCTGTTAAGCGAATTGCTAAAGTTCCAGGGCGGATAATAACCCTAATTGTTTCAATTAAAACTATGAAAGGTATTAATAAAATTGGAGTTCCTTGGGGAATTATATGGGAAAATATATAATTTGTATTATTTAATCACCCAAAAATTATTAAACTAATTCATAAAGGTAATGATAAACTAATAGAAAAAATTAGATGTCTTGATCTTGTAAAAATATATGGGAATAATCCTATAAAATTATTAAAAAAAATAAATATTAACAAAGCTGAAAAAAATAATCTATTTAAATAATTAAATTTATTTATTAAAATAATTTTAAATTCATTGTAAATTTTGTAAATTAAATTTATAAAAAATTTAGAAAGTCGATTTGAGTTTAATCAGTATAATATTGGTATTAAATAAAAAATAGTAAATGAAGAAATTCAATTTAATTCAAAAACTCTATTTGTATTTGTGTCAAAAATAGAAAATAAATTTGCTATCATTTTAAATAAAAAATTTGGTAATTTTTAATTTTTTTAAAATTTTTGTAGTTAATTAAATTATAAAAATTTATAAATGAAATATAAAAAATAAAAATTATTATAAATATAATATTTAAGATTAATCAATTATAAGGGGCTATTTGAGGAATTTTTTTAAAAAAAATAAAAAATATTAAATATTTTAATAATTTTAAATTGACAATTTAATGTTATTTTAACTAATTTTTTTCATTAAGAGTATTATTAAAATACTATATTTGATTTAAGAGATCAAAACTTAAAATTCAGCCACTTAATGATAAAATTATTATTTTAATTCATTGTATAAAGTTTATATTTGAAGTTCTTTCAATTACAATAGGTATAAAACTATGATTTATTCCACAGATTTCTGAGCATTGACCAAAAAATAATCCTGGGCGATTGATTCATATTAAAGTTTGGTTAATTCGCCCAGGAATTGCATCAATTTTAATTCCTAGTGATGGTACAGTTCATGAATGAATTACATCAGATGAATTAATTAAAATTCGAATTTGATTTTTTAATGGGATAATTATTCGATTATCTACATCAAGTAGGCGAAAATTATTAATTTTTGAAAATTGGGTTATGAATGAATTAAATTCAATATTTTTAAAATCTGAATATTCATAACTTCAATATCATTGGTGCCCAATTGATTTAATAGAAATAGTTGGGGAATTAATTTCATCAGTTAAATAAAGAATTTTTAAGGATGGAATAGCTAAATAAATTAAAATAATTATAGGAAAAATTGTTCAAATTATTTCAATTAAATGATTTTGTAGGATAAATTTATTAATTAATTTATTAAATAATATTGATAAAATAATATAAAGAATAGAAATTATAATAATTAATAAAATTATTATAGCATAATCATTAAAAAAAATTAAATTTTCTATAGAGGGGGAATTTGAATCTTGAAGATTAACTATTGATCATGAGGTAATTTCTAAAAAAAATATATATATATTTTATAAATGAAGTTTAAATTCATTGCACTAATCTGCCATATTAGAATTTATTTAAAATAATAGGGATTTCATTAAATCTATGATTTAATGGGGGATATTTTTGTATTCATTCAATTGAGGAATTTATAAAAATAGAAAAAATATTTAATCGTTGGGATGATAATCTTTCTCAAATAATGAAAATAAAAAAGATTATTCTAATTATTGATGAAATAGATCCGATTGAAGATAAAATATTTCATGATAAGAAAAAATCGGGGTAATCTGAATATCGTCGAGGTATTCCACTTAAACCTAAAAAATGTTGAGGAAAGAAAGTTAAATTTACTCTATAAAATATACAAAAAAATTGAATTTTTAGTCATTTTTTATGTATAGAAATTCCAGTTATTAATGGATATCAATAAATAAATCCTCCAATAATAGCAAATACAGCCCCTATTGATAAAACATAATGGAAATGAGCCACTACATAGTAGGTGTCATGTAAAATAATATCAATTGAAGAATTAGCTAAAATTACACCTGTTAATCCTCCAATAGTAAAAAGGAAAACAAATCCTATAGATCAAAGATTAGTTGGTTTAAAATTTATTTTTATTCCATGGATTGTTGCTAATCATCTAAATACTTTAATCCCTGTTGGGATTGCAATAATTATTGTAGCGGATGTAAAATAAGCTCGTGTATCAACATCTATACCAATTGTAAATATATGATGAGCTCACACAATAAATCCTAAAAATCCAATAGTTAATATTGCATAAATTATTCCAATTGACCCAAATGTTTCTTTTTTACCACTTTCATTAAAAATTATATGTGAAATTATACCAAATCCTGGGAGAATTAAAATATAAACTTCAGGGTGACCAAAGAATCAAAATAAATGTTGGTATAAAATTGGGTCCCCCCCCCCTGAAGGGTCAAAGAAAGATGTATTTAAATTTCGATCTGTTAATAATATTGTGATAGCTCCAGCTAAAACTGGAACAGCAAGTAAAAGAAGAATTGCTGTAATTTGGATAGATCACACAAATAAGGTTATTTGTTCAAGAGTTGACCCTAAAATTTTTATATTTAAAATTGTTGTGATAAAATTAATTGCTCCTATAATAGAGGATATTCCAGCTATATGGAGGGAAAAAATTGCTATATCAACAGAATTTCCTTCATGATTTAAGTTTAATGATAAAGGGGGGTATACTGTTCATCCTGTTCCAACCCCTTGATTAGATAAATTTCTTAAAATTAAAAGGGTTAAAGATGGTGGTAGTAATCAAAATCTTATGTTATTTATACGTGGAAAGGCTATATCAGGAGCCCCTAATATTAAAGGAATTAATCAATTTCCAAACCCCCCAATTATAATTGGTATAACTATAAAAAAAATTATAATAAATGCATGTGCTGTAACTATTGAATTATAAATTTGATCATTATTAATTAGGAAACCTGGATTTCCTAATTCTAAACGAATAATTAAACTTATTGAAGATCCAATTATTCCTGATCATATACCAAATATAAAATATAAAATTCCAATATCTTTATGATTTGTGGAAAATAATCATTTTTTCATAAAATTTTTAATTTAACAAAAAATATTAAATTGCAAATTTGAATATATATATATAAATTTATATAAAATTTTAGTGTTATGTCTGATTAAAGTAATAAATTGTAAATTTATTTAAAAGATAAATTTATCTTTAATACTATAAAATTTAAATTATTTAAAAATTTAATTTTAACTTTGAAGGTTAATAGTTTAAAAATTAACTTAAAATTTTAGAATATTCAAATGTTTATAATTCATAAATTTAGGGATACTATAATTATAAAAAAATTTAATGTTTTTATTTTATTTAAATTGAAAAATTTGTTAAAGATTATTATTTTATTATTAATATTTAATAGTATAATAAATGAGATTAAAATGCGAGTATAAAATGTAAATCTTAATAATGAGGATATTAATAAGATTAATAAAATTATTAAATTGTTATTTAAATTTAAGAAATGAAGGGATATTCATTTTATTAGGAATCCAAATATTGGGGGTATTCCTCTAATTGAAAATAAATTTATTAATATTAAAAATTTTAAGATTTTAAAATTATTTAAGAGATATAATTGGTTTAAGTAAAAAATATTTAATTTTAAAAAAGAAATTATAATTGAAAAATTAATAATTGAGTATATGATGAAATAATTAATTCATATAATTTCTCTAATTAAAAAGTTTATTATTATTCAACTTATATGATTAATTGAAGAGTAGCTTAAAATTAAACGAATTGATTGATGATTTAAACCAAAAATAGATCTAATAATTGATGAAGAAATAATTGAAAAATAAATTATTTTTTCATTAAAATTATATATTAATAAAATAAAAGGGGAAATTTTTTGTCAAGTTGATAAAATTAAGCATCTTAATCAATTTATGTTATTTATTAAGTTAATAAATCAAAAATGGAATGGGGCAGCTCCAATTTTAATTAATAGAGATAGATTAATTAAAATATTTATAAATAAAAAAATATTAGACTTAAAATTATTAAATATAATTATTTGTAAATTAGATGATAAAATTAAAATAGAGGATCTTATTGATTGAATAATAAAGTATTTTATTGAAATTTCCTTATAGAATTTATTTAAATAGATAATTAATGGAATAAATCTTATTAAATTTAATTCTAAAGATATTCAAATTGAGAATCAAGAGTTTAAAGAAATTGATAAAAATGGGGAAATTATTAAAGAAGGAATAATATATATTCAAATAAATGAGAAAAAAATTATATATATATATATATATATATATATATATTAATGTATGATGCATATTAATTTTTGAAGTTAAAAGGGAAAGTTTAATTCTTTTATATGTAAATAAAGGTATAAAATACATGATTTATTCTATCAAAATAATCCTTTTTCAGGCACTTTATTTAAATAAAGAAGATTAGATCTATATTTAGGGTATGAACCTAAAAGCTTAAATTTAGCTTATCTTTATATATATATATATATATATATATATATATATTAGGGAAATAAACTTAAGTTATAAAATAAACTTAAGTTATAAAATAAACTTAAGTTATAAAATAAACTTAAGTTATAAAATAAACTTAAGTTATAAAATAAACTTAAGTTATAAAATAAACTTAAGTTATAAAATAAACTTAAGTTATAAAATAAACTTAAGTTATAAAATAAACTTAAGTTATAAAATAAACTTAAGTTATAAAATAAACTTAAGTTATAAAATAAACTTAAGTTATAAAATAAATTTAAGTTATAAAATAAACTTAAGTTATAAAATAAACTTAAGTTATAAAATAAACTTAAGTTATAAAATAAACTTAAGTTATAAAATAAACTTAAGTTATAAAATAAACTTAAGTTATAAAATAAACTTAAGTTATAAAATAAACTTAAGTTATAAAATAAACTTAAGTTATAAAATAAACTTAAGTTATAAAATAAACTTAAGTTATAAAATAAACTTAAGTTATAAAATAAACTTAAGTTATAAAATAAACTTAAGTTATAAAATAAACTTAAGTTATAAAATAAACTTAAGTTATAAAATAAATTTAAGTTATAAAATAAATTTAAGTTATAAAATAAATTTAAGTTATAAAATAAATTTAAGTTATAAAATAAACTTAAGTTAGGGAAAATTTATATACTAAGAGAAGTTAATGTATAATTTTCTTAAATTTAGATCAAAAAATTTAATTTGGGGAAATTTATACACTAGGGGAAGTTAATGTATAATTTTCTTAAATTTAGACCAAAAAAAATTTAATTTGGGAAAATTTATACACTAGGAGAAGTTAATGTATAATTTTCTTAAATTTTTAGGAAATTTAGTCCAAAAAAAATTTAATTTGGGAAAATTTATACACTAGGGGAAGTTAATGTATAATTTTCTTAAATTTAGATCAAAAAATTTAATTTGGGGAAATTTATACACTAGGGGAAGTTAATGTATAATTTTCTTAAATTTAGACCAAAAAAAATTTAATTTGGGAAAATTTATACACTAGGAGAAGTTAATGTATAATTTTCTTAAATTTTTAGGAAATTTAGTCCAAAAAAAATTTAATTTGGGAAAATTTATACACTAGGGGAAGTTAATGTATAATTTTCTTAAATTTAGACCAAAAAAAATTTAATTTGGGGAAATTTATACACTAGGAGAAGTTAATGTATAATTTTCTTGAATTTTTAGAAAATTTGG
The DNA here is from genome assembly GCA_946863875.1 of Alloplasta piceator. Taxonomy (NCBI): domain Eukaryota; kingdom Metazoa; phylum Arthropoda; class Insecta; order Hymenoptera; family Ichneumonidae; genus Alloplasta; species Alloplasta piceator. The sequence continues at coordinate 25,208,468 of OX333077.1, read as the reverse complement.
ACCAAAAAAAATTTAATTTGGGAAAATTTATATACTAAGAGAAGTTAATGTATAATTTTCTTAAATTTAGTTTAAAAAAATTTAATTTGGGAAAATTTATACACTAGGAGAAGTTAATGTATAATTTTCTTAAATTTAGTCCAAAAAAAATTTAATTTGGGAAAATTTATACACTAGGGGAAGTTAATGTATAATTTTCTTAAATTTTTAGGAAATTTAGTCCAAAAAAAATTTAATTTGGGAAAATTTATACACTAGGGGAAGTTAATGTATAATTTTCTTAAATTTTTAGGAAATTTAGACCAAAAAAAATTTAATTTGGGAAAATTTATACATTAGGGGAAGTTAATGTATAATTTTCTTAAATTTAGATCAAAAAAAATTTAATTTGGGAAAATTTATACACTAGGAGAATGTACAATTTTCTTAAATTTTTAGGAAATTTATACACTAGGAGAAGTTAATGTATAATTTTCTTAAATTTAGACCAAAAAAAAATTTAATTTGGGAAAATTTATACACTAGGAGAAGTTAATGTATAATTTTCTTAAATTTTTAGTAAATTTAGACCAAAAAAAATTTAATTTGGGAAAATTTATACACTAGGAGAAGTTAATGTATAATTTTCTTAAATTTTTAGGAAATTTAGACTAAAAAAAATTTAATTTGGGAAAATTTATACACTAGGAGAAGTTAATGTATAATTTTCTTAAATTTAGTCCAAAAAATTTAATTTGGGAAAATTTAAACACTAGGAGAAGTTAATGTATAATTTTCTTAAATTTTTAGAAAATTTAGACCAAAAAAAATTTAATTTGGGAAAATTTATACACTAGGAGAAGTTAATGTATAATTTTCTTAAATTTAGACCAAAAAAAATTAATGTGGGGAAAATTTATACACTAGGAGAAGTTAATGTATAATTTTCTTAAATTTAGTCCAAAAAAATTTAATTTGGGAAAATTTATACACTAGGAGAAGTTAATGTATAATTTTCTTAAATTTTTAGAAAATTTAGACCAAAAAAAATTTAATTTGGGAAAATTTATACACTAGGAGAAGTTAATGTATAATTTTCTTAAATTTAGACCAAAAAAAATTAATGTGGGGAAAATTTATACACTAGGAGAAGTTAATGTATAATTTTCTTAAATTTAGACCAAAAAAAATTAATGTGGGGAAAATTTATACACTAGGAGAAGTTAATGTATAATTTTCTTAAATTTAGCCCAAAAAAATTTAATTTGGGAAAATTTATACACTAGGAGAAGTTAATGTATAATTTTCTTAAATTTAGACCAAAAAAAATTAATGTGGGGAAAATTTATACACTAGGAGAAGTTAATGTATAATTTTCTTAAATTTTTAGAAAATTTAGACCAAAAAAAATTTAATTTGGGAAAATTTATACACTAGGAGAAGTTAATGTATAATTTTCTTAAATTTAGCCCAAAAAAATTTAATTTGGGAAAATTTATACACTAGGAGAAGTTAATGTATAATTTTCTTAAATTTAGCCCAAAAAAATTTAATTTGGGAAAATTTATACACTAGGAGAAGTTAATGTATAATTTTCTTAAATTTAGCCCAAAAAAATTTAATTTGGGAAAATTTATACACTAGGAGAAGTTAATGTATAATTTTCTTAAATTTAGACCAAAAAAAATTAATGTGGGGAAAATTAATACACTAGGGGAAGTTAATGTATAATTTTCTTAAATTTAGACCAAAAAAAATTTAATTTGGGAAAATTTATACACTAGGAGAAGTTAATGTATAATTTTCTTAAATTTAGTCCAAAAAAATTTAATTTGGGAAAATTTATACACTAGGAGAAGTTAATGTATAATTTTCTTAAATTTAGACCAAAAAAAATTAATGTGGGGAAAATTAATACACTAGGGGAAGTTAATGTATAATTTTCTTAAATTTAGACCAAAAAAAATTTAATTTGGGAAAATTTATACACTAGGAGAAGTTAATGTATAATTTTCTTAAATTTAGTCCAAAAAAATTTAATTTGGGAAAATTTATACACTAGGAGAAGTTAATGTATAATTTTCTTAAATTTTTAGAAAATTTAGACCAAAAAAAATTTAATTTGGGAAAATTTATATACTAGGAGAAGTTAATGTATAATTTTCTTAAATTTAGACCAAAAAAAATTAATGCGGGGAAATTTATACACTAGGGGAAGTTAATGTATAATTTTCTTAAATTTAGGCCAAAAAAATTTAATTTGGGAAAATTTATACATTAGGAGAAGTTAATGTATAATTTTCTTAAATTTTTAGAAAATTTAGACCAAAAAAATTTAATTTGGGAAAATTTATACACTAGGAGAAGTTAATGTATAATTTTCTTAAATTTAGACCAAAAAAAATTAATGTGGGGAAATTTATACACTAGGGGAAGTTAATGTATAATTTTCTTAAATTTAGGCCAAAAAAAATTTAATTTGGGAAAATTTATACATTAGGAGAAGTTAATGTATAATTTTCTTAAATTTTTAGAAAATTTAGCCCAAAAAAATTTAATTTGGGAAAATTTATACACTAGGAGAAGTTAATGTATAATTTTCTTAAATTTAGACCAAAAAAAATTAATGTGGGGAAAATTTATACACTAGGAGAAGTTAATGTATAATTTTCTTAAATTTAGACCAAAAAAATTTAATTTGGGAAAATTTATACACTAGGAGAAGTTAATGTATAATTTTCTTAAATTTAGACCAAAAAAAATTAATGTGGGGAAAATTTATACACTAGGAGAAGTTAATGTATAATTTTCTTAAATTTAGGCTAAAAAAAATTAATGTGGGAAAATTTATACACTAGGAGAAGTTAATGTATAATTTTCTTAAATTTTAGAAAATTTAGTCCAAAAAAAATTTAATTTGGGAAAATTTATACACTAGAAGAAGTTAATGTACAATTTTCTTAAATTTTAGAAAATTATATAAAAAAAATTAAATTTTTTTTCAAATTACTGAATTTGGGGGGGTAAAATAAAAATTTGCAAAAAATGAAATTTTTTAAAATTAAAATTTTGTATTTGGGTAATTTTCGTGTTAAAAAAATTTTTAAAAAAAAATTTTTAAAAAAAAATTAAAAAAATTAAAAAATTTGGGAAATTTTTAAAAACTTTAAAAAAAGGATTTATTTATAAAGTTTTGGGGTAATATTTTTATATTTTAGAATAAAAAAAGTATTAATATAATTTTTTATGTTAATTGAATACTTTTACTTTTTTAAAAAAATTTAAAAATTTTTAAAAAAAAAAATTGTTTGCATTGCTTAAAATTAATACATTACTAATATATAAATGTATAAAATTTATTTATATTTTAATGTATGATATATTTATATATAATAAGTTTATACATATCCAAGGCTATTTTTAATAAAAATAATTATAATAATAAATTTATTAACGATAATTTAACCATTAGTAATTATTTATTTTTATTAAAAATAGATAATTATTATAAAAATATCATATTCATTATTGTTATTAATTAAATTTATTATCCTATTTACATTAAAACCTATTCATTATATTAATTCATTTAGTATTTTATATAAGAATTTAATTATTAAAGGCTTATAATATCTATTTATAATAAATAATTTATATATTATTATGAGTTAGATAAAACGATCTTTAAGAACTATAAATATACTGAACCTATATATGCGTTTCAATGCTTTATAGAAATAAAGAAATAAGAGAATCATTAGAAAAATAAATAATTATTATTGTATACAAATATAAATATTACATTAATATTAAATATTTATATTAATTTATACATTTAAATTATTAAAATAATTGTTTAATTAACATATATACATTTATACATATGTATATATATAAATGAACATATTAATATAAATTATTTAAATTAAATAAAGTGAATATATTAATTAAAAATTTAATGTAAAAAAAAAAAAAAAAAAATATATAATATATTTAATTAAAAATAATTATTTATATTAAATTAAATAATTTATTATGCGTTTTTGAATTTTTTTTTACAATTGAGTAAATTTAATTTTTGGATTTTGAAAATTTAATATTTTAAAATATTAAAAATTAATTTTATTTTGCGGAAATTTAAAATTTAGAAGGGGTAAATAAATTTAATTTTTGGATTTTAAAAATTTAATTTTTAGATTTTGAAAATTTAATTTTTAGATTTTGAAAATTTAATTTTTAGATTTTGAAAATTTAATTTTTGAATTTTGAAAATTTAATTTTTGAATTTTGAAAATTTAATTTTTAGATTTTGAAAATTTAATTTTTGAATTTTGAAAATTGAATTTTGAAAATTTAATTTTTGAATTTTGAAAATTTAATTTTTGAATTTTGAAAATTTAATTTTTGATTTTTGAAAATTTAGAATTTTAAAAAATTTATTAATAATAAAAATTAAATTAAATTATTCAGTGTTTATAATTTAATTGTTAAAACTTATTAATAATAAAAATTAAATTAAATTATTCAGTGTTTATAATTTGATTGTTAAAATTTACTAGTAATAAAAATTAAATTAAATTATTCAATGTTTATAATTTAATTGTTAAAACTTATTAATAATAAAAATTAAATTAAATTATTCAGTGTTTATAATTTAATTGTTAAAACTTATTAATAATAAAAATTAAATTAAACTATTAAGTGTTTATAATTTAATTGTTAAAACTTATTAATAATAAAAATTAAATTAAATTATTCAGTGTTTATAATTTAATTGTTAAAACTTATTAATAATAAAAATTAAATTAAATTATTCAGTGTTTATAATTTAATTGTTAAAACTTATTAATAATAAAAATTAAATTAAATTATTCAGTGTTTATAATTTAATTGTTAAAACTTATTAATAATAAAAATTAAATTAAATTATTCAGTGTTTATAATTTAATTGTTAAAACTTATTAATAATAAAAATTAAATTAAACTACTAAGTGTTTATAATTTAATTGTTAAAACTTATTAATAATAAAAATTAAATTAAATTATTCAATGTTTATAATTTAATTGTTAAAACTTATTAATAATAAAAATTAAATTAAACTATTAAGTGTTTATAATTTAATTGTTAAAACTTATTAATAATAAAAATTAAATTAAATTATTCAATGTTTATAATTTAATTGTTAAAACTTATTAATAATAAAAATTAAATTAAACTATTAAGTGTTTATAATTTAATTGTTAAAACTTATTAACAATAAAAATTAAATTAAATTATTCAATGTTTATAATTTAATTGTTAAAACTTATTAATAATAAAAATTAAATTAAATTATTCAATGTTTATAATTTAATTGTTAAAACTTATTAATAATAAAAATTAAATTAAATTATTCAGTGTTTATAATTTAATTGTTAAAACTTATTAATAATAAAAATTAAATTAAATTATTAAGTGTTTATAATTTAACTGTTAAAACTTATTAATAATAAAAATTAAATTAAATTATTCAGTGTTTATAATTTAATTGTTAAAACTTATTAATAATAAAAATTAAATTAAATTATTCAGTGTTTATAATTTAATTGTTAAAACTTATTAATAATAAAAATTAAATTAAATTATTCAGTGTTTATAATTTAATTGTTAAAACTTATTAATAATAAAAATTAAATTAAATTATTCAGTGTTTATAATTTAATTGTTAAAACTTATTAATAATAAAAATTAAATTAAATTATTAAGTGTTTATAATTTAACTGTTAAAACTTATTAATAATAAAAATTAAATTAAATTATTCAGTGTTTATAATTTAATTGTTAAAACTTATTAATAATAAAAATTAAATTAAATTATTCAGTGTTTATAATTTAATTGTTAAAACTTATTAATAATAAAAATTAAATTAAATTATTCAGTGTTTATAATTTAATTGTTAAAACTTATTAATAATAAAAATTAAATTAAACTATTAAGTGTTTATAATTTAATTGTTAAAACTTATTAATAATAAAAATTAAATTAAATTATTCAATGTTTATAATTTAATTGTTAAAACTTATTAATAATAAAAATTAAATTAAACTATTAAGTGTTTATAATTTAATTGTTAAAACTTATTAATAATAAAAATTAAATTAAATTATTCAGTGTTTATAATTTAATTGTTAAAACTTATTAATAATAAAAATTAAATTAAACTATTAAGTGTTTATAATTTAATTGTTAAAACTTATTAACAATAAAAATTAAATTAAATTATTCAATGTTTATAATTTAATTGTTAAAACTTATTAATAATAAAAATTAAATTAAATTATTCAATGTTTATAATTTAATTGTTAAAATTTATTAATAATAAAAATTAAATTAAATTATTCAGTGTTTATAATTTAATTGTTAAAACTTATTAATAATAAAAATTAAATTAAATTATTCAGTGTTTATAATTTAATTGTTAAAACTTATTAATAATAAAAATTAAATTAAACTATTAAGTGTTTATAATTTAATTGTTAAAACTTATTAATAATAAAAATTAAATTAAATTATTCAATGTTTATAATTTAATTGTTAAAACTTATTAATAATAAAAATTAAATTAAATTATTAAGTGTTTATAATTTAATTGTTAAAACTTATTAATAATAAAAATTAAATTAAATTATTCAGTGTTTATAATTTAATTGTTAAAACTTATTAATAATAAAAATTAAATTAAACTATTAAGTGTTTATAATTTAATTGTTAAAACTTATTAATAATAAAAATTAAATTAAATTATTCAATGTTTATAATTTAATTGTTAAAACTTATTAATAATAAAAATTAAATTAAACTATTAAGTGTTTATAATTTAATTGTTAAAACTTATTAATAATAAAAATTAAATTAAATTATTCAGTGTTTATAATTTAATTGTTAAAACTTATTAATAATAAAAATTAAATTAAACTATTAAGTGTTTATAATTTAATTGTTAAAACTTATTAACAATAAAAATTAAATTAAATTATTCAATGTTTATAATTTAATTGTTAAAACTTATTAATAATAAAAATTAAATTAAATTATTCAATGTTTATAATTTAATTGTTAAAATTTATTAATAATAAAAATTAAATTAAATTATTCAGTGTTTATAATTTAATTGTTAAAACTTATTAATAATAAAAATTAAATTAAATTATTCAGTGTTTATAATTTAATTGTTAAAACTTATTAATAATAAAAATTAAATTAAACTATTAAGTGTTTATAATTTAATTGTTAAAACTTATTAATAATAAAAATTAAATTAAATTATTCAATGTTTATAATTTAATTGTTAAAACTTATTAATAATAAAAATTAAATTAAATTATTAAGTGTTTATAATTTAATTGTTAAAACTTATTAATAATAAAAATTAAATTAAATTATTTAGTGTTTATAATTTAATTGTTAAAACTTATTAATAATAAAAATTAAATTAAACTATTAAGTGTTTATAATTTAATTGTTAAAACTTATTAATAATAAAAATTAAATTAAATTATTAAGTGTTTATAATTTAATTGTTAAACTTATTAATAATAAAAATTAAATTAAATTATTTAGTGTTTATAATTTAATTGTTAAAACTTATTAATAATAAAAATTAAATTAAACTATTAAGTGTTTATAATTTAATTGTTAAAACTTATTAATAATAAAAATTAAATTAAATTATTTAGTGTTTATAATTTAATTGTTAAAACTTATTAATAATAAAAATTAAATTAAACTATTAAGTGTTTATAATTTAATTGTTAAAACTTATTAATAATAAAAATTAAATTAAATTATTCAGTGTTTATAATTTAATTAAATTTATATATATATATATATATATATATATATATATATATATATATATATATATATATATATATATATATATATATATATAAACAAATTAGATATTAAAATTAAATTTTTTATATAAAATAAACAAATTTTTAAAAATTTGCTTAAAATTAAAAAAATTTAATTTTAGTTTAAATATTAATTTAAATTTTTATTTATTTAAATTTAATTTTAAATGATTATATATATATATATATATATATATATTTATATAACTAAATTTAAATAATTTTTAAAAATTTAATATTTAAAATTAAGGATTAAATAATTTTATACTTAGAATATAATTTTAATATAAATAAAAATTGTGCCAGCAATTGCGGTTAAACAATTTATGTAAATTAATGTTTTTAATTTAAATTTAATTGATAATATATATATATATATATAATATATATATATATATATATATAAGTAAAAATTTATAGTGAAATATCAATTTTTATTTAAATTATATTTTTTTTTAATTGATAATTTAAATTTTTTTGCATAAACTAGGATTAGATACCCTATTATAAATTTTTTTAAAAAAATTAAATAATTTAGTATTAATTGGTAAATCACTAAACTTAAAAAATTTGGCGGTATTTTATTCTATTTAGAGGAATTTGTTTAATAATTGATAATACACGATAGGAAATACTTTTATTTAAAATTTATATATTTTCGTTAAAATAATTTTTTAAAAATATTATTGATAAAAATAGTATATATATATATATATAGAGGAATTCAGATCAAAATGTAGTTTTATAAAAGTTAAAATGAGTTACAATAAAATTTTAATTAAACGGAAAATTTAATTTAATTTTAAATATAAAGGAGGATTTAAAAGTAAATTTATTAAATTTTTTAAATTGATAAAGTTTTAAAATATGTACATATTGCCCGTCATTTTCATTTAAAATGAAACAAGTCGTAACAAAGTAAAAATATTGGAAAATATTTTTAGAATTTTTAAATTTAGTTTATTTATAAAATATATTATTTACAATAATAAGAATTAATTTAATTTTAAGTTTAAATTTAATTTTTATTAATTTAATAAATAATATATATATATATATATATATATATATATATGAAAAATTGATTTATTTTAAAAAAAATAATTTTAAAAATTTATTTATTTTAGTATTTTTTTAAAAAAAAATAATATTTTTTATAATATAGTATTGAAAAAGAAATTTAAAAATTATTTAGTTTATATTTTAAAAATAAAAATTAATTTTTTTTTCCTTTTGTATCAGGATTGATTTAAATAAAATATTATTTTAAAATTTCTCGAATAAATAAGATTTAATTAAATAATTTATTTAATGTAAAATAATTATTTTAAATATTTAATTAGAAGTGAAATGTTTATCGTTTATTTATATATCTAGTAATTTAATAAATTAATTTAATTTAGATAAATATTATATATATATATATATATATATATATATATATTAAAATAAATAATTAATTTTTATTATTTATTAAATATATTTATTTAAAATTTAAGGGTTAATCTTTGAATTTTTTATTAAAATTTATATAATATATTTATATGTATAATATATATATATATATATATATAATATTGAAAATTTATTTTATTAATATAAATGTTATAATTTATTTATTTTTAAAAATTAAAATTTAATTTAAATTTAAATATTTATTAAATAAAAATTTATTAATTAATTTAAAATTTATAAAATGATTAAATTAGTATATAAAATAAATTTGAATATAAAATTTTTATGAATTTGAATTTAAGAATTAAACAAATTTTATTTAATTATAATTATTTCCACCTGTTTAACAAAAACATGTCTTTTTGAAAATAATTTAAAGTTTGGCCTGCTCAATGATATTTTAAATAGCTGCAGTATTTTAACTGTACAAAGGTAGCATAATCAATAGTTTTTTAATTGAAAGCTAGAATGAATGGTTTGATGAGATATAAATTATTTTAATTTAATTATTAGAATTTTTTTTTTAATTAAAAAGTTAAATTGATTTTAAAAGACGAGAAGACCCTATAGATTTTTATATTTTATGTATAATTGAGAGAATTATTTTAGTTACTTTTTTTATATTTAATTTATTTAATTGGGGTGATTTTTAAATTAATAAAACTTTAATACATATTTAACAATAATAATTGAATTTTTGATCTTAAATTTTGGATTATGAAAATAAATTACCTTAGGGATAACAGCGTAATTTTTTTGGATAGTTCATATTGATAAAAAAGTTTGCGACCTCGATGTTGAATTAAGATAAAATTTAAATGGAGAAGTTTAAAATTTTTAGTCTGTTCGACTATTAAAATCTTACATGATTTGAGTTCAGATCGGTGTGAGCCAGATCGGTTTCTATCTTTAAATTATTCATAAAATATTTTTGTACGAAAGGACTTAATATTTTTAATAATTAATATATATATATATATATATATATATATATATAGGAGTAATTTTGTTATTTTGGCAGAATAGTGCGTTAAATTTAGAATTTAAAAATGTATAAATATTTTATATAAATGATATATTAAACAAATTTATATTTATTTTATATTTTTATTAATTATACTAATTTTAGTAATAATTATAATTCTGATTTCAGTTGCTTTTTTAACATTAATAGAACGTAAAATATTAAGTTATATTCAAATTCGGAAGGGGCCTAATAAATTAGGGTATATTGGGATTTTACAACCTTTTGGGGATGCTATTAAATTATTATCAAAAGAAAGTTATTTTTTATATAAATCTAATTCTTTATATTATTTTTTTTCCCCAATTTTTATATTAATTTTAACATTAATAATGTGGTTAATTTATCCTTTTTATACAAATTTAATTATATTAAATTTAGGTTTAATTTATTTAATATGTTGTTTAAGATTTAATGTTTATGGATTATTATTAACTGGGTGATCTTCTAATTCTTCTTATTCGATATTAGGATCTATTCGTTCAATATGTCAGTCTATTTCTTATGAGGTAAGTTTATCATTATTAATAATAGTTTTAATTATATTATTAGAAAGTTTTAATTTAATAAATTTAATAAATCTTCAGGAAAATTTATTTATATTAATTTATTTATGGCCATTATCAGTAATATTTTTGATTAGTTTAATAGCTGAGTTAAATCGGACTCCATTTGATTTTTCTGAGGGGGAATCAGAGTTAGTTTCAGGGTTTAATATTGAATTTATAAGAGGTAGATTTATTTTAATTTTTTTATCTGAATATTCAAGAATTTTGTTTATAAGATTTTTGTATGTAATATTTTTTTTAGGGGGTAATTTTTATAGAATTTTTTTTTATTTAAGAATAATTTTTTTACTATTTTTAATTATTTGAATGCGGGGGACATTACCTCGGTTTCGTTATGATTTATTAATGTATTTATGTTGATTAGTAATTTTACCATTTGTTTTAAATTATATATTTTTTATATTTTTTTTAAAAATTTTAAATTTTAAGTAAGATAATAGAATTTTTATTCTATATTATGTTTTCAAAACATATACTTATTCAAGTTCATTATCTATATTTTAATAGATATATTTATCTCAGAAATTTATAATAATAAAATTTATTATATAGAATAAAAAATAATTTATTGTTAAGAATTGTCTAATTTCAATAAATGGTGATTCAATAGGTTGTGATCCTAGTCATGTTAAAATAATTATTAAATTTAAGAATATTCAAAATATAATTTGATTAAATGGGTAAAATTTTATTCTTTGGAATTTATTTATGTTTATAAATGGTAAAATAGCTAAAATTAAAATTGATATTAATAGGGCAATTACTCCTCCTAATTTATTAGGGATTGAACGAAGAATGGTGTATGCAAATAGAAAATATCATTCTGGTTGAATATGAATTGGGGTAATTATTGGATTTGCTGAGATAAAATTTTCAGGATCACTAAGTAAAAATGGGGTTGTTAGATTAAATATTAAAAAAGTATAAATTAAAATTGAGAATCCTAGAAAATCTTTTCATGTAAAATATGGGTGGAATGAGATTTTTCTTAAATTTCTATTAATTCCTAATGGGTTATTAGATCCTGTTTCATGAATAAATATTAAGTGTAAAATTACTATTTTTAAAATAATAAAAGGTAAAATAAAATGGAAAGAAAAAAAGCGATTTAAAGTTGGGTTATTTACTGAGTATCCCCCCCAAATTCATTCAACAATTATTTGTCCTAAATAAGGGATAGTTGAGATTAAATTGGTAATTACAGTTGCTCCCCAAAAAGATATTTGGCCTCAAGGTAAAACATATCCTATAAAAGCTGTTATTATAGTAATTATGAAAATTATTACCCCAATAATTCAAGGTTTTAATAGTTTATAGGATCCGTAGTAAATTCCACGGCCAATATGAATATATATACATAAAAAAAATATTGAAGCTCCATTTATATGTATTAGTCGGATTAGTCATCCATAATTTACATCTTGGATAATATGAATTATTCTAATAAAAGCTAAATTTGAATTTGAGCAGTAATGTATTGAAAGTATTAAACCGGTAATAATTTGTCTAATTAAACAAATTCCAAGAATTGAGCCAAAATTTCATCAAATATTAATATTTAAGGGGGTTGGTAAATTAATAAATGTATTGTTTATAATTTTTAAGATAGAATTTTTTTTTATAATTGTTTTATTCATATAAGTATAATTGTCGTAAAGGGGAATTAAATTTATAGCAGATATTTATAATACAAATTATTGAAAAATATAAGTAGAATATTAAAGTTATTATTGATAAATAATTTAAATTATAAATTTCACTAAAATTTAATTCATTTTTTTTTTCTATAAATTTTAATAAATTTCAGGAGTCTTGGGAATTTCATAAGGTAAAATTTAATTTTTTAAATATAAACATGAAAGAAATTATGATAATAAATATTTTTAAAAGTAAATTGTTAATATTTATAAATTTTATAAATAGAAATTCATTATTTGCTAATCTAGTAATATATATATAAATAATTATTAAACCTCCAATAATAATTAAAAATAAGATAAAAGGGATTCATGATTTAAAAATTAAATTTATTTTTATTGAAATAATAATTGTTAATGATATTAGTATAATTATTAAAATTATTGGGTGGAATTTAATTTTTTTTATAGGGTATATTATAATTAATATAATTATTATATTTAATATTAATGGGTAGTTGAATATTAAAAAAATTAAAGATTTTATCATCAAAAAATAGTTTAAATAAAATATTAATTTTGGAGATTAAAGATATATCATTTATTTTTTTGAAGCTTAAAATATTTTAATTATTTTTAATTTACAAAATTAATGTTTTAGGAAATTATAAACTATTAAGCTTATTTTAAATTTTGAATTTTATTTATATTTTTTTATATTTTTATTTTCTTGTTTTATAGTATTTTTTTTTAATCATTTGTTATTAGTTTTAATTAGGATAGAATTTATTATAATTATAGTTTCATATAATTTATTTATATTATTATATTTAATTGAAATTAATATATTTTATATAATTTATTTTTTAATTTTTGTAGTTTGTGAAGGAGCTTTAGGGCTATCTTTAATTGTTTTAATAGTTCGAATTTATGGGAATGATTATATAAATTCAATAAGTTTAATAAAATGGTAAAAATTATTTTTATGATATTATTGTATTTTTTTATTATTAATAAAATTTATAAGTTTATTTTACAAATTTATTACCAAAATTTTGTTTTTATTTTATTTTTCTTATTTTTTTTAAATTTTTCTTTAAATAATTTAAATTTTTGAATAAAATTATATTATATTTATGGGGTAGATTTTTATTCATGAGGTTTAATTTTATTAAGTTTTTGAATTTTATCATTAATAATTTTAGTTAGGGTAAAAATTTTTTATATTAAGTTTTATATTTTATATATAATTTTAATAAATTTTATATTAATTTTATTAATTTTATGTTTTTCTTCATTAAATTTAATTATATTTTATATTTATTTTGAATCTAGATTAATTCCAATTTTTTTATTAATTTTAGGTTGAGGGTTTCAAGTTGAACGGGTTCAATCTGGATTTTATATAATATTATATACATTATTTGGGTCTTTTCCTTTATTTTTAATAATTATAAATTTATATATTTTAGAAAATTGTCTTATGATAAATATAATTTTTGTAAAAAAAGTTAATTTTTTTATTTATTTAAGATTAATTGGGGGGTTTTTAATTAAAATACCTATATATTTTGTTCATTTATGGTTACCAAAGGCTCATGTGGAAGCTCCAATTATAGGTTCAATAATATTAGCGGGGGTTATATTAAAATTAGGCAGTTATGGGTTAATGCGAATAATATTAATTATAATTGATTTATCTTTAAAATTTAATATTTTTTTATTAATTATTAGTATAATAGGGGGGATTTTTAGAAGATTAATTTGTTTATTTCAAATTGATATAAAAATATTAGTTGCTTATTCCTCAATTGTTCATATAAGGATTTTAATAAGGTCAATAATAACTTTAAGAAGATGGGGGTATTTAGGTGGTTATTTAATAATAATTTCTCATGGACTATGTTCTTCTGGTTTATTTTATTTAGTTAATATTTCTTATGAACGATCTAATTCTCGAAGTTTATATATTAATAAAGGTTTAATTAATTATTTTCCATCATTAAGATTAATATGATTTTTTTTGTGTTCTTCAAATTTATCCTTTCCTCCTTCTTTAAATTTATTTAGTGAAGTTATAATATTTAATTCTTTAATTTTATGAAGAAAATATTTAATTTTTATATTAATATTTTTATTATTTTTTAGAGCTTCTTATAGATTATATTTGTATAGTTTTAGACAACATGGGAAAATTAATTTATTAAATTATACATTTAAAAGAGTTTTAGTAATTGAATATTTTGTATTAATATTACATTGAATCCCATTAAATTTTTTATTTTTAATAATGATAATTTTTATTTAATTTAAATAGTTTAATTAAAAAATATTGATTTGTGGAATCAAAGTTATAAAATTTATTTTAAATTAATGATTTTTTATTTATTTGTAATTTATATATTTATATTTATATTATTATTTTTTTTTTTATCATTATATTTATTAATTAATAAAATAGTATTTTTTATTGAGTATGAATTTTTAAATTTATTTTCTTTAAAAATAGAATATTTAATTTTAGTGGATTGAATTTCAATAATATTTATTAGAGTTATTTTATTAATTTCTTGTATAGTAATTTTGTATAGAATTGAGTATATAAGTAAGGATTTTAATATTAAACGTTTTATATATTTAGTGATAATATTTGTTTTATCAATAATTTTAATAATTATTAGGCCTAATATAATTAGAATTTTATTTGGATGAGATGGGCTAGGGCTTGTTTCTTATTGTTTAGTAATTTTTTATCAAAATGAAAGTAGATTTAATTCAGGAATAGTAACTGTTTTAATAAATCGAATTGGAGATATTATGATTATTTTTTTGATTGGGTTAATAATTTTTAAAGGTTCCTGAAATTTGATATATTTATTTGAAGTAAATAATTTAATAATTTTATTATTAATTGTGGCAGCTTTTACAAAAAGAGCTCAAATTCCATTTTCTTCTTGACTTCCTATAGCTATAGCCGCACCAACCCCAGTATCTTCATTAGTTCACTCTTCAACTTTAGTGACAGCAGGAGTTTATTTATTAATTCGTTTAAATTATTTAATGTTAAACTCAGTTTATTTTATAAACTTAATTATATTAATTTCAATTTTTACAATATTTATATCTGGATTAGGGGCAAATTTTGAGTTTGATTTAAAAAAAATTATTGCTTTATCAACTTTAAGACAATTAGGGATTATAATATTTAGGCTTTCAATTGGTTTATCAAAAATTTCTTATTTTCACTTATTATCCCATGCAATATTTAAATCTATATTATTTATAAGAGCAGGGGTTATTATCCATAATATACTAGGTAATCAGGATATTCGATTTTTAAGAATAATTTTATATAATATACCATTAATTAGAATAATTTTTATTTGTTCATCATTTTCTTTATGTGGAATTCCCTTTATAGCAGGTTTTTTTTCAAAGGATTTAATTTTAGAAATATTTTTAATAAGAAAAATAAATAAATTTATTTACTTGATATTATTTATATCAATAGGTTTAACAGTAATATATTCATTTCGTTTAATTTATTATTCATTTATTAAATTTAATAGAATTAGAATTTTTATAAAATTTAAAAATTTAAGAAGATTTATAATTTATTCAATATTTATTATGTATGTAATGTCAATTATTTTTGGTTCAATTTTAAGATGATTGTTATTTTCAATAAAAAATTTAATTTATTTAACAAAAATATTTAAATTAATAATTTTTATTTTTATAGTTATTGGGATATTTTTAGGATTATTTATTTCTAAATATTTTTTTTATAAAATTAAAATATTAAATTTATTTTATTTTTTTATATTTATAATATGATTTATATTATTAATTTATAATATTGGGGGTAAGAAAATTATAAAATTTTCTAGAATTTTAGTTAATTTAAATGAATTTGGGTGAAATGAATTTTTTTGTGGAATTATATTTATTAAATATATTAAAGAAATTTTCCAATTTGATTTATTTAAAAAAAATTTTTTTTATTTAGTGGTTTTAATTATATATATATTATTATTAATTTTTTTAATTTTTTAATTTAAATAGCTTAATTAAAGTTTAATATTGAAAATATTAAGATGATTTTTAAAAAAAATTTTTAAATAAAAATTTATAAATATTTTAATTAAATATTAATTTTATATTGAAAATATAATGTTTTTTAAACTATATAAATTTTTTTAAAAAAAAAATAAAAATGGATTTTAACCATAAATTAAGAAGTTAGAAATTTCTATTTGTTCATACTTATTTTATTAATTAATTGGAATTTTTTTTCAATTTAATTATTAACAATAATTTACCTCTAAATTTGGTTTCAATTAAAAGAGGTATTATCTATATTTCAAGTCGAAATTGAATAAATTATTTATTTTACTTAAAATTATTAAGGTATATTGATATAATAATCAATTTAAATTAATTGCAAATTAAAATTTTATACCCTTATTTTAATCATTTTAATGCCCCATCTTTTCATTCAATATAAAGACCAAAAAGTAAAATGAAAATAAAAAATATTAATATTAAGAAATTTTTTTCATTTAGAATAAAATTAAATGAAGGGATTAAAGGGAAAAAAATAATTACTTCAATATCAAAAATTAAAAAAATAATTCTAATTATGTAAAATTGGATAGAAAAAGGCAGACGAGTGGAGGATAAAGGGTCAAATCCACATTCAAAGGGGGAATTTTTTTCCCGATTAATTAAATTATTTTTTGAAATTAAAAAGTTTAATGTTATTAAAATTAAGCAAATAATTCTATAAATTATTAAAATTAAAATTATTATATAGATTATTTAAACTAAAATTTTTTTAGACTTTTTAATTGGAAATTAAATTTACTTTTTATAATATTTAAATAATAATTTCATCAGTAAAGACTAATAAATACAAATAATCATACTACATCAACAAAATGTCAATATCAGGCTCTAGCTTCAAATCCAAAATGATGATTTTGGGAAAATTGATTATTGAATAATCGAATTATAATAATTATAATAAAAATAGTCCCAATTATTACATGTAAACCATGAAATCCAGTAATTATGAAAAAAGTTGTTCCAAATGATGAGTCAGCAATTGTAAAAAATGATTCCTTATACTCAATAAATTGAAGTAAAGAAAAATAAATTCCTAAAAAAATTGTTAAGTTTAAAGCTAAAAAGCTTTCTTTAAAATTTTTAAAGATTAATCTATAATGACTTCATGTAATTGAGACCCCTGAGGATAATAAAATAATTGTGTTTAATAAGGGGATGTTATAAGGGTTAAATAAAATTAAATTTTTTGGGGGTCAAATTATTCCAATTTCAATATTTGGGGCTAAAGAGATATGAAAAAATGCTCAAAAAAATGAAATAAAAAAAAAAATTTCTGATGTAATAAATAATAATATTCCTAATTGTATTAATTTTTTAACTTCAATAGTATGTATACCTTGGAAAGTTCTTTCGCGAATGATATCTCGTCATCATTGATACATTACTAAAATTGATGTAATAAATCCTATTGATAGTAAATTTAAAGAAAATTCGTGGAATATTTTAATTACCCCAATTAATATAATTATTAAATTAAATGATATAATTAAAGGTCATGGACTTGAAGTTACAAGGTGAAAGGGGTGATTATAGGATAATTTATTCATTTAAATTTTAGTTAGTTTCTTTTGTGTATAAAGTTCTTAAAATTGAAAAAACATAAGATTGGATAATTGAAACTCTAATTTCTAAAATTAGTAAAATAATTTGGATTAAAATTACTATTAAGGTAATAAAAAGTAATGGGCAGATTGCTCTTTCACTTAATAAAGTTAATAAAAGGTGACCAGCAATTATATTTGCTGTTAAGCGAATTGCTAAAGTTCCAGGGCGGATAATAACCCTAATTGTTTCAATTAAAACTATGAAAGGTATTAATAAAATTGGAGTTCCTTGGGGAATTATATGGGAAAATATATAATTTGTATTATTTAATCACCCAAAAATTATTAAACTAATTCATAAAGGTAATGATAAACTAATAGAAAAAATTAGATGTCTTGATCTTGTAAAAATATATGGGAATAATCCTATAAAATTATTAAAAAAAATAAATATTAACAAAGCTGAAAAAAATAATCTATTTAAATAATTAAATTTATTTATTAAAATAATTTTAAATTCATTGTAAATTTTGTAAATTAAATTTATAAAAAATTTAGAAAGTCGATTTGAGTTTAATCAGTATAATATTGGTATTAAATAAAAAATAGTAAATGAAGAAATTCAATTTAATTCAAAAACTCTATTTGTATTTGTGTCAAAAATAGAAAATAAATTTGCTATCATTTTAAATAAAAAATTTGGTAATTTTTAATTTTTTTAAAATTTTTGTAGTTAATTAAATTATAAAAATTTATAAATGAAATATAAAAAATAAAAATTATTATAAATATAATATTTAAGATTAATCAATTATAAGGGGCTATTTGAGGAATTTTTTTAAAAAAAATAAAAAATATTAAATATTTTAATAATTTTAAATTGACAATTTAATGTTATTTTAACTAATTTTTTTCATTAAGAGTATTATTAAAATACTATATTTGATTTAAGAGATCAAAACTTAAAATTCAGCCACTTAATGATAAAATTATTATTTTAATTCATTGTATAAAGTTTATATTTGAAGTTCTTTCAATTACAATAGGTATAAAACTATGATTTATTCCACAGATTTCTGAGCATTGACCAAAAAATAATCCTGGGCGATTGATTCATATTAAAGTTTGGTTAATTCGCCCAGGAATTGCATCAATTTTAATTCCTAGTGATGGTACAGTTCATGAATGAATTACATCAGATGAATTAATTAAAATTCGAATTTGATTTTTTAATGGGATAATTATTCGATTATCTACATCAAGTAGGCGAAAATTATTAATTTTTGAAAATTGGGTTATGAATGAATTAAATTCAATATTTTTAAAATCTGAATATTCATAACTTCAATATCATTGGTGCCCAATTGATTTAATAGAAATAGTTGGGGAATTAATTTCATCAGTTAAATAAAGAATTTTTAAGGATGGAATAGCTAAATAAATTAAAATAATTATAGGAAAAATTGTTCAAATTATTTCAATTAAATGATTTTGTAGGATAAATTTATTAATTAATTTATTAAATAATATTGATAAAATAATATAAAGAATAGAAATTATAATAATTAATAAAATTATTATAGCATAATCATTAAAAAAAATTAAATTTTCTATAGAGGGGGAATTTGAATCTTGAAGATTAACTATTGATCATGAGGTAATTTCTAAAAAAAATATATATATATTTTATAAATGAAGTTTAAATTCATTGCACTAATCTGCCATATTAGAATTTATTTAAAATAATAGGGATTTCATTAAATCTATGATTTAATGGGGGATATTTTTGTATTCATTCAATTGAGGAATTTATAAAAATAGAAAAAATATTTAATCGTTGGGATGATAATCTTTCTCAAATAATGAAAATAAAAAAGATTATTCTAATTATTGATGAAATAGATCCGATTGAAGATAAAATATTTCATGATAAGAAAAAATCGGGGTAATCTGAATATCGTCGAGGTATTCCACTTAAACCTAAAAAATGTTGAGGAAAGAAAGTTAAATTTACTCTATAAAATATACAAAAAAATTGAATTTTTAGTCATTTTTTATGTATAGAAATTCCAGTTATTAATGGATATCAATAAATAAATCCTCCAATAATAGCAAATACAGCCCCTATTGATAAAACATAATGGAAATGAGCCACTACATAGTAGGTGTCATGTAAAATAATATCAATTGAAGAATTAGCTAAAATTACACCTGTTAATCCTCCAATAGTAAAAAGGAAAACAAATCCTATAGATCAAAGATTAGTTGGTTTAAAATTTATTTTTATTCCATGGATTGTTGCTAATCATCTAAATACTTTAATCCCTGTTGGGATTGCAATAATTATTGTAGCGGATGTAAAATAAGCTCGTGTATCAACATCTATACCAATTGTAAATATATGATGAGCTCACACAATAAATCCTAAAAATCCAATAGTTAATATTGCATAAATTATTCCAATTGACCCAAATGTTTCTTTTTTACCACTTTCATTAAAAATTATATGTGAAATTATACCAAATCCTGGGAGAATTAAAATATAAACTTCAGGGTGACCAAAGAATCAAAATAAATGTTGGTATAAAATTGGGTCCCCCCCCCCTGAAGGGTCAAAGAAAGATGTATTTAAATTTCGATCTGTTAATAATATTGTGATAGCTCCAGCTAAAACTGGAACAGCAAGTAAAAGAAGAATTGCTGTAATTTGGATAGATCACACAAATAAGGTTATTTGTTCAAGAGTTGACCCTAAAATTTTTATATTTAAAATTGTTGTGATAAAATTAATTGCTCCTATAATAGAGGATATTCCAGCTATATGGAGGGAAAAAATTGCTATATCAACAGAATTTCCTTCATGATTTAAGTTTAATGATAAAGGGGGGTATACTGTTCATCCTGTTCCAACCCCTTGATTAGATAAATTTCTTAAAATTAAAAGGGTTAAAGATGGTGGTAGTAATCAAAATCTTATGTTATTTATACGTGGAAAGGCTATATCAGGAGCCCCTAATATTAAAGGAATTAATCAATTTCCAAACCCCCCAATTATAATTGGTATAACTATAAAAAAAATTATAATAAATGCATGTGCTGTAACTATTGAATTATAAATTTGATCATTATTAATTAGGAAACCTGGATTTCCTAATTCTAAACGAATAATTAAACTTATTGAAGATCCAATTATTCCTGATCATATACCAAATATAAAATATAAAATTCCAATATCTTTATGATTTGTGGAAAATAATCATTTTTTCATAAAATTTTTAATTTAACAAAAAATATTAAATTGCAAATTTGAATATATATATATAAATTTATATAAAATTTTAGTGTTATGTCTGATTAAAGTAATAAATTGTAAATTTATTTAAAAGATAAATTTATCTTTAATACTATAAAATTTAAATTATTTAAAAATTTAATTTTAACTTTGAAGGTTAATAGTTTAAAAATTAACTTAAAATTTTAGAATATTCAAATGTTTATAATTCATAAATTTAGGGATACTATAATTATAAAAAAATTTAATGTTTTTATTTTATTTAAATTGAAAAATTTGTTAAAGATTATTATTTTATTATTAATATTTAATAGTATAATAAATGAGATTAAAATGCGAGTATAAAATGTAAATCTTAATAATGAGGATATTAATAAGATTAATAAAATTATTAAATTGTTATTTAAATTTAAGAAATGAAGGGATATTCATTTTATTAGGAATCCAAATATTGGGGGTATTCCTCTAATTGAAAATAAATTTATTAATATTAAAAATTTTAAGATTTTAAAATTATTTAAGAGATATAATTGGTTTAAGTAAAAAATATTTAATTTTAAAAAAGAAATTATAATTGAAAAATTAATAATTGAGTATATGATGAAATAATTAATTCATATAATTTCTCTAATTAAAAAGTTTATTATTATTCAACTTATATGATTAATTGAAGAGTAGCTTAAAATTAAACGAATTGATTGATGATTTAAACCAAAAATAGATCTAATAATTGATGAAGAAATAATTGAAAAATAAATTATTTTTTCATTAAAATTATATATTAATAAAATAAAAGGGGAAATTTTTTGTCAAGTTGATAAAATTAAGCATCTTAATCAATTTATGTTATTTATTAAGTTAATAAATCAAAAATGGAATGGGGCAGCTCCAATTTTAATTAATAGAGATAGATTAATTAAAATATTTATAAATAAAAAAATATTAGACTTAAAATTATTAAATATAATTATTTGTAAATTAGATGATAAAATTAAAATAGAGGATCTTATTGATTGAATAATAAAGTATTTTATTGAAATTTCCTTATAGAATTTATTTAAATAGATAATTAATGGAATAAATCTTATTAAATTTAATTCTAAAGATATTCAAATTGAGAATCAAGAGTTTAAAGAAATTGATAAAAATGGGGAAATTATTAAAGAAGGAATAATATATATTCAAATAAATGAGAAAAAAATTATATATATATATATATATATATATATATATTAATGTATGATGCATATTAATTTTTGAAGTTAAAAGGGAAAGTTTAATTCTTTTATATGTAAATAAAGGTATAAAATACATGATTTATTCTATCAAAATAATCCTTTTTCAGGCACTTTATTTAAATAAAGAAGATTAGATCTATATTTAGGGTATGAACCTAAAAGCTTAAATTTAGCTTATCTTTATATATATATATATATATATATATATATATATATATATATATATTAGGGAAAATAAACTTAAGTTATAAAATAAACTTAAGTTATAAAATAAACTTAAGTTATAAAATAAACTTAAGCTATAAAATAAATTTAAGTTATAAAATAAATTTAAGTTATAAAATAAATTTAAGTTATAAAATAAACTTAAGTTAGGGAAAATTTATACACTAGGAGAAGTTAATGTATAATTTTCTTAAATTTTTAGAAAATTTAGACCAAAAAAAATTTAATTTGGGAAAATTTATACACTAGGAGAAGTTAATGTATAATTTTCTTAAATTTAGACCAAAAAAAATTAATGTGGGAAAATTTATACACTAGGAGAAGTTAATGTATAATTTTCTTAAATTTAGACCAAAAAAAATTTAATTTGGGAAAATTTATACACTAGGAGAAGTTAATGTATAATTTTCTTAAATTTAGACCAAAAAAAATTAATGTGGGAAAAATTTATACACTAGGAGAAGTTAATGTATAATTTTCTTAAATTTAGACCAAAAAAAATTTAATTTGGGAAAATTTATACACTAGGAGAAGTTAATGTATAATTTTCTTAAATTTAGACCAAAAAAAATTTAATTTGGGAAAATTTATACACTAGGAGAAGTTAATGTATAATTTTCTTAAATTTAGACCAAAAAAAATTTAATTTGGGAAAATTTATACACTAGGAGAAGTTAATGTATAATTTTCTTAAATTTAGACCAAAAAAAATTAATGTGGGAAAATTTATACACTAGGAGAAGTTAATGTATAATTTTCTTAAATTTAGACCAAAAAAAATTTAATTTGGGAAAATTTATACACTAGGAGAAGTTAATGTATAATTTTCTTAAATTTAGACCAAAAAAAATTTAATTTGGGAAAATTTATACACTAGGAGAAGTTAATGTATAATTTTCTTAAATTTAGACCAAAAAAAATTAATGTGGGAAAATTTATACACTAGGAGAAGTTAATGTATAATTTTCTTAAATTTAGATCAAAAAAAATTTAATTTGGGAAAATTTATACACTAGGAGAAGTTAATGTATAATTTTCTTAAATTTAGACCAAAAAAAAATTTAATTTGGGAAAATTTATACACTAGGAGAAGTTAATGTATAATTTTCTTAAATTTAGACCAAAAAAAATTTAATTTGGGAAAATTTATACACTAGGAGAAGTTAATGTATAATTTTCTTAAATTTAGACCAAAAAAAAATTTAATTTGGGAAAATTTATACACTAGGAGAAGTTAATGTATAATTTTCTCAAATTTTTAGAAAATTTAGACCAAAAAAAATTTAATTTGGGAAAATTTATACACTAGGGGAAGTTAATGTATAATTTTCTTAAATTTAGGCCAAAAAAAATTAATTTGGGAAAATTTATACACTAGGAGAAGTTAATGTATAATTTTCTTAAATTTTAGAAAATTTAGACCAAAAAAAATTTAATTTGGGAAAATTTATACACTAGGAGAAGTTAATGTATAATTTTCTTAAATTTAGACCAAAAAAAAATTAATTTGGGAAAATTTATACACTAGGAGAAGTTAATGTATAATTTTCTTAAATTTAGACCAAAAAAAATTAATGTGGGAAAATTTATACACTAGGAGAAGTTAATGTATAATTTTCTTAAATTTAGACCAAAAAAAAAATAATTTGGGAAAATTTATACACTAGGAGAAGTTAATGTATAATTTTCTTAAATTTTAGAAAATTTAGACCAAAAAAAATTTAATTTGGGAAAATTTATACACTAGGAGAAGTTAATGTATAATTTTCTTAAATTTTTAGAAAATTTAGACCAAAAAAAATTTAATTTGGGAAAATTTATACACTAGGGGAAGTTAATGTATAATTTTCTTAAATTTAGACCAAAAAAAAATTAATGTGGGAAAATTTATACACTAGGAGAAGTTAATGTATAATTTTCTTAAATTTAGACCAAAAAAAATTAATTTGGGAAAATTTATACACTAGGAGAAGTTAATGTATAATTTTCTTAAATTTAGACCAAAAAAAATTAATTTGGGAAAATTTATACACTAGGAGAAGTTAATGTATAATTTTCTTAAATTTTTAGAAAATTTAGACCAAAAAAAAATTTAATTTGGGAAAATTTATACACTAGGAGAAGTTAATGTATAATTTTCTTAAATTTTTAGAAAATTTAGACCAAAAAAAATTTAATTTGGGAAAATTTATACACTAGGAGAAGTTAATGTATAATTTTCTTAAATTTTTAGAAAATTTAGGCCAAAAAAAAATTAATTTGGGAAAATTTATACACTAGGAGAAGTTAATGTATAATTTTCTTAAATTTAGACCAAAAAAAATTAATGTGGGAAAATTTATACACTAGGAGAAGTTAATGTATAATTTTCTTAAATTTAGACCAAAAAAAATTTAATTTGGGAAAATTTATACACTAGGAGAAGTTAATGTATAATTTTCTTAAATTTTAGAAAATTTAGTCCAAAAAAATTTAATTTGGGAAAATTTATACACTAGGAGAAGTTAATGTATAATTTTCTTAAATTTTTAGAAAATTTAGACCAAAAAAAATTTAATTTGGGAAAATTTATACACTAGGAGAAGTTAATGTATAATTTTCTTAAATTTTTAGAAAATTTAGACCAAAAAAAATTTAATTTGGGAAAATTTATACACTAGGGGAAGTTAATGTATAATTTTCTTAAATTTAGGCCAAAAAAAAAATTAATTTGGGAAAATTTATACACTAGGAGAAGTTAATGTATAATTTTCTTAAATTTTTAGAAAATTTAGACCAAAAAAAATTAATTTGGGAAAATTTATACACTAGGAGAAGTTAATGTATAATTTTCTTAAATTTTTAGAAAATTTAGACCAAAAAAATTTAATTTGGGAAAATTTATACACTAGGAGAAGTTAATGTATAATTTTCTTAAATTTTTAGAAAATTTAGACCAAAAAAAATTTAATTTGGGAAAATTTATACACTAGGGGAAGTTAATGTATAATTTTCTTAAATTTAGGCCAAAAAAAAATTAATTTGGGAAAATTTATACACTAGGAGAAGTTAATGTATAATTTTCTTAAATTTAGACCAAAAAAAATTAATGTGGGAAAATTTATACACTAGGAGAAGTTAATGTATAATTTTCTTAAATTTAGACCAAAAAAAATTAATTTGGGAAAATTTATACACTAGGAGAAGTTAATGTATAATTTTCTTAAATTTTAGAAAATTTAGTCCAAAAAAATTTAATTTGGGAAAATTTATACACTAGGAGAAGTTAATGTATAATTTTCTTAAATTTAGACCAAAAAAAATTAATGTGGGGAAAATTTATACACTAGGGGAAGTTAATGTATAATTTTCTTAAATTTAGACCAAAAAAAAATTAATGTGGGAAAATTTATACACTAGGAGAAGTTAATGTATAATTTTCTTAAATTTTAGAAAATTTAGTCCAAAAAAAATTTAATTTGGGAAAATTTATACACTAGGAGAAGTTAATGTATAATTTTCTTAAATTTTTAGAAAATTTAGACCAAAAAAAATTTAATTTGGGAAAATTTATACATTAGGAGAAGTTAATGTATAATTTTCTTAAATTTTTAGAAAATTTAGACCAAAAAAATTAATTTGGGAAAATTTATACACTAGAAGAAGTTAATGTACAATTTTCTTAAATTTTAGAAAATTATATAAAAAAAATTAAATTTTTTTTCAAATTACTGAATTTGGGGGGGTAAAATAAAAATTTGCAAAAAATGAAATTTTTTAAAATTAAAATTTTGTATTTGGGTAATTTTCGTGTTAAAAAATTTTTTTAAAAAATTATTTTAAAAAAAAATTAAAAAAATTAAAAAATTTGGGAAATTTTTAAAAACTTTAAAAAAAGGATTTATTTATAAAGTTTTGGGGTAATATTTTTATATTTTAGAATAAAAAAAGTATTAATATAATTTTTTATGTTAATTGAATATTTTTACTTTTTTAAAAAAATTTAAAAATTAAAAAAAAAAAAAATTGTTTGCATTGCTTAAAATTAATACATTACTAATATATAAATGTATAAAATTTATTTATATTTTAATGTATGATATATTTATATATAATAAGTTTATACATATCTAAGGCTATTTTTAATAAAAATAATTATAATAATAAATTTATTAACGATAATTTAACCATTAGTAATTATTTATTTTTATTAAAAATAGATAATTATTATAAAAATATCATATTCATTATTGTTATTAATTAAATTTATCATCCTATTTACATTAAAACCTATTCATTATATTAATTCATTTAGTATTTTATATAAGAATTTAATTATTAAAGGCTCATAATATCTATTTATAATAAATAATTTATATATTGTTATGAGTTAGATAAAACGATCTTTAAGAACTATAGATATACTGAACATGTATATGCGTTTCAATGCTTTATAGAAATAAAGAAATAAGGGAATCATTAGAAAAATAAATGATTATTATTGTATACAAATATAAATATTACATTAATATTAAATATTTATATTAATTTATACATTTAAATTATTAAAATAATTGTTTAATTAATATATATACATTTATATATACATATACATATAAATGAACATATTCATATAAATTATTTAAATTAAATAAAGTGAATATATTAATTTAAAATTTAATGTAAAAAAAAAAATAAAAAAAATATAATATATTTAATTAAAAATAATTATTTATATTAAATTAAATAATTTATTATGCGTTTTTGAATTTTTTTTTACAATTAAGTAAATTTAATTTTTGGATTTTGAAAATTTAATATTTTGAAATATTAAAAATTAATTTTATTTTGGGGAAAATTTAAAATTTAGAAGGGGTAAATAAGTTTAATTTTTGGATTTTGAAAATTTAATTTTTGGATTTTGAAAATTTAATTTTTGAATTTTGAAAATTTAATTTTTGGATTTTGAAAATTTAATTTTTGGATTTTGAAAATTTAATTTTTAGATTTTGAAAATTTAATTTTTAGATTTTGAAAATTTAATTTTTGAATTTTGAAAATTTAATTTTTGGATTTTGAAAATTTAATTTTTAGATTTTGAAAATTTAATTTTTAGATTTTGAAAATTTAATTTCTGAATTTTGAAAATTTAATTTTTGGATTTTGAAAATTTAGAATTTTAAAAAACTTATTAATAATAAAAATTAAATTAAATTATTCAGTGTTTATAATTTAATTGTTAAAACTTATTAATAATAAAAATAAAATTAAATTATTTAGTGTTTATAATTTAATTGTTAAAATTTATTAATAATAAAAATTAAATTAAATTATTTAGTATTTATAATTTAATTGTTAAAATTTATTAATAATAAAAATTAAATTAAATTATTCAGTGTTTATAATTTAATTGTGAAAGTTTATTGGTAATAAAAATTAAATTAAATTATTCAGTGTTTATAATTTAATTGTTAAAGTTTATTAGTAATAAAAATTAAATTAAATTATTCAGTGTTTATAATTTAATTGTTAAAGTTTATTAGTAATAAAAATTAAATTAAATTATTCAGTGTTTATAATTTAATTGTTAAAACTTATAAATAATAAAAATTAAATTAAATTATTCAGTGTTTATAATTTAATTGTTAAAATTTACTAGTAATAAAAATTAAATTAAATTATTTAGTGTTTATAATTTAATTGTTAAATCTTATTAATAATAAAAATTAAATTAAATTATTCAGTGTTTATAATTTAATTGTTAAAACTTATTAATAATAAAAATTAAATTCAATTATTCAGTGTTTATAATTTAATTGTTAAAATTTACTAGTAATAAAAATTAAATTAAATTATTCAGTGTTTATAATTTAATTGTTAAAATTTACTAGTAATAAAAATTAAATTAAATTATTCAGTGTTTATAATTTAATTGTTAAATCTTATTAATAATAAAAATTAAATTAAACTATTCAGTGTTTATAATTTAATTGTTAAAACTTATTAATAATAAAAATTAAATTAAATTATTCAGTGTTTATAATTTAATTGTTAAAATTTACTAGTAATAAAAATTAAATTAAATTATTCAGTGTTTATAATTTAATTGTTAAAACTTATTAATAATAAAAATTAAATTAAATTATTCAGTGTTTATAATTTAATTGTTAAAATTTACTAGTAATAAAAATTAAATTAAATTATTCAGTGTTTATAATTTAATTGTTAAAATTTACTAGTAATAAAAATTAAATTAAATTATTCAGTGTTTATAATTTAATTGTTAAAACTTATTAATAATAAAAATAAAATTAAACTATTCAGTGTTTATAATTTAATTGATAAAATTCACTAGTAATAAAAATTAAATTAAACTATTCAGTGTTTATAATTTAATTGTTAAAGTTTATTAGTAATAAAAATTAAATTAAATTATTCAGTGTTTATAATTTAATTGTTAAAACTTATTAATAATAAAAATTAAATTAAATTATTCAGTGTTTATAATTTAATTGTTAAAGTTTATTAGTAATAAAAATTAAATTAAATTATTCAGTGTTTATAATTTAATTGTTAAATCTTATTAATAATAAAAATTAAATTAAACTATTCAGTGTTTATAATTTAATTGTTAAAATTTACTAGTAATAAAAATTAAATTAAATTATTCAGTGTTTATAATTTAATTGTTAAAATTTACTAGTAATAAAAATTAAATTAAATTATTCAGTGTTTATAATTTCATTGTTAAAACTTATTAATAATAAAAATTAAATCAAATTATTCAGTGTTTATAATTTAATTGTTAAAACTTATTAATAATAAAAATTAAATTAAATTATTCAGTGTTTATAATTTAATTGTTAAATCTTATTAATAATAAAAATTAAATTAAATTATTCAGTGTTTATAATTTAATTGTTAAAACTTATTAATAATAAAAATTAAATTAAACTATTTAGTGTTTATAAATTAATTGTTAAAATTTACTAGTAATAAAAATTAAATTAAATTATTCAGTGTTTATAATTTAATTGTTAAAACTTATTAATAATAAAAATTAAATTAAATTATTAAGTGTTTATAATTTAATTAAATTTTTATATATATATATATATATATATATATATATATATATATATATATATATATTAACAAATTAGGTATTAAAATTAAATTTTTTATATAAAATAAACAAATTTTTAAAAATTTGCTTAAAATTAAAAAATTTAATTTCAGTTTAAATATTAATTTAAATTTTTATTTATTTAAATTTAATTTTAAATGATTATATATATATATATATATTTATATAACTAAATTTAAATAATTTTTAAAAATTTAATATTTAAAATTAAGGATTAAATAATTTTATACTTAGAATATAATTTTAATATAAATAAAAATTGTGCCAGCAATTGCGGTTAAACAATTTATGTAAATTAATGTTTTTAATTTAAATTTAATTGATAATATATATATATTTATATATATAAGTAAAAATTTATAGTGAAATATTAATTTTTATTTAAATTATATTTTTTTTTAATTGATAATTTAAATTTTTTTGTATAAACTAGGATTAGATACCCTATTATAAATTTTTTTAAAAAAATTAAATAATTTAGTATTAATTGATAAATCACTAAACTTAAAAAATTTGGCGGTATTTTATTCTATTTAGAGGAATTTGTTTAATAATTGATAATACACGATAGGAAATACTTTTATTTAAAATTTATATATTTTCGTTAAAATAATTTTTTAAAAATATTATTGATAAAAATAGTATATATATATATATATAGAGAGAGAAATTCAGATCAAAATGTAGTTTTATAAAAGTTAAAATGAGTTACAATAAAATTTTAATTAAACGGAAAATTTAATTTAATTTTAAATATAAAGGAGGATTTAAAAAGAAATTTATTAAATTTTTTAAATTGATAAAGTTTTAAAATATGTACATATTGCCCGTCATTTTCATTTAAAATGAAACAAGTCGTAACAAAGTAAAAATATTGGAAAATATTTTTAGAATTTTTAAATTTAGTTTATTTATAAAATATATTATTTACAATAATAAGAATTAATTTAATTTTAAGTTTAAATTTAATTTTTATTAATTTAATAAATAATATATATATATATATATATATATATATATATATATATATATATATATATATATATATATATGAAAAATTGATTTATTTAAAAAAAAATAATTTTAAAAATTTATTTATTTTAGTATTTTTTTAAAAAAAATAATATTTTTTATAATATAGTATTGAAAAAGAAATTTAAAAATTATTTAATTTATATTTTAAAAATTAAAATTAATTTTTTTTCCCTTTTGTATCAGGATTGATTTAAATAAAATATTATTTAAAATTTCTCGAATAAATAAGATTTAATTAAATAATTTATTTAATGTAAAATAATTATTTTAAATATTTAATTAGAAGTGAAATGTTTATCGTTTATTTATATATCTAGTAATTTAATAAATTAATTTAATTTAGATAAATATTTATATATATATATATATATATATATATATATATATTAAAATAAATAATTAATTTTTATTATTTATTAAATATATTTATTTAAAATTTAAGGGTTAATCTTTGAATTTTTTAGTAAAATTTATATAATATATGTATATATATATATAATATTGAAAATTTATTTTATTAATATAAATGTTATAATTTATTTATTTTTAAAAATTAAAATTTAATTTAAATTTAAATATTTATTAAATAAAAATTTATTAATTAATTTAAAATTTATAAAATGATTAAATTAGTATATAAAATAAATTTGAATATAAAATTTTTATGAATTTGAATTTAAGAATTAAACAAATTTTATTTAATTATAATTATTTCCACCTGTTTAACAAAAACATGTCTTTTTGAAAATAATTTAAAGTTTGGCCTGCTCAATGATATTTTAAATAGCTGCAGTATTTTAACTGTACAAAGGTAGCATAATCAATAGTTTTTTAATTGAAAGCTAGAATGAATGGTTTGATGAGATATAAATTATTTTAATTTAATTATTAGAATTTTTTTTTTAATTAAAAAGTTAAATTGATTTTAAAAGACGAGAAGACCCTATAGATTTTTATATTTTATGTATAATTGAGAGAATTATTTTAGTTACTTTTTTTATATTTAATTTATTTAATTGGGGTGATTTTTAAATTAATAAAACTTTAATACATATTTAACAATAATAATTGAATTTTTGATCTTAAATTTTGGATTATGAAAATAAATTACCTTAGGGATAACAGCGTAATTTTTTTGGATAGTTCATATTGATAAAAAAGTTTGCGACCTCGATGTTGAATTAAGATAAAATTTAAATGGAGAAGTTTAAAATTTTTAGTCTGTTCGACTATTAAAATCTTACATGATTTGAGTTCAGATCGGTGTGAGCCAGATCGGTTTCTATCTTTAAATTATTCATAAAATATTTTTGTACGAAAGGACTTAATATTTTTAATAATTAATATATATATATATATATATATATATATATAGGAGTAATTTTGTTATTTTGGCAGAATAGTGCGTTAAATTTAGAATTTAAAAATGTATAAATATTTTATATAAATGATATATTAAACAAATTTATATTTATTTTTTATTTTTATTAATTATACTAATTTTAGTAATAATTATAATTCTGATTTCAGTTGCTTTTTTAACATTAATAGAACGTAAAATATTAAGTTATATTCAAATTCGGAAGGGGCCTAATAAATTAGGGTATATTGGGATTTTACAACCTTTTGGGGATGCTATTAAATTATTATCAAAAGAAAGTTATTTTTTATATAAATCTAATTCTTTATATTATTTTTTTTCCCCAATTTTTATATTAATTTTAACATTAATAATGTGGTTAATTTATCCTTTTTATACAAATTTAATTATATTAAATTTAGGTTTAATTTATTTAATATGTTGTTTAAGATTTAATGTTTATGGATTATTATTAACTGGGTGATCTTCTAATTCTTCTTATTCGATATTAGGATCTATTCGTTCAATATGTCAGTCTATTTCTTATGAGGTAAGTTTATCATTATTAATAATAGTTTTAATTATATTATTAGAAAGTTTTAATTTAATAAATTTAATAAATCTTCAGGAAAATTTATTTATATTAATTTATTTATGGCCATTATCAGTAATATTTTTGATTAGTTTAATAGCTGAGTTAAATCGGACTCCATTTGATTTTTCTGAGGGGGAATCAGAGTTAGTTTCAGGATTTAATATTGAATTTATAAGAGGTAGATTTATTTTAATTTTTTTATCTGAATATTCAAGAATTTTGTTTATAAGATTTTTGTATGTAATATTTTTTTTAGGGGGTAATTTTTATAGAATTTTTTTTTATTTAAGAATAATTTTTTTATTATTTTTAATTATTTGAATGCGGGGGACATTACCTCGGTTTCGTTATGATTTATTAATGTATTTATGTTGATTAGTAATTTTACCATTTGTTTTAAATTATATATTTTTTATATTTTTTTTTAAAATTTTAAATTTTAAGTAAGATAATAGAATTTTTATTCTATATTATGTTTTCAAAACATATACTTATTCAAGTTCATTATCTATATTTTAATAGATATATTTATCTCCGAAATTTATAATAATAAAATTTATTATATAGAATAAAAAATAATTTATTGTTAAGAATTGTCTAATTTCAATAAATGGTGATTCAATAGGTTGTGATCCTAGTCATGTTAAAATAATTATTAAATTTAAGAATATTCAAAATATAATTTGATTAAATGGGTAAAATTTTATTCTTTGAAATTTATTTGTGTTCATAAATGGTAAAATAGCTAAAATCAAAATTGATATTAATAGGGCAATTACTCCTCCTAATTTATTAGGAATTGAACGAAGAATGGTGTATGCAAATAGAAAATATCATTCTGGTTGAATATGAATTGGAGTAATTATTGGATTTGCCGAGATAAAATTTTCAGGGTCACTAAGTAAAAATGGGGTTGTTAGATTAAATATTAAAAAAGTATAAATTAAAATTGAGAATCCTAGAAAATCTTTTCATGTAAAATATGGATGGAATGAGATTTTTCTTAAATTTCTATTAATTCCTAATGGGTTATTAGATCCTGTTTCATGAATAAATATTAAGTGTAAAATTACTATTTTCAAAATAATAAAAGGTAAAATAAAATGGAAAGAAAAAAAGCTATTTAAAGTTGGGCTATTCACTGAGTATCCCCCTCAAATTCATTCAACAATTATTTGTCCTAAATAAGGGATAGTTGAGATTAGATTGGTAATTACAGTTGCTCCCCAAAAAGATATTTGGCCTCAAGGTAAAACATATCCTATAAAAGCTGTTATTATAGTAATTATGAAAATTATTACCCCAATAATTCAAGGTTTTAATAGTTTATAGGATCCGTAGTAAATTCCACGGCCAATATGAATATATATACATAAAAAAAATATTGAAGCTCCATTTATATGTATTAGTCGGATTAGTCATCCATAATTTACATCTTGGATAATATGGATTATTCTAATAAAAGCTAAATTTGAATTTGAGCAGTAATGTATTGAAAGTATTAAACCGGTAATAATTTGTCTAATTAAACAAATTCCAAGAATTGAGCCAAAATTTCATCAAATATTAATATTTAAGGGGGTTGGTAAATTAATAAATGTATTATTTATAATTTTTAAGATAGAATTTTTTTTTATAATTGTTTTATTCATATAAGTATAATTGTCGTAAAGGGGAATTAAATTTATAGCAGATATTTATAATACAAATTATTGAAAAATATAAGTAGAATATTAAAGTTATTATTGATAAATAATTTAAATTATAAATAAATATAATTTAAATTATGATGATAAATATTTTTAAAAGTAAATTGTTAATATTTATAAATTTTATAAAGAGAAATTCATTATTTGCTAATCTAGTAATATATATATAAATAATTATTAAACCTCCAATAATAATTAAAAATAAGATAAAAGGGATTCATGATTTAAAAATTAAATTTATTTTTATTGAAATAATAATTGTTAATGATATTAGTATAATTATTAAAATTATTGGGTGGAATTTAATTTTTTTTATAGGGTATATTATAATTAATATAATTATTATATTTAATATTAATGGGTAGTTGAATATTAAAAAAATTATAGATTTTATCATCAAAAAATAGTTTAAATAAAATATTAATTTTGGAGATTAAAGATATATCATTTATTTTTTTGAAGCTTAAAATATTTTAATTATTTTTAATTTACAAAATTAATGTTTTAGGAAATTATAAACTATTAAGCTTATTTTAAATTTTGAATTTTATTTATATTTTTTTATATTTTTATTTTCTTGTTTTATAGTATTTTTTTTTAACCATTTGTTATTAGTTTTAATTAGGATAGAATTTATTATAATTATAGTTTCATATAATTTATTTATATTATTATATTTAATTGAAATTAATATATTTTATATAATTCATTTTTTAATTTTTGTAGTTTGTGAAGGAGCTTTAGGGTTATCTTTAATTGTTTTAATAGTTCGAATTTATGGGAATGATTATATAAATTCAGTAAGTTTAATAAAATGGTAAAAATTATTTTTATGATATTATTGTATTTTTTTATTATTAATAGAATTTATAAGTTTATTTTACAAATTTATTATCAAAATTTTGTTTTTATTTTATTTTTCTTATTTTTTTTAAATTTTTCTTTAAATAATTTAAATTTTTGAATAAAATTATATTATATTTATGGGGTAGATTTTTATTCATGAGGTTTAATTTTATTAAGTTTTTGAATTTTATCATTAATAATTTTAGTTAGGGTAAAAATTTTTTATATTAAGTTTTATATTTTGTATATAATTTTAATAAATTTTATATTAATTTTATTAATTTTATGTTTTTCTTCATTAAATTTAATTATATTTTATATTTATTTTGAATCTAGGTTAATTCCAATTTTTTTATTAATTTTAGGTTGAGGGTTTCAAGTTGAACGGGTTCAGTCTGGATTTTATATAATATTATATACATTATTTGGGTCTTTTCCTTTATTTTTAATAATTATAAATTTATATATTTTAGAAAATTGTCTTATGATAAATATAATTTTTGTAAAAAAAATTAATTTTTTTATTTATTTAAGATTAATTGGGGGGTTTTTAATTAAAATACCTATATATTTTGTTCATTTATGGTTACCAAAGGCTCATGTGGAAGCTCCAATTATAGGTTCAATAATATTAGCGGGAGTTATATTAAAATTAGGTAGCTATGGGTTAATGCGAATTATATTAATTATAATTGATTTATCTTTAAAATTTAATATTTTTTTATTAATTATTAGTATAATAGGGGGGATTTTTAGAAGATTAATTTGTTTATTTCAAATTGATATAAAAATATTAGTTGCTTATTCATCAATTGTTCATATAAGGATTTTAATAAGGTCAATAATAACTTTAAGAAGATGGGGATATTTAGGCGGTTATTTAATAATAATTTCTCATGGGTTATGTTCTTCTGGTTTATTTTATTTAGTTAATATTTCTTATGAACGATCTAATTCTCGAAGTTTATATATTAATAAAGGTTTAATTAATTATTTTCCATCATTAAGATTAATATGATTTTTTTTGTGTTCTTCAAATTTATCCTTTCCTCCTTCTTTAAATTTATTTAGTGAAGTTATAATATTTAATTCTTTAATTTTATGAAGAAAATATTTAATTTTTATATTAATATTTTTATTATTTTTTAGAGCTTCATATAGATTATATTTGTATAGTTTTAGACAACATGGGAAAATTAATTTATTAAATTATACATTTAAAAGAGTTTTAGTTATTGAATATTTTGTATTAATATTACATTGAATTCCATTAAATTTTTTATTTTTAATAATGATAATTTTTATTTTATTTAAATAGTTTAATTAAAAAATATTGATTTGTGGAACCAAAGTTATAAAATTTATTTTAAATTAATGATTTTTTATTTATTTGTAATTTATATATTTATATTTATATTATTATTTTTTTTTTATCATTATATTTATTAATTAATAAAATGGTATTTTTTATTGAGTATGAATTTTTAAATTTATTTTCTTTAAAAATAGAATATTTAATTTTAGTGGATTGAATTTCAATAATATTTATTAGAGTTATTTTATTAATTTCTTGTATAGTAATTTTGTATAGAATTGAGTATATAAGTAAGGATTTTAATATTAAACGTTTTATATATTTAGTGATAATATTTGTTTTATCAATAATTTTAATAATTATTAGGCCTAATATAATTAGAATTTTATTTGGATGAGATGGGCTAGGGCTTGTTTCTTATTGTTTAGTAATTTTTTATCAAAATGAAAGTAGATTTAATTCAGGAATAGTAACTGTTTTAATAAATCGAATTGGAGATATTATGATTATTTTTTTGATTGGGCTAATAATTTTTAAAGGTTCCTGAAATTTGATATATTTATTTGAAGTAAATAATTTAATAATTTTATTATTAATTGTGGCAGCTTTTACAAAAAGAGCTCAAATTCCATTTTCTTCTTGACTTCCTATAGCTATAGCCGCACCCACCCCAGTATCTTCATTAGTTCACTCTTCAACTTTAGTAACAGCAGGAGTTTATTTATTAATTCGTTTAAATTATTTAATGTTAAACTCAGTTTATTTTATAAACTTAATTATATTAATTTCAATTTTTACAATATTTATATCTGGATTAGGGGCAAATTTTGAGTTTGATTTAAAAAAAATTATTGCTTTATCAACTTTAAGACAATTAGGGGTTATAATATTTAGGCTTTCAATTGGTTTATCAAAAATTTCTTATTTTCATTTATTATCCCATGCAATATTTAAATCTATATTATTTATAAGAGCAGGGGTTATTATTCATAATATACTAGGGAATCAGGATATTCGATTTTTAAGAATAATTTTATATAATATACCATTAATTAGAATAATTTTTATTTGTTCATTATTTTCTTTATGTGGAATTCCCTTTATAGCAGGTTTTTTTTCAAAGGATTTAATTTTAGAAATATTTTTAATAAGAAAAATAAATAAATTTATTTACTTGATATTATTTATATCAATAGGTTTAACAGTAATATATTCATTCCGTTTAATTTATTATTCATTTATTAAATTTAATAGAATTAGAATTTTTATAAAATTTAAAAATTTAAGAAGATTTATAATTTATTCAATATTTATTATGTATGTAATGTCAATTATTTTTGGTTCAATTTTAAGATGATTGTTATTTTCAATAAAAAATTTAATTTATTTAACAAAAATATTTAAATTAATAATTTTTATTTTTATAGTTATTGGGATATTTTTAGGATTATTTATTTCTAAATATTTTTTTTATAAAATTAAAATATTAAATTTATTTTACTTTTTTATATTTATAATATGATTTATATTATTAATTTATAATATTGGGGGTAAGAAAATTATAAAATTTTCTAGAATTTTAGTTAATTTAAATGAATTTGGATGAAATGAATTTTTTTGTGGAATTATATTTATTAAATATATTAAAGAAATTTTCCAATTTGATTTATTTAAAAAAAATTTTTAAATAAAAATTTATAAATATTTTAATTAAATATTAATTTTATATCGAAAATATAATGTTTTTTAAACTATATAAATTTTTTTATAAAAAAAAAATAAAAATGGATTTTAACCATAAATTAAGAAGTTAGAAATTTCTATTTGTTCATACTTATTTTATTAATTAATTGGAATTTTTTTCAATTTAATTATTAACAATAATTTACCTCTAAATTTGGTTTCAATTAAAAGAGGTATTATCTATATTTCAAGTCGAAATTGAATAAATTATTTATTTTACTTAAAATTATTAAGGTATATTGATATAATAATCAATTTAAATTAATTGCAAATTAAAATTTTATACCCTTATTTTAATCATTTTAATGCCCCATCTTTTCATTCAACATAAAGACCAAAAAGTAAAATGAAAATAAAAAATATTAATATTAAGAAATTTTTTTCATTTAGATCCGTACGGTCATCCGTACGGCATTCTAAGCCATTCTAATAATCCCCTCCCATCGACAACGAACGCGGTGTATTGGCGTCTCTCTGGGTCCATAGGGATCTGATGAAAAGCCTCGCTCATGTCCAAGGTCGAAATTATTTTAGCTTGATGCAGTTGTGATAATATCGATTTCATGTGCTGTAACGGATATGCAGGTTTTGCTGTTTGACGATTTACTGGCCTATAATCGATACAGAATCTTAATCCGCCGTTCGCTTTGGGAGCTACAACTGGTGAACACGCCCATTTACTCTGACTCCACGTGATGTAGTTTTTTTCTAGCAGCCGATCGACTTCTTTATTGATAAATTCGCGTACTACTTCGCTACGTCGGTACGGTTTTTGTCGGTGGGGTGTTTTGTCTTCCAATTCAATGACGTGTGTAATTAAATCTGTTACTCCAGTAGATTCTGTATCTAGCTTTTTGAATTCAGTGTCTAAGAAATTTTTTAGCCTGTCTGTATCGTCGACCGTTAAAGACTTTAATTCGGTTCTGTTCGTACGGCGATGTGACAATGGGTATGAAAATTTACTTTTGTCTAGCGTCCATGTTTTTGTATTTGGGATGAGTCTGACTTTGAAAGTCAGCCAAAAGTCCATCCCTAAATTTACGTCGTTTGACAATTCAGGGAGTATGCTGAACCATTGAGGACCGTAAACGTCTCCTATGTCAATTACAAAACATGTTCCACCCTCTGTTTCGACTACCGATTTGTCTCCGAGACGAACTCCGTTCTTTGACGTCGCGTCGGCAGAAAGTTCTTTAACATGAAATTTTTTTACTCGATCGTACGTTTGTCGGTTTAAATATGATCGCTCGCTTCCACTATCTAATATTCCTCGCATTTTTTCGCCAAAGATATTAATCTCTACGGGTATTCTTATGACTCTTTTTGGTTCAGTAAGCCCATTACTGGCGCGAAAAATTCGTCGTTGCGATAAACAGTGAATGATCTGTGGTGGGAACTCGCTTGGTTTCCATTCTCTTAAATTTTAGATTTCTACCTGGTTCTCGATTGTTTCGTTACCGGGAATGTCGAGTACTTGGTTCTCTGAGAGTGTTGATAACTGGATTGTTTCATCACGATCAGTGTCGGGAATGTTTATTTCAGAAATAAGAGGGTCATCCGACATTTCCGATTCGGTGTATGAGCCTATGAGGTTTAATTTTGATGGTAAACTTTCAAATTCAAGTTCGTTTAATTGAGAACAACTTGGTTCACTATTTTTCGTCTTATCGAGGGATTTTACTTGATCGATTTTAATTTTCGAAGACTTTTCCTCGTCCATGCCCTTCGTGGCTGTAACCTGAGGCTCGATCACTGCCGGGCTTGGTCGTTTCCCTGGCGCGATTTACACTCCAAATTTGTATGTCCGACAATTCGACAAATACAACAAACGGCTTGGGGAGGGGATTTACAGAAACGCGCACCGTGTCCTGTTTCTCCGCAATTATAGCAAAACATTTTGCTTGAATCGTATGTAGATTTTCTGCTCGATTCTTGCGTTTGATTGTCTTTTGTATTTGTCAAGATCTGACTATCCCTTTTATTTGGCGATGCCTGGGAGTCTTTTCCGAAACGCGCGAGGTTACTTTCGAGTCGTTGTCTAACCAGTGTTTTAGATTTATTGGGGTTGCTCACTCCTTTTTTGTCAACGCGTTTTTCTTTTTGTTGAAAAGCGTTTAAATCTGTAGGGAACTCTTCATCGCTGTCATTTTCGAGATTTTGCATAACGTCTTCGTCGTCAGTAAGCGGTTTTTGTAAGAGGTTTAATCCCGTTTTGACCGAATTGTTCCGCGGTCCTTTCTGAGCTATGATTGACCTCCGGTAGAGATAACTTCTCTCGTTAATATAGTGTAAGAATTCGTGGTAATTATTTATTGACAAATTTAGTATTTCGAAAGTTAATCGCGGATTGAACTTTACGAGAATTTGTTTCAATTGCTCGCGAAAAGATAAGGGGTGTTGCATCCGTTCAAAGATAAATCGCGCTCGACAGGCAAATTCAGCAAGCGTTTCCCCCTTTTCGAGTTCCATATCGCGAACCTCCAGGAATAAATCGCCATCGTCTTTCTTTACTCCCCACTGAAAACGAAAAGCTCGTACAAAATCTTTCCACGAGTGCCAAAGTTGTTTATTTAGAATGTTTCAAGACCTATAGGGGCCTTCAAAAATGCTCGACAAATAGGGAATGAATAGATCTTTGTCGATCCCGCTCACGTTCAGCTGATCTTTCAAAATCAGCAAAAACTGCTCAGGATCTCTTTCTGTTTTTGGAAATATAATTTTCTAATTTCCCACTATTCTTCCGATTTTCAAAGACGTTTCTAAGTCTCTATCACAGTCTCTCGGTGAATAACCCCTCCTGTTCGGCCTGTTCGTCGAATAGTTATCTCCGATAGGTCGGGGTGGATACGTTCGTGCAACGTATTCGTCATCGCTAGTGTCGTCACTGTCTTGTGCTAACGCCCCTCTTGTCGATAGTGTGGAACGTTGTCTCCGATAATTGGAAGTGACATTTTCGCGACAATGCAAGTTTACGGTCAATTCTTGTAATTTTTGATTTATCCTGTTAATTTCTTGGTCTGTTCTACTCAAATACGCATTTTGCCTCGAATTACTCTGTGAACTTGAATTTACCGTATCAATAAATCTCACTCGTCGAATTTCCTCTTCTATTGAGCCCTCTTCGTTCGGCGAGAAGTTCCTCCTACTTTGCCTATTCTCTGATGGTCTTGACAAACTGACGCGTCTATCGTTTAGATCAAAATTTTCTTCGTGTTCTTCTGCGCGCGGCGATCGAGATGGTTCGATAGTTTCGAGATTTGACGCATTTGATGTTCTAATGGCAGATGGCCTTACGGTCTCGTCTCGAGAAAAATTGTTTGACATTATGATTTCTGGGTTTCTTTCTGAAATTGGATTTTGTCTTTCATATAGTGTAAAAGTTCTTGGATTCGCTATTATTTCTCGCGGTGGTTCTTGAATTAATTCTCGGCGGTTTCGACTATTCTGCGGAATCTCCATCGTATTGCTTCTTACCTCTCCTCCCTCAGGAGTGAGATTGTGATACGAAAAACTATTGATTCGATCTTCAATCATTCTAACTTGTCTGGTTACGGACTCTAAGTTGTTTTCGATCTTGTCAAATTTTTTTAGTGATACTTCTATCGTTTGAATTTTATTCATCGCGATTTCGAAACTATCCAATTTTTTGACAATGGAGTCGAGCATCCTTTCTGTTGGTGATGACCAATAATTTTCGCCCGGGTTTGGGGTAGCTCCGCGCGAACCCCTTCCCCTCCCGGCAAGACTCCCCGGTACAAACATTCGTGAACTAGTAAGGGGATTTCTCGGCAAATTTTCCCCAGTTGTATCTTGAGCGCTTCTTATGTTATTGGAAGTTTGATCTTGGATACTTTCGTCCGATGGGTCCCCACTCGACGCGGCTCCCCCCTCGGCTCCCCGCGAATTTTGCGATTCGCCTTTATTGCTTTTTGCCTGTAATCGGGTTGTTCTCTTAGGTGGCGAGATAAACATCGACGTCATCTTAACATTTTCGTGTTAAATTACTTTTGACAAACTCCTGATAA
Organism: Alloplasta piceator; assembly: GCA_946863875.1. Classification (NCBI taxonomy): domain Eukaryota; kingdom Metazoa; phylum Arthropoda; class Insecta; order Hymenoptera; family Ichneumonidae; genus Alloplasta; species Alloplasta piceator. Next base: position 25,165,726 of record OX333077.1, on the reverse strand, counting down.
CCGGTTTGGTTTCATTACCCGGAAATTTCAAATAATTCTAAATCGCGAAAATTCTCAATGAAATTTTATTTATTAGAAATTGTCAACATTTCCTGATTTTTTGAAGTGAAACTTTTTTAGGCGCGGTAGGGTAGTCGGCTGGGTAGAGTAAATTCGTTCAAGCGGCGAGTCGCGTCACGAAAATGCGTCGGGCCACTTAGATGGTGGGGAGTTGAGAGGGGAGAGGGGGCCGACGCTTCGACTTTCTCGACAGGCAGCTGAGAGGGGAGAGTGGGAGCGTCGCTTCTACTCCCTTCTCTCTCTCGACAGAAGTGACTCTCTCACCATCTCTCACTGCATCATACATACTACACACATGCGCAGTGTGTAGTGTGTGTATACGTGCCATGAGAAACTTCTTTAGGCGCGTTAGGGTAGTAAATTCGTTTGAACAGCGTCACGAAAATGCGATATACCACTTATAGTCCAGTCGAGTTAGACAGAAAGAGGGCTTGACCGTGAGAAAATTAGGAACCACAATTTTGTTGTTCTAACCTTTAGGGGGGATCAATGGTAGTGTAAATTCAAAATCACGACTGAATTCCGTGCCTGCAAAAGCCGCCATCTTGAATTTGAGGCAAAATCGTTTTTGCTCAATATCTCAGCCATTTCCAACTTTATAACAACAATGGTAACGACTTAAATTGTTGCAAATGCGATTTCCTACAACTTCTTTCTTGCAAATTTTATCGTGCGAGTGATATTTTTCAAGTTAAGGGGGAAATAGTGACAAAGTGTAATTATTGAATTATCTCGTTTGTTATTGACAGTTGGAAAGAATTACATTTCCTACAATTTGCCTGCATCAGCCGCCATCTTGAATTTAAGGTAAACTAGTTTTTTGCTCAATATCTCGGCCATTTTCAACTTGACAACAAAAATGGTTAGGACTTAAGTTGTTGCAAATGCGATTTCCTACAACTTCTTTCTTGCAAATTTTATCGTGCGATTGATGATTTTGAAGTTAAGGGGGAAAATAGTGACAAAGTATAATTATTGAATTATCGCGTTTGTTATTGACTTTACAATATAAATGTACATAAACAAAGTTGGAAACAATTATATTTCCTACAATTTTGATCTGTTTGATTTGTTCGCTATAACCAGTGTTTAAGGTCGTACGCTTGTGGTAGAGACGCGAGCGTATAGGACCTTGCGGGAATTGGTTTCAAAGAAACGGTTTTTGCTCAATATTTCGGCCATTTTCAACTTTTCAATAAAAATGGTCAGAGCTGAAGTTGGTGCAAATGCGATTTCCTACCACTTCTTTCTTACAAACTTCATCGTGCGATCGATATTTTTTGGTTTAAGGGGGAAAATAGTGGCAAAGTATAATTATTGAATTATCTCGTTTGTTATTGACTTTACGACATAAATGTACATAAACAAAGTTGGAAAGAATTATATTTCCTACAAGTTTGTACGACGACTTTTTTGCTACTACCAACATTATAATCAATAATCATATAACCAACATATAATCAAGATCGGTGTTTAATAATTGAATCCCACATATCCATATCCTAATCCTAAAAATAAATAAACAATAATTGATAACAAATACAATAAGCTATGCATAAAATGAACTTCATCTCTAACCTAAGAAGTTTCACTTCTAACGGGCGGAGTTCCCGCACTGGTTTTTTTCTTTTTTACCGAAGGCTATTTTGCAATATCTATGTTTTCCTTGAATCACGGTTGGATAATTGCATCAATAGCGTTTTGTATTAATAACGCAATTTACGACGCACGCATTAATAAAGCAATATTCAAGATGAATGCAATAACCAGATCACACAATTAATAAATTAATACCATGACAATAAATGATTAGCACTATAAATAACGATATACATAGATGACAGATACGAATGAAGAAGATAGCTGACAAAATAGATAAAAGAAAATAAGAAATACAGCGTTTAATTGTAGAGATTATTGCAAGCCGAGCAAGCGTAGAAATATATATGTAGTTGAGCGTACGAATACTGTCAAAAGTTATTCGAAAGTATGCTATAGCATGAACGTGCAGGAATAAGCTAGAGAAAAGTTTCAAACGGTTCGTCGCCGGGCTTTGTTTACATCGCCACGTGTTTATACTCGGCCCACGCGGCTACAATACTGTTGTCGGGCAATACTACGGCTCTCTTTGTATAGTTTTAACTTTTATATCCTCGCGGCAATTTCGTTGCTCGCTTTCCTGGAATTTATTTCGATTAAATTTTCATTCGCTTGATTAATTTCGTGATTAATCCCACGGAAATTCTGAACGCATTATGCGAAACCAGAAGAATTTCAATTTCGATATTTCGAGGTTAATTTTAATAAAGTTTCGAAGAGAAAATATTTTTATTCTTCTTTTTTTTTCGTTTTAAAAATTGCAATAAATTTTCTTTTCTAATGATTCTTAATCAATTTGCATATGTTACAAAATTTTCCAACGCTGCCCCACGTTGGGCGCCAAATGAGACAGGAATTTTCCTCACCTACCGCAACCGTGGTCCTTCGGCTGGTAGGGCTCTGAGCGTTTACTTTAATATTTACATTTTCGATATAGTTGGGCGCCAGTCGATTTTGCGAAAATCGACAAAACTTAAACATTTAATATGAAACGGACCGGCAATGAGACGCATATAGTCAAAAGGGGGGGAAAGAAAACGCTGGAGGACCAATACAGAAGCAGAGACAGTGTTTGAAAGAAATATGAGGTAATTTTATTCTCGGACTTACATTTTCGTTTTCTGCAGCACGGTCCAGTCACCCAGACGAGCAATGACAATTTATCCTTGACAATTTACAACAACAATCCGCTTCTTGACAATTCACGATAACAATCTGGTTCTTGACAATTCACGATAACAATCTAGTTCTTGACAATTCACGATAACAATCCACGCGCTAATGGTAATGAAATGGCGTCGTAGCAACCAAGTCGTCGAAGGAGAGACCGAATTCGTGACACGATTGACTCGACGTACTTTTTTGACTGACCGTGAAGTCTCGCTCCCGGCAGCTGGCACGAGAGACGAGCCTATTATATAGCAAATTTTACTAGACTATAGAAAATGCTTCTCCTTCGACGCAGGGACAAAGAGAGAATACAAGTGTGTGTACGGCTGCTCCTACAGACGAGAGAGACAGCAGAGACAGTTAGATATAAGACGAGATCACTCTCCCTTCACAGACGTAGAGAAAGTGCTCCCGGATCACGGGCGTTGTCCCTTTTACGTACCGACGGCACGTTGTTGCCAATTTGCTTCTAAAATTGTCGATTGCCATGCGTTGTTGCCTACTTAACTAGTAAGTTAAGTAATAAAAAAGGGAAAAATCATCTCGTAGCAATCGTCCTCGGTGGATCTGCTGTCACTTACTTTTTTCAGAAATTTACCTCGACCTCACCATACTTGGTGAGGTCGAGGTAAATTTCCAGAAATATTTTCCTGTTACAACATTCGTCATACAACAAGCTCCGGCATCGCCAAAACTGGGCTGCAATGTAAATTGAATGATTTCCCGGGTGTATGTGAAAGTCCCCTATCGCCAAACTCCCCCGCGGTAATATGACTGCCCGACGTTCGCTTTTTTTCGCGAGCGGCAATTCAGACGATGAGAATTTGACCGAAAAATTTTATACTGGGTCTGAAAAAAAGTAAGTGACAGCAGATCCACCGAGGACGATTGCTACGAGATGATTTTTCCCTTTATTATTATTATTATTATTATATGCATATTCTTTGAACGATTGGAATCTTTGATGAATAAAATTTTTTTATTACTTTCAGCAGTTAAATAAATTGTCAATGATAATATAATTAATATTATTAATTAATTATTTAATTAATTAATAATAATAATTAATAATTAATATAATATAATATAAAATGTCCAGGATAGACTAATTAATATTCTCGGATCTCTGGGTCGATAGCTTCGTAGATTTCGGTATCCAGGTCGACCGCTACGTAGTTTTCGCTGTCTAGGTCGACGGCTTCATAGTTTTCGGTGTCTAGGTGGATCGCTACGTAGTTTACAGGGACCACGTCGACTGCTACGTAGTTCTCGGTATCTGGGTCGACTGCTACGTAGTGTTCGGTGTCCAGGTCGACAGCTTCATAGTTCTCGGTGCCTAGGTTGACCGCTCCGGAGTTTTCGGTGTCCAGGTCGACTGCTACGCGTAGTTTTCGGTGTCCGGGTCGACTGCTTCATATTTTTTGGTGTCTAGGGAGACCGCTATGTAGTTTACAGTATTCAGGTCGATTGCTACGTAGTTTTCGCTGTCCAGGTCGACGGCTTCATAATTTTCGGTGTCAAGGTCGACCGCTCCGTAGTTTTCGGTGTCCGGGTCACCTGCTACGTAGTTTTCGGTGTCTAGGTCGACAGTTTCGTAGTCTACGGTGTCCGGGTCAACGTAGTTTTCGCTGTCCAGTTCGGCTGCCACGTAGTTTTCGGTGTCCAGGTCGACTGCTACGTAGTTTTCGGTGACCAGGTCAACAGCTTCATAACTGTCGGTGTCTAGGTCGACCGCTCCGTAGTTTTCGGTGTCTAGGTCGACTGCTACGTAGTTTTCCGTGTCCAGGTCGATTGCTACGTAGTTTTCGGTATCCAGGTCGACAGCTTAATAATTTTCGGTGTCTGGATCGACCGCTCCGTAGTTTTCGGTGTCCAGGTCGACTGCTACGTAGTTTTCAGTGTCCAGGTCGACTGCTTCGTAATTTTCGGTGTCCAGGTCAACTGCTCCGTAGTTTTCGGTGTCTAGGTCCACCGCTACGTAGTTTACAGTGTCCACGTCGACAGTTTCATATTTTACGGTGTCTAGGTCGACCGCTCCGTAGTTTTCGGTGACCAGGTCAACTGCTACGTACTTTTCAGTGTCTAGGGAGACCGCTACATAGTTTTTGGTGTCTAGGGAGACCGCTGCGTAGTTTTCAGTGTCCAGGTCGACATCTTCATAGTTTTCCGTGTCTATGTCGACCGTTCCGTAGTTTTCGGTAATTAAGGCTTGAGTTTGGGTTCAATTTTCAGTTTACCTAAAGAAATTACATTTATAGATATCTAAATCATTTCAGATTGTGTTCAATGAACGAAAGATCGAGAATCTATGGATAAAAAAATAATAATTTCAAAAACTAAAAAACACGCTTTAAAGGGAAACCAAACCATAAAGTAAAAAATAATTTTCCATCCAAAAATTAATAATACAATAATTTTCACTGTAAAAAGTGTAGGGTGTTACGTCCCGAACGGTGGTTGACACCGATACGGCACGCATACAGCTGATATCGCCCGTGTGGTTTAAGCCAGAATGCGCTGGTCAGGGATCACGAGCTTTCTAGCGCGAGTCTGCTATAGTTGATATGGATACTTATTTAAATTTTGTTCCCCTTTTCAGGTAGCGTGCTAACGCGGTGAAGCGTAGCGGGCTTTATTTATTCCTTCTTTTTGTTTTATACAGGTTACCGACTGATAGTCTAATGGGTCACTATATTACCGACTGTGGGCATCTCGCCAACGAAAGGGGATTGGTTTACCGACTGATGGTAATTTACCCGTGGTAGGTAATATATAAACTGTATTACCGACCGAAGGCAATGCGTCGGTAATGTTGGGCAGTAGATGGTAATGCGACACCTGCATCACCGACTGAAAGCAACGTATCGGTAACTAACGACGGTTGAGAAAATATAAGAATGTATTACCGACCGAAGGTCATGTATCGGTGTTTTAACTGTAGATGAGAAAACCGTATTACCGACCGAAAGTAACTTGCCGGAGGTCGATATATTTGCGATTTGAAGGTGAAGAATACTATAATAGTTGATTTTGCCTTCAATAAGTTCATTTGGTCCTTAAATACTTCAATTAACTTAATATATATGATTAATCCTGGAAGAAAATAGAATATACGGAAAAAAGGGTACTTACCGCCTTAATCCGACACGAGGTCGATGACTTCCGGATTAGAACCGGAACTGCCCCGCGCGACCGGTGATATGGGCTCCTCGACGATGATCTCCTCGATGACGTATTCCACGGTCACAGGTTCCTCGATGGTGACCTCGCAACGAGCCGAAAGATTTCCAGCAATCCGGGCCCGGAACTCGGTAGCATCGATTATGTAGACGGTGTCCGTGGTGACCACGTCCGATGTAATGACGGATTTCGTTGGGTTAACCGTTGAGGAAATTACGAGGATTTCGGAAGAAATAAATGTTTGACTCGTAACTTAGTGAAACACTCGTTATTATTTATTTTGATATATTATTCACGGTGTGACCGTGTTCTCTCAAATAATGTTTCATGGATTTATATTTCGTATGTAAACTCGTATTTTGTTCAAAGAAAGGAAAACGTATATACTTATACGGACTCTTTACTGTGAGCAAAACCGGACACGTAGTAGAATCAATGTTCGCACTTTGGCTCCGTATTTCATACTGCTAAATTGTTTGATTCGATCTCAATATCTTTATCCTCAGAATTTGTCTTCTCTCTAGGTCTGTATTAATCCTTTGTTTTGCCTGCGTTGTTTACATTACAGTTGCTAGGCCGAAGGTATAGAGTAAGTAACGGACCAGGCTGCCGACGAGCGACAGGTCAAAGGTGACCTAGTTTATCAACGGAAGTTAAAATATCGGTAGTTGGTATATTATCATATGAAGGTATTATACCGGTAGTCGGTATATTGTCATACACTTTTCCATTACCCGAACTGTCGCCTATCGGCAGTCGGACCAGTAGGTTTTGCTGCTATTATTTCATTATACTGTTTTGAGGCATATTTAATATATTTTTAACAGTTTCTATATTTCAGGAACGCTTCAGATGGCCAGGTGACGCATTTTCACAGGGTTCCATGTCTGAGAGGTTCCCCTGCAGGTCGACCCGTGGAGACTCGCACCTCGTCGTTGTCATCTCGCACCTGGAACGACGGTATAGGTGAGGAATCGCACCTAGGACGTAACAGGGGTGCTTTTTACTATATTTTTATATTAACTCCACTTTTATCAATAGATATCAATTAAATATTTATAACACTTGATATCATGCACCCCACGCTTTTTACAATAAAAATCATAGTGTTATTAATTTTTGAATGGAAATTATTTTTTACTTTCTGGTTTGGTTTCCCTTTAAAGCGTGTTTTTTAGTTTTTTAAACTATCATTTATTTTTTTACTTTTTAGTTCGGTTTTTTAAATATTCTACATCCATGAAACTTGTTATGCTTTTAACAGACTTAATTTGTCATTAGCATCTATGCAATTTTTTCTTCTTCTCCTTCTTCTCTTTTATCGCCGAAAATTTGCAAATTTTTTGCAAAAAAATATTTTTTCAGAATTTAAAAAAAACAATTGTATTGCAAATTTGTTTGCGGCAAAAAATTGTTTTGCGAATTTTTTTGCAGAATTTTATCAAAAAAATTGTTTTGTAAATTTGTTTGCAACTAAAAATTGTTTTGCAAATTTCTTCGCAACAAAAAATCGTTTTGGAAATATGTTTGCAACAAAAAATGTTTCTCATAATTTTTTGCAAAAGAATGTTTCCCAAAAGTTTTTGCAAAAAAATTGTTTCGCAACTTTTTTTTACAAAAAGGTTTTAAACCATTGATGTTTAACATTTGTCTACAAAAATTGAGTGATCAAATTTTTTTGCATAAATTTTGCAGCAAAATGTTGCAAATTAATGGCGCGAAACAATTTTGTCTAACAAATTTTCCAAAATAAGTCTTGTGCAAACATTTCCGCGAACATTTTTTTGGCAAAAAATTATGCAATAATGATTGTATTGTCATCGATCCTTGATAAGTGTGCAAAATTTCAGGTGAATCTGACCATTCGCAGTGGGTGAAAATCTCGTTTCAAGATCCCGTTACAAACATACATGCAGGTGAAACTAATAAAAGCGTGTTAGAAAAAGAAAAAATCGCACAAGCCAAGCTAAACATTTGGCGTGCGTAAAATTTAAAAGACGCAGCCAAACTAAAGAACTTGGCGTGCAGGGCTAAGAAAAATAAGCCCGAGAGGTGCTGTAGGATTTCCACGAGATAAGATGGCGAACTATTGTACCTACTCATATAGTTATAATACAGATTATTATCACTTGATAACCCAAATCGAAAATCCGAAGAAAGAGCTCTCTCGGCTTTCGTTTTGCCGGCGTTCGCTATTTCGGCCCTTCGTTATTTGATCGCTCGTAATTTCAGAATCCGACATTTCGGCCGGTCGAAATATTGGTCCGTCGACTTTTTGATCACCACCCGATAGTAGCGAAGAGAAATCCGTTAAAAAAAAAAATGGCCTCCAGGGAGTAGTGTAGAAATTCGAATTGTGCATTTTGCACCAGTTCTAGCTACTCGTGGAGAGACCTTTTTTTCCGACCCTTGCAGTCACGTTTGGTGGCTGATAGTCGCGACGAGAAATCCGTAAAAAAAAAAAAAAAATGCCCTCCAGGGAGTAGTGTAGAAATTCGAATGATGAATTCCCTGTTATGTTTGTAAAGCTGAAATTCCATTGCTTTTTAAGCAATCATTGGACAATAAAAGAGGGAATGAAATTCTGACCTGGATACACAATTCAAAATTTCTGTCTGTGTGTCAAAATTTCAGGTTATGAGTTCAAGTACAAATACATAAGCTACGCAAAAAATCCACTATTTTGTACGAATTTTAGAGCTCCATAAAGTTGGCCCTGCAACTTTAATGAAAAAACTTGGGACTAATTTTATTCGATTGGTGGTCGTTTGGTGGTGATTGGTAGTCTAATTAAAACGTTTGGTGGTCCATCGTTTAATTAGAAAAATTAAAAAAACACATCAGGCCCAATGTTAGCCCAACATTTTTTTTTATTTTTTAAATCACTTTGAATAAGGCTATTCGATGCAGAATCGTTTAGTGGTCACGAATATTGTAGTTAAATCGTTTGGTCGTCCTTCGATTAGCTAGAAAATGTAAAAAACTAAGTGCGGCTTCCGATGGGGGAGCGCTAGTCTTAGACCATATACTACATGGACTGAGCATAGCCGTATACTTTCTGTAGAAAAAAGTGAAGCCGAGAAGGGCGCCGCCATGTTTGGAGAATAAGGCTATAAGACCATAGGGGCGTATGAATATTTTTAGGGGCCCTATGCAATTCAGGGGCGTACATTTTTTTTTTGTTTCTTGGAATTTTCGTGTGAAACAATAATTCCGGGAATTTGAATGAAAAATCTTGTAATTTTTAATTTCAAGACATCAGACTACAAGGATATAAGGACGTATGAATATTCTTAGGTGTCTTCTGCAATTTAGGGATGTGCATTTTGAGTTTTTTAAAATGAAATTTATGTATTCAAGCGTATACTAATTGTTGCGTGTAACAAAAAGTATAAGATTAGATATAATTTCTTATTGTTAAAAAAAAAAATGACAATCGCAAATGTTTGTACTCACAAGTGCCTCGGGTTTTTATTGACTGGTAAATTTTGTATCATCTACCAAGGATAAGTTAAACTTTTGGATTAAATAAATAAATCCCTCAGCACTTTTGCACAGTTACATTTGAAAAAATGTATAAACATAACTTTATGCACAAGTGAAGAAAAAAAACCAAACAGAAAGTCACAAACATCAATACGGGCGCGTCTTTTTTAAGGTTATGTATGCAAGTCAACTGCTTGAAGTCAACCAAAATCTAGTCGTCTTGAAGTTAACTGTTTGGTCTTATAGCCTTATTCTCCAAAGATGGCGGCGCCCTTCTCGGCTTCACCCCCACTTCTGCTATGCTCAGTCCATGTAGTATATGGTCTAAGGCGCTAGTACATGATACGATACTGCCGTATAGTGGCCCATAACAATAATTAGCGCCAAAATAATATATAACATCAATAAATAAAGTCGGCACTAATTTTACTCGATTCGTGGTCGTTTGGTGGTGATTGGTAGTCTAATTAAAACGTTTGGTGGTTAATCGTTTGATTAGAATAATTAAAAAAAGACATCAGGCCCAAAGTTAGCCCAACCATTTTTTCTTCTTTTTTTTTAACCACTTTGAATAGGGCTTATTCGGTGCAGAATCGTTTGGTAGTCACGAATATTGTAATTAAATCGTTTAGTGGTCTTTCGTTCATCTACAAAATGTAAAAAACTAAGCAATGAGGGTTCGCTAGTACATTATACGGTACTGGCACATGCCGCGTAATGCTTCGTAATCTCCGTAAAGTAAGCTGGACAACTTTAACTCTTCGTTTTTTCTGAAAGCGGCGACCTACTTTACCATCCGAGTGCTGCATCATTCACCAAGCTGTGTTCCGATTTCAACTACATACTGACGTCATACGTCAGTATAATACTATGTATAATACTTAACCTTAGGGTTGCCGGATCGATAGCGAAAGATCGATCTTTCAGATCGTATCGGATCGATACTCAATGTTCGATCCGACGATTATATCGAACCAAAAAGATCGATCCACCAAAGATCGATCCTCAAAATTATTATTATTATTATTAGGGGCACCAATAAAAATTAAAACGAAAAAAGGTGAAAAACGTGCTTATATAATACAGCCACTGCATAATATGTCTTATAAAAGGAGAATTGCTGAGAATTTGCGTTATTTCATGGTATGGCTACATTCGTCTTGTACGCTCTAAGCGCTTTGAGCGCCATATCCTGTAGCAGTCGCTGTGCTCAAACCTCGCTAGCGTCTAAAACGAATGCAGCCTTTGTTAACGAACAGTAATTTGGATTGATACATTGATATTTCTTTGAAAAAAAATCGAAAAATGAAAAAAAAATAGTCGATCCGATCTCGCCGTTCAAGTATTCGATCCTTAGGATCGTCGACCCAATCAGTATCGATCCAAAAGATCGATATTCTCGGAGAAAAAGATCGATCTCTGAAAGATCGAAAAAAAAACGGCAACCCTACTTAACCTGTGACTGTTGAGACGGCGTTATAGGTTTTCATATTTTCTTCACGTAATACAAAAATTGCGTACGCGAATTTCGATACTTTTTCGCGGTTTGTCATTAATACTCGAGAGATGCATGCGAGACATAATAGCTATGACGTGATTGAAAAATATCTCAAGTTTTGGAGCTTCAATCACTTGTAAAGTTTTACTCTTCTCGTTGCTCTCTTGCTCGCATCTGTCTACATGGCCCTGGCATCTCGTGCATGGAAGCTACTTGATTGATAGATTAGGCTTTGGAAATTGCGTATTCAGGCTCCCGCAAATTGGATATTGATAAATCTCATTGAACGACTGTATCAAGTTGCTCGTGTGGAACAGACAGAGTCTCCTAATATGATTGCGGTCACTGTCTCCTTGGTGAGATTTTTTTTAAATATTCATTAGCCATATAGATTCAACAATAATTTAAAATGCATGAGGGAAAATTTGATTAGTTTGTCAATTAATTTTTTTTTCATAAAGCAGCAATAACAATAAAATTGAATGAAGTCGTCAAATGTGCAATATGCCAAGTGAATACGACAGACTAACGCTGCAATCGAGGTATTTGATGTCTTTGATCGAGAAGCGTGGTACAAAAAACAATTTGTCGTCCTATGGTGTATGTTTCTTGGACACTACCATCGGTGAAATTCGACCCTGCCAGTTTCAGGATGATCGTTGCTATTGTCGCTTGTTCACGTTATTTTGGCATAGTTGCTGGCTCAGCTGGTTTAAAAGAGAGGAAGATTTTACGTTCGCAAAAGAGATGCCATTTTGGTCCACAGCGGCAATCATGAGGGTACAAAAGTCTGGGATATATTTTCTAATTTGAATAACCAATTAAATTCATTATATAGCGCTCGAATAGAACATGTATTCTTTCAAATTCACTACATACTTGTCCTTGTTTCCTAGAGCATTAACAAAAAATTGCACCCAATAAACACAAATTGACCAAAGTTACAGCCATCACAAATGTTTTACAAATATTTTATTTGAATCGAGCCTCTTAAGGGTAGGCTAAAGGTCAACATAACCTCCAACATTTTTTAAACCATTTTTCTCTTAGATGGCTTGATAGAATAACAAAGAAGAGTAGGGTTGCCTGCGTAATTAATGTGTACAGACGGCCCCACTGTTGTTTTTTTATTCCATCAAGCCATCTCCAAGAAAAATGTATTACAAGTTAAAACTTGTAATGGAGTTAAAACTCCATCTCTCTCGCACTCGCGAGAGTGGAAAGGCGGGGGAGGGGTGATTTACCCTCCCCTTAACACAAACCGTTGAAAAGCATTTTGTGAATATATCAAATTTTTTTTTCAACTAAACCTCTTAAGAGGATGTGAAAGAACCTGTTTTACCGACAATTTTTCGGCCAAGTCTTTCTCGTAAATGCTGAAGAATTTAAAAAAAACCAAAGCCTCAGGCCCTGCGTAATATCCTGATGCAGAGCCTAAAGCTTTCCTTTTTCCCTGAATGTTGCTCATCTCCGAGAAAGACTTGTCCGGAAATTTCAGCTATCTCTCTCGGACTCATGTCTTAAGCAATTTTTCACATCGTCTTAAGCAATTTTTCCAAATTCAATACAGTTTGCCTTTATCATGAAAAACGAAAGGGTGGAGAATTTACGAGATATTGGAATAAGGAAGGAGATAAGCCCGGACGAGCTGAAACAAATTAAGAAAAAATATTTGTTGATGATGGTTTACTGGTGTATCATATTTCAACTTGATTACTCAAGGCGTTCTGCAGACAAATCTGTTTCAATGTTTCGAGATCTAGTCAGTGCACGCGCACGCACGCACGCACGCACGCACGCACGCACGCAAGCGCGCGCACACACACACACACACACACACAAACAAACAAACAACGAACACACCCATGTCCGGACTTTTTTATTAACATATTTTTTCGACATTTTGGGACGTTTCAACATATTGGCATAAAAATCTCGGAAAAAATTGATTTTTCATCAGATCCAAGCTTTTATGAGCAAGCAATAACATGAATTTCATGTACAAAGGAAGAACCTAAGAAAAATTGAAAAATTATACGTCACATTTAATACTTGTTTGACTTCATGTTCACAGGATCACGTGATTCACGCAAGCGTCGAAAACCATAGCTCGATCATCAACCAATCATCAACTGCACAACGGAATCAGCATAATGGACGCAGGTGGAGGTAACGTGATTTTACGGCTGGTCAGAGCAGTGGGGATATTCTTAAAATCGAACAAGCTCAAAGAGACGCGGCACTGCGCACTGCCACTAGTCCAGTACTGCCAGTCGCAGCCAGTCGACTCCATCACATCGTAAATACGGATAGCAACGATAGTACGTGATATACTATGATACATTTGTATCGCTATTCTGATAGGTAATCATTATAATTTACTTTAAACAAGATATATTTGTTGCCAAGCGTTTATTTAAAAAAAGTTATTTCAGCCTGGTCCACACTCGTGCACGAACACGGCCGTGACACGTACTTTCTATATATTGTTACGTCCCAAACGGTGGTTGACACCGATACGGCACGCATACAGCTGATATCGCCCGTGTGATTTAGGCCAGAATGCGCTGGTCAGGGATCAAGAGCTTTCTAGCGCGAGTCTGCTATAGTTAATATAGATACTTATTTAAATTTTGTTCCCCTTTTCAGGTAGCGTGCTAACGCGGTGAAGCGTAGCGGGCTTTATTTATTCCTTTTTTTTGTTTTATACGGGTTACCGACTGATGGTCTAATGGGTCACTATATTACCGACTGTGGGCATCTCGCCAACGAAAGGGGATTGGTTTACCGACCGATGGTAATTTACCCGTGGTAGGTAATATATAAACTGTATTACCGACCGAAGGCAATGCGTCGGTAATGTGGGCAGTAGATGGTAATGCGACAACCTGCATTACTAACTAAAAGCAACGTACGGTAATTAACGACGGTAAAAAGGTGTAAGAAACTGTATTACCGACCGAACGGATCTCACCAACGAAAGGGGATTGGTTTACCGACTGATGGTAATTTACCCGTGGTGGCTAATATATAAACTGTATTACCGACCGAAGGCAATGCGTTGGTAATGTTGGGCAGTAGATGGTAATGCGACACCTGCATCACCGACTGAAAGCAACGTATCAGTAACTAACGACGGTTGAGAAAATATAAGAAGCTGTATTACCGACCGAAGGTCATGTATCGGTGTTTTAACTGTAGATGAGAAAACCGTATTACCGACCGAAAGTAACTTGCCGGAGGTCGATATATTTGCGATTTGAAGGTAAAGAATACTAAAATAGTTGAATTTGCCTTCAATAGGTCCATTTGGTCCTTAAATACTTCATTTAACTTAATATATATGATTTATCCTGAAAGAAAAGGAAATATATGGAAAAGAGGGTACTTACCGCCTTAATCCGACACGAGGTCGATGACTTCCGGATTAGAACCGAACTGCTCCGCGCGACCGGCGATATGGGCTCCTCGACGATGATCTCCTCGATGACGTATTTCACGGTCACGGGTTCCTTGATGGTGACCTCGCAACGAGCCGAAGGATTTCCAGCAATCCGGGCCCGGAACGCGGTCGCGTCGATTATGTAGACGGTGTCCGTGGCGACCACGTCCGATGTAATGACGGGTTTCGTTGGGTTAACCATTGAGGAAATTACGAGGATTTCGGAAGAAATAAATGTTTGACTCGTAACTCAGTAAAACACTCGTTATTATTTATTTGGATATATTATTCGGGGTGTGACCGTGTTCACTCTCGTTTTACTTGTTCGTAGTTCACTCTAACGTTCACGGTGTGACCGTGTGCACTCAATGGATTATAAAGTTCACGGTGTGACCGAGTGTATGAAAATAATATTTCCTGGATTTATATTTCGTATGTAAACTCGTGTTTTGTTTAAAGAATGGAAAACGTATATACTTATACGGACTTTTTACTGTGAGCAAAACCGGACACGTAGTGGAATCAATGTTCGCACTTTGGCTCCGCGTTTCATACTGCCGAATTGTTCGATTCGATCTCAATATCTTTGTCCTTAGAATTTGTCTTCTCTCTAGGTCTGTATTAATCCTTTGTTTTGCCTGCGTTGTTTACATTACAGTTGCTAGGCCGAAGGTATAGAGTAAGTAACGGACCAGGCTGCCGACGAGCGACAGGTCAAAGGTGACCTAGTTTATCAACGGAAGTTAAAATATCGGTAGTTGGTATATTATCATATGAAGGTAATATACTGGTAGTCGGTATATTGTCATACACTTTTCCATTAGCCGAACTGTCGCCTATCGGCAGTCGGACAAGTAGGTTTTGCTGCTATTATTTTATTCTACTGTTTTGAGGCATATTTAATATATTTTTAACAGTTTCTATATTTCAGGAACGCTCCAGATGGCCAGGTGACGCATTTCCACAGGGTTCCATGACTGAGAGGCTCCCCTGCAGGTCGACCCGTGCAGACTCGCACCTCGTCGTTGTCATCTCGCACCTGGAACGACGGTATAGGTGAGGAATCGCACCTAGGACGTAACAATATATATATATATATATATATATATATATAAATACATATAAAAAGTACGTGGCGCGGCCATGTTCGTGCACAAGTGCTGACCCAGCTTGATAAAACGGAGCAACGTGCTCGAAATGAAACGGAGCAACGTGCTCCGAAACAAACGGAGCTTCGCCATCTTAGGTCTGTTCATCCATACTATTATATAATACTATATCCAAATATTGAAATGTACAACACCTTTATAAAAATATAACAGAATATTTTTCGTGGGCGAAGTAATACTAATAACTGCAACACGTCAAACGAGTAATTTTTTTTCTATCGGAAAAACGTGCTTCTGAGAACTAATTGGAAAAAGAACTTCAGACACTGTCGAACGTGTCTATCTTCTCAAGCTCATACTCCATCGTCCCGTAAATGGAATGATACTATAGTGTATATATGATTATTACATCACATTACATGATGACAATCGATTGGATATTTTTAGTCAAAACGTTTCTATAGGAACTCTCTAAATATCTGTTTGTTTCTGCTCACATTATAAATCAACTTAGGTTGAAAGTTCCATAAAATATTTCTCCTCTTGAATTTATTTTCTATCATTGAGTACGGAAACCTTAGTGTAACTAACTATGGCAGATGCATAATCTATGAATGTCGTGCGAAGCATTAGAAAACCCTTTGTAATTGAAACGTGTCAGTGACAAGGAATAATGAAAACCAACTTTTTTTAATTCTTGGTATTCATTGGTATTCATAGTCCTTCCTTGAAAATAAGGAACCCTTATTAGTATTGAAAAATCATGGAATAAGGGCTCCTTATTTTCAAGGAAGGACTATAAATACCACTGTTAATACTTTAATTTTAGTGTCGCGTATTGTATAAGCATATAGTTCGAATGTTTTGTAACAAATATTTAATTTTATTTGGAAAATAGTATTCAATTATAGTTTCTAATATTAATATATCCCTGCCTATATAATTTCTAAATGTAAAATTGGAATATAACTTATGGTGTTTTTGGCTATCTATCGGATGATCGCGATTTCTAAACAAACTCGTTCTTCACAAAAAAAGTACCTCGACAATTTTTCATTGGCCGAAGATATTCCGACAAATGCAAAATAGCTTTGGAAGTCACCAAAAGTTCTCAAAATCAATCCTCGATATCTCGAAATCTCTTTTAGATATCAAGCTCGCATTTGGCACGCACGTCAAGTATCAGTTGCTCTTCATTATAAAAACTTTGGATTTAAGTCTACCGGGTGTTCAGATTCGATAGATTTTTGTGGTTTTGAAAATATGACGTGCACTTTCCAACTTAATCAAATTTCAAAATATTCTACGAAAATTATGTCCACACTCTACATAGCGACTAAGATTATTTGCTATTCGAATTTCATAAAAATCGGTCCCATAGTGCACAGTATTTTTATATAAAGCCTATATAATAACTAACGTTGGTTGTAATTTTATCAATATTCAAGATATGAGCAAATTTTTACTCTGCACGTTTTGAGAAACTGAACGCTTTGAGCAATTTTTTCTCAATTCAATACCAGTCATTTTTGTTACTTGGTGCATTAGTGCATGAGAATTGAAATCAATAGTCGCAAAATCACGAAACATGAAGCAATCACAAGGATTTTTTATCTGTATTAAATCTTTTTTTTTAACTGCGTCTGTGAAACTTGTCTGCTGGGTATCAGCGTGTTTTATTTTTATTTTATTTTACAATTTACAAATATTTTATAATATCAAATCGTCCGACATTGGCTTATTATAATAAAGAAACAAAATAATGAGACAATCCTTAAAATTCGTGCAGCTCCAAAATTTATTTCAATACACGCTATTTATCTGATCCTCAATATGGTTTTCATAATTTCAGAATCAAAAACAGTACAAGGCACAGTTATTCCGGTCCGCAATTAAATCGGTCGTATACTGGAAAAAACAGGACAATGAATAGGCACAGAAAATTCGTCAGCAACACACCTTTATTGGCGAGAAGTGTATTGACCGTCAAAAAGCAGACGAGAGCTCAAGTTGTACCTAATCAAAAAGTAAAATCGCGAGTACGGTATTTGTGCTTACGAGTAGGGGCAAAGCGTATGGCCGCGATGCCGAAAATTTCTTTCCCGTAAGTTCCGTGCTAATCGGTCTTTTGAATTAAAAGGCCTCATGAAATGTTTCATAATTTCATTAATTTGCGATCACAGAATAAATAAGGTTATACATCGAGATGCAAACAAATGGATCTCGGTAAAATTTCGGAGGTGGAAATCACCTGCAGTAAAATGGGAGGACATGAATCTCTGACGGCTGTTCTAAATAGTCAAAAAAGATGCCTAAAAATCATTTATTTCCTCTGGCACAATTTACATCTGAAGGTAATTATTACAATTTTTATACACGTATATTCTCTTCAAAATACCGAAGAAGAAGAAAAAACAAAAGCAAAAAGAAAGAAATTATATTACATTGAAAAATTGTTTTCTGACTTTTGCACAATTACATGTTTATTTAATCTATAGTTGAATTGAAATTGAAACTTCGTCCAGTGGCACTTTTTTCTTTTTTACCTTTGGTACTTTGCATAAAGATGCTTTCGCAACTCTAGTTTTGATCTGCCTCATTAGGCAGGCCGGCAGGCAGGCTAACAAAGGCCATTGCCTTTGTTAGCTTTTGCTTATTTTTTTCTAATTTTTTTAACATTTAATATTTATATTTTGAATTTTTAATGCGCCATTGATTGAGCCCTCACAAGGCATGAGTCCGAGAGAGATAGCTGAAACTTTCGGATAGATCTTTGTCAGAAATCAGCAACATTAGGGGCAAAATAAAAGTTTCATGCTCTGCATCAGTATATTTCGTAGGGCACGACACTTCGTTTTTTCAGATGTCTGAAAATTTGTCGGTAAAACAGTTCATTCACATTCTCGTATGCCACAATTTTTTTTATTCCATTGTAAAAACAAATATCAAAATTTGAAAAAAAATCTTTTGCTATACTTTTCTGGAATATAATTTTAATTCAGTAGCCTTTCCGACATGGCAAATGAAATTGTCGAAGATATGTTGAAAGTTCAGATGATCTCTATGATGTAAACAATATCGATGAAATTCACTATAATAACAGTGGGGTAATTGAAAAATGATTAAGGGGATAAAGCACCATCTCTGTATTAATTGTTTAAGTTCTCATGACGAAATCCTGGACAGATAAAACAGTAACCTGGATTGCTTTTATCAATTAAGTTTTAGTTTACTGAAATTTGCTTTTAAGGGCTGCATTCGCTTGGACGCTTTGACCGCTGTGAGCACAACATCTCGTAACATATGTCTATGTATATCTCGTCGTGTGAGAGCGAGAAGGAGTGTCTTTAGCCTCTCCTTAATGATACATTGTTACTCTTTCTTTGTTTACGGTTCATGAAAAAAGACGGACGTATAACTTTTTTGATAAAAGTGATGAAATAAATAGACTATAATAAATGAAATAAATGATAAAAGTCATAAAGATTAAAATTTGCGACAAACTATTTCTTAATAACACACGTGTTTTTTTATGTAGTTGAATAGTCTGAAGGTAAAAAAAATCATAATGAAGAAACACGTGTTTTTATCTTTTCAAGTCAATAGAAATGTTATTGGTGGAAATTAAGTTAATTTGTATGATAATGTTATGCTTCAGATGGGAATTTTTTATCGACAGTAATTCCATATCGTTTCGTTACAGGATATGGCTCCACAATCAAAAGTGCCCGTGGAAGATGCCATCTATATCGTCAAGAAGTACATGAAGTACATCCAAAAGATGTTCCAGCATACACTTCTCCAATCTGGAAACGAATGAGTGTAGAACTACAAGGAAGGTGGACATTTCACGATGTCTACACGAATGTCCGCGAAAACCGAAGGCAGATTCTCACAACTGCTAGGGATGAATTGTGTATAGTAGTTCTCAGTAACGACGAGGTGCCGCTGCCCCAGTGTATCGGTGAGTCTGGATCTCCTATACCTTAGAGCATTTTATAAATGGTAAATAATAGAAATTTTTCTTATTTCGTCATGATTAAATTAGGGTCGAGTCAGCGTCAAAATGACGATTTTCAATAATAATTTATAATTTTTGTAGAATGCCTACAAATATGATGTATCGTCCAGCATTTGAACCAAATGAACAATTTTTTGGGGCTAGTGAGAACCCTTACGGTGCACCGGTTTTCTGATAAGCTTAGTTTGAGCGTTTACACTCTGCGCATGATTTGAAAGAAACCACTCGACAGATTTTGTTCTACAACTCTGAGACGTCATCTCCTTCATAACGCTTTTTCCAATGGTATATACATAGCACATTTTTTTGTTGCCCTTTATTTCAGAGTTACAGGCCTGTTTTGAGACTGAGAACAAAATCCGTCCGACGGTTTATTCTGAATCATGTCAGAGTGTAAAAACTCAAAACTAGGCTTTTCAGGAAACTGGTGCACCGTAAGGCTTTTAACTAGTCTCAAAAAATTGTTCATTTGGTACCTCAAATGCCGGACGATACATCATATTTCTAGGCATTGTACAAAATTTAGAAATTATTATAAAAAATCACCGTTTTGACGCTGACTCGATTCCCTTAAGTGAAGTGAGCAACAGATACCAATAATAAAAACTTAGAAAATTTAGAAAGCAAAGAAAAGCATTACTTGAATGTTTATCGTGCCATAGTTGATCTAATTTCATTGTTCATTATCTTTTATGAGGAAGCCATGATTGAAATACTTACCTGAGGAATTGCCCAAAGCGGAGGCTTGACAAACGATAGAAAGAAATTAAGAACTTATGTACAAATGTCATATTTATCCGATTTACGAATCGACAAAACACATCAAATTTGACTAGCAAAGAAAAAGTACTCTGTGAGTACTCGTTAAATGATAATGAATGTGAAAACATCGTTAGCGTCAGAGAATATTAACATTTCATATTTTTATATTCCAATATAGAATTTTGATACGGGTCACCAAAACATGATATATGAATTTTATATTTAAAATAACACACAATTTTTTACCCTAAACATTTTGCCTTCTCATAACAAAACCTTTGCAAATTGGAATTTTTATGTCAGAAGGTTCAAAATATTTCAAATCGAACAAATAGACGAGCTATGTCCCTGTACTTATTATTTTTTTTTCCGAAATTAAAAAAGACATGACGGGAATTTTAATGTTTTCAAAATTATGGGTGCTTTAAGTTCAAATTAACGCTTCTTCAAAAAACTTTTTAATTTTGAAACTAACACTTTTTGAGAACCCTTCAATTGTTCACAAATTTGGTTGAAAGGCCGTAATGCTTTTCGAGGGCACTTCTTAATTATTCCCTAATTTTTTCGAAAGGCCGTAACGCTTTTCTAGAAATACTTTTTAAGCCTGTGTCTGCACACTGGGTCATAAAAGTCCAGCTAATGTTTTGTCTAAGAAAGAAACGTAAAAAAAAATCGAGGAAAAGTGGATTTTCATTAAAAGAATCATGACTACAACAAATTTTCATGTAAAAATAAAATTATTTCGGAGTTGTATAGCTAGATGTGTTCTTTTAGGAAAAAATACAGTGAGTGTGCTACGTTCAAAAAGTATAATAATTATTTAAAACCTCATAATTATTTTGACCGACAAAAAGGTCTTTTTTTTTAATAGAAAAAGTCAGAGAGAGAAATATTTTTGGGTTTATTTTGAATTTCGTTATTACAAAATTTGTACAAAATTATAGTATTCAACTAAATATAATGAATTACAATGAAAAAACATTTAGCCTATTCCGGAAAATTTTTGTTTGTGCTGTGATTTTTTATCACAACTCGAATTTTTTCAATATACTTCTCAAATAAAAGTCTCGCTCGAGATTGTTTTACATAAATAATTCATTCTCCGCTTACCTCAATGTATAAGTTCACAATATCTCTATTGATCTCTATACTTCTGGCCCACTGGATTTCTTTTAGATAAGACTGAGAACAACATTAGTCGTGAAAGCAACGATGATACTCCGTCGGACTCGGATGATACTTCGTCGTCGGACTCAGATGATACTATATACACGCCTGACGTAAACCAAAAGCGAAAAAAGGTTACTAGCCAGAAAGAGAAAACAACAGAGTTCAAGGTCTGTCTGACCGAAAAGCAGTGGAATTTGATAAAACCTGAGGGCACAGTTTTGTACGGAAAACGGAATACGGCGATCTTGCGGAAAGGAGTTTGGACGAACCTGTTTTCCATTACTTTTTTCAATCAGTTTCCACTTCCTTGTGCATTTGTTTATAAACGGGCGAATATCAAAGCGAGGTTCGGCGGCTCATATGTCATCAAGATAAATGGAAAATGCAGAAGCGATACATGTGGCAACGAATTGCTCGGGCACGGAGAAAAACGTCAGGATGAAGAAGGGCTTATTATTCGCATCGTTACACGAGATACGCGTTTGGAAATACATCCAGACATTAAACGTCCACTTAATGGAGAAAGGAGAAAGCAGGTGGCGCAGGAGACGATACGTGAAGGTTGTACGGCATGGAGAAAACGTCAAGCACGCGAAAATATGGAAGATGGAGATCTTGAGCAGGCATTCATACCTAGTGAAGACGTTTCGCGCCAAGCAAGAAAGGAAGGTGTTCACGCTAATCTTAACGTCAAACCAGGAGATTCACGAGATTTGATACGAACTATCGAGAATATCACCGCAGATGCAGACTATCTTGACCTTGTACATGCCGTAGGTTCATCGCCATTCTACGTATTTTTCAGCACCCCATCTCAACTAGATGCGTACAAAAAGTATTTGCGCATAAATAAGAAAAAAACAACTATAATCGTCGATGCGACTGGATCCCTTGTTCGAAAACTCGCTCGTCCCGGCGGTTCGAAGACCGGGCATATATTTTTGTATTCTATCGTTGTGAACTTTGAAGGAACGACTCAGCCGGTACACCAGATGCTTTCAGAGAAGCATAATACCAATTTCATCTTATATTGGTTGACGAATGGCTTTATATGGGTGCACCCAAGCCGAAGGAGGCCTTGTCCGACTACTCCCGAGCTCTGATAAATGCCTTATGTTTTGCATTCAATAACCGGACAATCAAGTCGAATCCGGACATTTGTTTTGCAATTATCGAAAATGCTCGTGGGGTGATCGAACGACCACCGACGATCATCCGAATAGATGTGGCTTATTTTATTCACATGATTTGTCGATGGCCGTGTTTCACTAAAACGAATCAATCATGCATAAAGGATTTCTTCGTTCGCTGCGTGGCTTCAATGGTAGAGTGTACATCACTCTCCCAGTTCCAGAGAGCTTTTACACTAACCTGTGCGGTTGGTCTTCAGACGCATGACGATTCAGAACTTGTGCTTGAAATTCCACTAGTGAAAACGGCGAAGGATACTCGGATTGAGTTAGAGAACTACATTGCGATTCGACAAATTAAAGAGACACTGAAAAAATATAAGCCAAGAGATGATCTCGATTACACAGTAGGTCCTTTTGAGTCAGAAGTTTCTGAAGACTCGTGGAAACTCGACGATGATACCAAATATCGGAATCGCCTTGAAAACTGGGTTGCGCAACAAAAAGATAGAACTCAGAAGACCGTAACCAATGGCCGAGATCCAAATCCTTTCTATCTGCCACAATTTATTAAACAGCTATACGATTTGGCCAAGGAATTCCCTTTGTGGACGGGAGTAGCAGTGGGTTGTAGTTTGCCTCATGCAACGTCAAGTTACGTTGAAGCTTACTTCAACAATATCAAAACGCGAGTTTTTACTGCCGTTAAAGCACCGGCTCGCGTCGACATCTTTTTGAAAGAGCTAGCTCGAAATATCATTGGGGAAACTTTGCTGTTTGTTTCGAAGTTAAAAAAATCGGACATGATGCAAGCTGAGCTGGAACCCACGCAAAAAATTGAGGTCGAACAACAACAACAACGCGAAGATTATGAAAAAGTGGATCTTGAAAAGAACGAAACTTTGGTCACATCGGTTGAAATGAAAGAAGTCCAGCTGGAGAAAATAAAAGATATATCAACGGTGAAGGTATGCAAGGAAACGTATATCCCTGAACTACCTGATTTACATCTTACAACCGGGGAATTATCATTTGAGGTGAATGATTCGAATTGTGTAGGGGCGTCATTATTTCCCGATGTTACTTTCAATAATTGGAACGCATCGGATTGGAAGGCATCCGATTGGGATGCATGTGAAAATTGGGGTGGACACGCTCCCTCAAATAAAAGTGTCGACGATTTCGACGATTCTCACACCTCACCGGTTCGACAGAATACGTTGAGCATTGACTCGTTGAAAACCATCATCTGCTTTGATCATTCATATGCGATTCTAGATGAGTCGCAGACGCCGACAGTCCCAGAAATTCCCGTCGCAGCTCCGGAAAAATTCAAATTGACGCTGAACGAACACGTACACTTAGCGACGCTTAATCTCCAAGACAACATTCGTCTTAAGGACAATACATTAAACATTGATGAATCGAAAGACCATAGCGAAGATAAAGAAAACTTATTGCCACCTTCGGACACAAATTACAATGCTGCGACAGAACTTGAAAAACCGGAACTCGCTAAAACGAGCAAATATTTTGGGTGCTATCACGAAATTCGGCAAAGAAATCTGCAGACCACGAAATTGATGAAACCACACTTACTGCCGAACGGTAATTTATGCCGACGTGGAGTACAAATGAACAAAATGACAGTATTTGTGAGAAATACTTGTCCTTTTGATTCATTGGTTCATATTTTGATGACCAGAGCTCTCGACGATCTTTCTTATGCGTCTTTTATTGAAAACTCTCAAAATGAGACGTTGAAGTTTGTGGCGGCGTTCATGAAACATGGCTTAAACAAAGGTATACTCTCGGAAGGAGTGCGAATATTAAAAGAATTGTACGAGACAACAATTATTCGGAAAACAAAGAAACGCGTCCTTTCGTGTGTGATAGATACTATGGATAGTATCGAAAATATGGTCAAGCACACAATGCGATCAGAGCCCAGTGTTTATCGCAGAGAACATTGTTCTCATTGTAGTGACCGCATTTATTCCAGTGTAACGTTGGCACCAAATCACAATATCATCTGCAAACGAGGTTTTGGCACCCTACAGGCTGCGTTGGGTTTCAAGCCTGTTGTGTACAATCTTCAATGTTCTGACGACTGTCCTGGCAAATTTACACTGTCCAATGAACCTAATGTCCATCTTTTTATCGATTTGGATATTCGGAATACTACCAATGATTCATTGGTAGGAAGTGGAAACCGACTAGGGATAGGATGAGAATGTCGATTGGACTTTCCACGAACCATTGATCTCATCATAAAAACCGAAGAAAACAAAAGGATCAACTCAACGGCTCATTACAGGTATTGATCGAATTATGTACATCATTTATTGATTATTTTTTTATGAACTGAAAAATCGTTTTATAAGCCTTGCAGGAGTAGTTGGCTACAATAGAAGTCACTTCATCGCATACTGTCGGCGTTTCACTGGAGCTTGGACAATATACAATGACATTCATAAGAATATAGGTGCATGCAAATCGAATGAAAGAATCGAACCGCATCTCGCTATATATGTACTCAATCAGGAGTAGCAGTGACGGAGAAAAACATAAAAATGGCGAAATTTAGCGCTTCAATTGATTAAAAAACGAAAAGTAGTTGTATGATATTTATTGTGATTGGTGATGATTTGATCAAGCCTTGAAGAAGTGCTCATTTTGTGATGATCAGTTGATAAAATCTGCTGTACATTTTGTACCAAACTTTATATTATAAGTTGATATGAAAGGCGAGCTCAATTTTTTAAAGTTTAGTTGATACTATATGATGCCGATTTTCTGCCAAAGTTTAATTCATAAGCCTTCAAGAAGTATGCATTTTCGATTTTAAATTTACTCGATTTGATGTTGAATCTCTATCAAACATGTAAAGAGGTGCTCAATTTTTCTTAAGTTTAGTTCAGATTATCTGCTGTGATGCTGATTTTTCGCCAAAGTTAAATTAATAAGCCTAAAAAGGTGCATTTTCTGCTTTAAATTTAGTTGATCTGATGCTGACCTTCGACCAAAGATGTAAAGAGGTAGTCGAGCTGATAATATAATCTGAACATACATTTATTAATCTGTATCTGATTGCATAGTTCTAATGACATAGTCGCACATTATTTTTACAATCGCAGTTTTTTTTATTTTTTTATTTCGACTAGAAACGCTATCACTAGAAACTTTTCGTACCTCGTAAGAAACTGACAAATGATCCAACTAATAACTCATTCGATATACAGATCGGTCGGGAAAATTCGCCGAACGACGAGAAAGATCACTCATCGAATTTCTCAAAATTATCTCGATGTTCGAAATAAAAAATGATTCTACACTATTCGCCGATACACCTTCGTCAATGTCACCTAAGATTAGACTAATTATATACGGATATAAATGTTTGGACTAAACACGTTTGTATCGCTGCATGACGGATTAACCGCGTCACTCGAAACAAAAGAAATACGCAACGTCGTTGTTAAACCTTTTATTTCGGCGCTACGAGTCTTTAACTTTGAATTTCAACGAGGTGAGGGATTTCGTAATGAGTTCCTCATTTTTACTTCTTGTGTTCCTTCTCGTCGGAGGTCTCTTCGCGAACGGCGAGTATTTTGTCCGGAGGATCCATGAAACCTCGTATCCATTTTGGTGATGCCGAACGTGCATGAGAAAACCCAATTTCTGCAGGATATTATCTATTCCGTATGGCTCTATGTTCTTGCCGGCCCAAAAGAGAAATGCGAGATATTTTTTAATATAGAATTCCTATGAAATCAAATTATACTTTTCTAACTCGGATGCTTGCAGCGTAATTTGTTTTTATTCTGGGAAAATTAACAAGCTGTGTAAGCGAAAAAGTTGTACCTGACAGTCGTTTCTAAATGCCAAGTCTTGCATCTGTACGATCGCCAATCCGCGATAAACAATTTGATCCGACTGAGATGCAAAATTGCATCGCATGCTGAAAAAAAATATTGATGATAAAAATCAATCGATTCGGCAATCAAAAAAATGATTATAAGGATGGCTCGAGTCCTTGAGCCCAAATAAAAAAAAAAATTTTGCACAGACATATTTTTTTCTCTTACCAGTAGTCGTTCATTCTCTTTGACGTATCAAGTAATAAGATCGCAAAGAAAGAAAAATGCTTCTGCATCCACGGTCACGAATATGTGGTCCTCGAATTCCGTTATGGAGCTGCACTCGACCAGTGGCTTTCCACCTAAAAACAACGTTTTTGTCAGCATAACTTTCATGTTATCGGCAATTCTATGGAGTTACTCTATGTATCAGAGCAACGATTTGAAAAAAATTCTATTTCTATACTCGGACTAATCAATGAATCTCAACTACAATAAAGCCCACTCGGAAAAAATAAGAGATAGAAAAAACGTCGTAAAATGTCTATGGAGCTTATACTTCCTATATAAAATATGTTTAGGCAGGGCTTGAAAAAACAAAAAAATTGGACAGAGAAAAAAGAATTGAAGAAATACTGCGAAGAAAATATTACAGCAAAGTCCATGCTAATTTTTGTTTTTTTAGATTCAAGCAGAATTGAAAAATCATCGGAAGCAGAATTTCAATAATAGGTGCAGTCATTGCAAATGAATAATTTTCGATAAAGAAGCTGTGGCGAATTTAATTTTTTTTTGGCCGTCGTATGCTTGAAACTTTTTTGAGAAACAATTCACGAGTACTTTGTGGAAATGCTCATTTTGATAGCGTTCAAATTCTTTTTTGAGTGCTTGCGTAAAAAATGTCCTCGAATTATTCATGTGAACATCAAATTATGATCAAAATACGTGAGGCAACATTGATATACGTGTCTTTAAAGACAACGAAATAATTTAATTAACCATTGATTAATTGAATCGTTATCCTAGATCTGCCAATTTAATCGACAATTAATTCAATACTTGTTTTTGTTTTGAAGAGTAAAATTAACAAGTGAACACAACAACCGATCACATCAGGAGTTCTAGCGGTTTGAATATGTTCAGTTTTAAGATGCAACTGTAACCATGGCAATACGAATATGACTTCTCTGGTGTGAGCGTGATGCTGAAGTTTACCGACCGTTGCCGAAGTACTTCGACCTCGGTACGTCCCAATACCACCGGAGGTGCAATCCATTCGATCACGCTCAAGGCGCGAAAGTCTATCGACTGTTATAAAAAACTAATTAATTATCCCTTACAATAGTATTCCAGTCCAAATCAAAGGATTTGTAAATACATTTTTCATGGGCTGATTTAATATTGGACGCAGCCCTTTTTTGTGGTTCTCTACTTTATAATAATTGCAAACGTACTTTGAAAATATATAATTATCTAGACAATAACCCTGTCCCGAAAGGCCGTTTACATTAAAAAAAAATTCGGAGCTCGAAATAAGAAGGGATTAAAACAAAAAGAAATACCATCGATCTTGCCGTTGGCAAAAGCGTAGTGAAACCATTCTTGCAGTGATTTGAATTGCGTTAGAAATAAAACACTTCGACTCAGTCGACAGACTGTCGCCATTGAGTAATGTCTTGCATGTCGTTATTGCTGATGACCGAGACTTATTGTCAATGTTTGAACCACGTGAACGTCACAAGTATTAGGAGCTGAGAAAGAGGAAAAAATAATCATTCGGGTATTGTCGGGTAGAATTTTTTTGAACCGCTATTACTTGGAAGAATATGTTAATTATTTTTTTCGAAAATTTTCTTTACTCACACTCGACGCTAGGTATTTCTTGTGCCTCGGTGACGAAACTTATACATGGCTCTTTGAGAGAAAAAAAAGCCCAACTTTTGATCTTGCAGTTAATACCATGAATACAAGGGAGACTAATGTTGCTGTACCATCGAGAACAGTGCCGTTTGTCGGCAAGGAAAACCTCAGACTGCCCAATTATAAACCGGCCACTTGTGCCACACAACACGTTGTCAATAGCGTTTATGGCAAGCGTCTGATGTCACCGGTTGATTGACCGTCCATAGTCCTTTGTAAAAAGGAACAAAAAAATGATAAATATGACCCTGCAATTGAATATACTTCCTCAGATTTTCTCATATTATTCGCATTTTTCGAACCCAGACGCACACAGGTTTGCGGGGAAATTTTTGCTAGAGATTTCGAAATATGAGGATCAGAATGATATTTGAAAAATAAAAAGTGAGTTTTACCCTTCATAGTTGATCTTTTCTTTTGCTGTCTCTTCTTGGCGTTACGGTTTTTGGTACGCTGACGTTTCGGTTGCAATGAACTGAAAAGTCGCTTGGTACTTTTGAATTGTTGACTAAAGAACTGGTCAAGTTTGTGCAACATCTTTAGCAAATCATGGGTCGTTGATTTGCTTATCATTATATGTAATTGGTCCGAGCTGAGATCACCGTGATCACCACTGTTTGTACGATTGATCTTCCATTCGTCGCCGAAGGTTACATCGAGGAACGATACCCTTGACATGAGAACGCTCGTTTCCATGTAGTCCAATCGTAATACGAGAGCGAATAGTTTCAGGCCGAGCGTAAGATCAGGTTCGGTACCGGGTCCTTTGCGGATATGTACTAAAATAATGATAAATTATTTAGTTTTGAGCTTACTCACGAATTTTAATGATACGAGAGACGGATGTCACGCAATTTGGGAATAAAATTCGCAGCATTGTGCGAAAAATCGATGAGATACGTACTGTAAATGTCGATTATACTGATTGTGCGTTACCCATTAAATTGCCCATATTCATGTGAACATTCTAACGAATGAAATTTATGGCAAAGAGAACAAGAGTTTTCCAAGCTATAGATTCGCTCGTTTTAATCTCGGAAAATGTTTGCTAATCCGAGGTAAAACTTCAGCCTTGTCCGATATCTAAATGGGAAGAGAAAAAAAGGAACGCCAGTTATAATTGCAACAAAAATATTCTAGCGTTACGACAAATTGAAATATCCTTGGAGTATGAGTATCGGAAAATTTTCAAAAAATACGTCGTACCTTTTAATCGTGTTTGCTGTGACATATGACTCTTCAAACTACGTCTCAATTTATCTCTGTTTCATTAACGTCGGACTCCGTTCAGGTGCGCTTTTCGACCAAGCTTCGGTTCCGTGTCTCTCGTAATTTTTTTACATTGAACAGCCCATTACAGCTTCGTCATACAACGGTGGTGTACGGTCGTCTTCACTGTAAGCAAAACGCGTGTTGAGATCACCGAGAAACAAACGTCCCACGATGCTACGACGATACCAGGCTTTTCGAAATGCCAAAAATTCGGTCAATCGTTGCATGTCGTACTTGAACGATGCCGAGCCGATCGCGATTATAGCTGTAAGTATTAAGGGCTTACATACACTTGTAATTTTCAAAAAATCGTTTCTTTTTTTTTTGTATTTTCTGAATATACATATATTGGAGCATACCCACTCAAAATTTTATGTCAATCAGACGAATATTTTCAAAGTTATAGACACATTTATGAAGGCGCGTTAGGGAGGCGCGTCTCACAGTCGGGGACCGGCGCGCCAGCTGTCTACCTGAGGCGCTGTCCCTTCTTTCCTTGTCTATCCTACTCTCTTTCCTTTGTCATTTTCTATTGTATGTTTCTCAGTTGCCAAAATTTGAAAAGTAGTCGTCTTCGATAATATCGTGAAAATGAAGTCTAGCAGAAAACTTAGAAAATCAACGAAAGTGTACAAGTCAGGAGCGAAGAAACGAAAGAATGTTTTCAATCCAAAAACAGCTGAAACGGATAAGTCCAGTTTCAATGCCTCTGCAAAAAAAATGAGAATGCAGGAGGAAATCTTGGTGCCGCGTGATCCGTCCGTTGAGTACCGAATTTTGAATTTTATTACTGTTTTCGCGGCCATCTCCGAATTTGTGCAGTGCAAAACCTGTAACGGAAATGTGAAATTTGAAACTGCTTCTGAACGAGGACTCGGGTTTAAAATTGTTTTGTTCTGCGATCAGTGTCCATCTCGTAGCATAAATTCTAGTCCTTTTATCGAGCATTCTTATGAGATAAATCGGCGTTTTTTGTTTGTCATGAGAGTTCTTGGATTAGGGTTAAAAGGTGCTGCAAAATTTTGTGGATTAATGGACATGCCCGCTTTCCTAACACAGCCCACCTACGATTTAATTATGAAGAATATAGATTCCTGTGTGAAAACAGCAACCGACAAACTTTTTCAGCATGCTTGCCATGAAGAAAAAGACTTGACTGCTGAACACCAAGGTGACGAAAAATCTGCAAAGCTTACCGTGTCCGGCGATGGAACTTGGAAAAAGCGAGGATATACTTCCTTGTATGGAGTGACATCATTGATCGGATATTATTCTGGGAAAGTAATTGATATCCTCGTGAAAAGTGCCTATTGCAAACAATGCGAAACTTAGAAAAGCAAACTTGATAGTGAAGAATATCAACAATGGTATGAAAACCATCAAGATGATTGCAGTTGTAATCATTCAGGTTCTTCTGGAAAAATGGAAGTTGATGCAGTGATCGACCTATTCAAGCAAGCGTTCAGTGGAAAAATTCGGAGTGCAGTACAGAAATTACATTGGAGACGCGATTCTAAAACGTACTCCGGGATTTTGAAAGCTGCCCCATACGGTGATCAAAAAGTCGTGAAGAAGGAATGTATTGGACACGTACAGAAGAGAATGGGAACGCGACTCCGAAATTGTGTGAAAAACAAAGTGGAAACGATGGGAAGAAAGGATGGAAAAAAAATACAAAAAAAAACTCTCGGTGGAAAAGGCAAGCTGACAGCAAAAATGATCGACAAGTTGACAGTTTATTATGGCTTAGCAATTAGGAGAAATTGTGATTCGGTTGAGAATATGAGTAATGCAATCTGGGTCACATTTTATCATTACTGCTCGACAGACAAAAATCAACAACACGCAAAGTGTCCGATCGGATTGGACTCATGGTGCTCTTGGCAGCGGGCAGCAGCTGCTGATAACTTATCAGTTTATAAGCATGATTATCAGCCATTTCCACAAGAAGTTGCTGAGGCCCTGAGGCCCATTTATGAAGATCTCAGCAATGAAAAATTATTGGAAAGATGTGTGGGTGGTTTCACCCAAAAAAATAATGAAAGCTATAACCAACTGGTGTGGAAGATCTCTCCAAAAGTACTTCCAGCCGGATCAAAAACGGTGGAAATGGCTGCATATATAGCTGCTGGCATCTTCAATGAAGGGACAGCTGCCCTTTTATATTATATGAATGCAATGGGCGTCTCACTTGGGTCCAATGCGCATTCATATACAGATAAAGAAGATGCGCAGCGCATCAAGATCTCCGACCTGAGATCACACGAGAGCACCAGAGAGGGAAGAATGGCTCGCAGACAGCATCAAATCGAATTATTAGAAGCTGCCAACGATGCGAACGGATTATTTTGTGGCCCTGGAATGTGATCAAGATTTCTCGAAAACGGCTGAACCGATCAGTCTCAAATTTTAACACAACCTTTTTAACTAGATTTTTTAGTAATTAATCGAAGATTTTTTTTCTCCGATAATTTCTCCGATAATTTTTTCTCCAATTTTTCGCCAATTCCTTCGATTAAATACTAGATAATGTATTATATTAACGAAATTTATTTGGTTTTTTCATTTCAGATAATCCGGTCCAGAGATATCGTGATCACCGCAAAATTGGTTTTTTTTGCGGAGCTCTAGGAGATCGGCGATAGCAACATTCGCGATGATTATTTTTACAAATAAAAAATATGTTCATATATTATAAGGTTATTATAATATGTACACCAATTTTCAAATTAATAAATTGAATAGTCTGCGCGAAAAAAATTCTCGAAAATCCGTCTTTTTAAAGCATTTTAACTGTATGTAAGCCCTTAAGAGTTCAGTAAAAATTAATCTCTCGATCAAATTCATGTTATCGCGAAATCGTGAACCAATGTTACTGGAAAATCTGATAACAGCGCGACTGACGCCCTTTTTTAACTGTTCACTCTTACAATTTAATTTCCAGTTTCGCGATGATAGATGAAATTTGACAAATTCGACGTTCATGCTGAGCATAACGTTTTTCTCTCGCTGTACGGCAACGGTGGCCACTGAACCTCCTTGAGGCTAGATTTCTTTCCACCACCGTAAGGATGAAATATATATACGGAAAAATCGGCGAGACAACCTGTGACGGATAAACGACCGATTGCCGAACCTCCCTCTTTGCCGGTTGATTGTAAGGTCGTTATTTTGAATTCACGAAAGTCCGTCAGTTCTTCCTCAGTTCGTTCGAACGAGAATATAAAGTCAAGTGATGGCAATTGAAGCATACACTCGACACGAGAAACCGGCGAGCAGGAAAATCTTGGAAATCGAAAAAATACCAGATACAATACATTTTTAAAGCATTATTTGATCGCAAAAAAATCTGTTTAGCTTATCGGATAATTTCAAAGTTCACCTGAATGTGGCCGCTTGTATATGAAAGTATACGATAACGTCGACGGGAAAACTCGCGAAAACGTCATCTCCACTTGCCGCTGTCGCAGCTCACAATGACGCTGTTTCCGTACTTTCCATAGCGAATACCGTGCTGCTCTGTCCTCCACCGTAAAAAATCGTTGTACTCGCTATTGCCTCCAAGTGTTTTTCTTATATTAAAAAAAAGCAATTGTAATACCTATTAATTTTAATAAATTTTCTGTCGTCCATCCTCCACTTTGAACTTGGGCCCCATTCATAACCCCACAAATAACTGATAAACAAACAATGTTGGGTTAACTTTGGGCATAATGTTTTTCTTAAATTACTCGAATCGAACAATTGACTACTGGACGTTTTAATGAGACTACTAATCACCACCAAACGAATAAAATTAATTCCAAATTTATTTATTGATGTTATACAGGGTGTCAATAAGGTAACGGTACGGCTGAATATTTCCGCAGGCAAGACAATTTCCCAAAATGTTAAGGTCTTTCTTGAATAACTTTTCCCAAGGAATTCAATGGTGACCTCCATTTTGACCTTGGCGATGTCCTTTAAGGTTATTTCAAGGTCAACTTTTGTTTTTTAAAAGGGAACCCCCTTTTTTGACACCGGCAATCGATAGAGCGGGAAATTTTACGTACAAATATGTACTTAAGTCACCGGTTCCCTTTGACCTTGAGGGTGACTGTAGGGTTGATCAAACTTGATCACAGTATGGATACCTCTGAGAATAGAAGCTTTTTAAATTATTTCGTTACTACCAAAGTCATCAATTTCAACAAGGCGCATCTAGCGGTGACCTCGATCGTGACCTTGACTATGGCCTTCAAGGTGATTTCAAGGTCATCTTTTTTTTTAATGAAAACTCCCTTTTTGACATCGGCAATCGATAGAACGAGAAATTAAGGTTAGTTGAGGTTAGTGGAGGTTAGTTGAGGTTAGTTGAAGTTCGTTGAGGTTAGTTGAGGTTAGTCAAGGTTAGTGGAGGTTAGTTGCGGTTAGCTGAAGTTAGTCAAGGTTAGTTGAGGTCAGTCAAGGTTAGTTGAGGTTAGTAAAGGTTAGTTGAGGTTAGTCAAGGTTAGTTGAGGTTAGTCGAGGTTAGATGCGGTTCGTTAAGGTTAGTTAAGGTTAGTTGAGGTTAGTCAAGGTTAGTTAAGGTTAGTTGCGGTTAGTTCAGGTTAGTGGAGGTTAGTTGAGGTTAGTAAAGGTTAGTTGAGGTTAGTCAAGGTTAGTTGAGGTTAGTCGAGGTTAGATGCGGTTCGTTAAGGTTAGTTGAGGTAAGTCAAGGTTAGTTAAGGTTAGTTGCGGTCAGTTGAGGTTAGTTGAAGTGAGTTATGGTTAGTTCGGGTTAGTTGAGGTGAGATGAGGTTACTTGTGGTTGGTCGAGGTTAGTCAAGGTAAGTGGAGGTTATTCAAGGTTAGTTACGGTTAGTTGAGGTTAGTTGCGGTTTGTTATGGTTAGTTGAGGTTAATCGCGGTCAGTCAAGGTCAGTCGAGGTTACTTGTGCATAGTTGAGGTTACTTGTGGTTAGTTGCGGTCATTTAAGGTTAGTTGAGGTTAGTCAAGGTTAGTTGAGGTTAGTTAAGTTAAGTTGCGGTTGGTTGAGTTTAGTCGAGGTTTGGTGTTCAACAAACCACAAGTAACCTCAATCAACCTTGACTAACCTCGACTAACCTTCACTAACCTTGATGAACTTTAACTAACCTCAACTAACCGTAACTAACCTTGAATAACCTCCACTAACCTTGACTAACCTCGACCAACCACAAGTAACCTCACCTTACCTTATCTAACCCGAACTAACCATAACTAACCTCGACTAACCTCAACTAACCGCAACTAACCTGAACTAACCTTGACTAACCTCGACTAACCTTAACTAACCTTAACGAACCGCATCTAACCTCGACTAACCTCAACTAACCTTGACTAACCTCAACGAACCTTGACTAACCTCAACTGACCTTGACTGACCTCAACTAACCTTGACTAACTCCAGCTAACCGCAACTAACCTCCACTAACCTTGACTAACCTCAACTAACCTCAACGAATTTCAACTAACCTCAACTAACCTCCACTAACCTCAACTAACCTTAATTTCTCGTTCTATCGATTGCCGATGTCGAAAAGGGAGTTTTCATTAAAAAAAAGATGACCTTGAAATCACCTTGAAGGCCATAGTCAAGGTCACGATCGAGGTCACCGCTAGATGCGCCTTGTTGAAATTGATGACTTCGGTAGTAACGAAATAATTTAAGAAGCTTCTATTCTCAGAGGTATCCATACTGTGATTAAGTTTAATCAACCCTACAGTAACACTCAAGGTCGAAGGGAACCGGTGACTTAAGTACATATTTGTACGTAAAATTTCCCGCTCTATCGATCGCCGGTGTCAAAAAAGGGAGTTCCCATTCAAAAAACAAAAGTTGACCTTGAAATAACCTTGAAGGACATCGCCAAGGTCAAAATGGAGGTCACCATTGAATTCCTTGGGAAAAGTCACTTCAAGGAAGACCTTAACATTTTGGGAAATTGTCTTGCCGGCGGAAATATTCAGCCGCACCGTTACTTTATTGACACCCTGGATATTATTTTGATTGTAACGGGGCAGTATACGGCAGTACCGTCCCATGCACTACTCAGTACTAGCGCGCCCCCATCGTAAGTCGCACTTAGTTTTTTACATTTTCTAGCTAAACGAAGGACCACCAAACGATTTAATTACAATATTCGTGACCACCAAACGATTCTGCATCGAGTAAGCCTTATTCAAAGTGATTTAAAAGATAAAACAAAATGTTGGGCTAACTTTGGGCCTGATAAACGATTTTGCTTCGATTAGGCTTTTGAAAATTCATGATATCTCAAATTTAAAAAAAAACGGCTAACTTCACACGGATTTTTCTTTTTGATTTTTCTAATTAACAAATATCCGACAAACATTAATTTTGATCCAACAATCACCGACAAACGACCGACAAACGATTTACACTTTCCAAAATTAAAAAATCTAAAATCGGTGGGCCAACCCCACAGAAGTTGGAAGGGCCTCTCCAATAGTCGCTGCATAGGAGACGTGCGACGAAAAATATATAATAAGTCACAGGTAGCTGTGTCCTATTCTTCCACTTCTGCGCATGCTTCGTCTCGGCATGTAAAAAAGTTGAATACGGTCGCGTGGTTAAATGCGAATAAGTGTGATGAAGACGGAGAATGTATACTTTGTAATGAGACTGTACTGACAAAGATAGCATTACCCGTGACTAACTATCTCTCTCAGGGGCCCAATTCTCGAGTTCGTGCCACATGAGTTTCGAGCCACAATTTGCGTTTGTCACCATAATTCTAGCACGAAACGACAATACGGAATAGGGTATATGCATGTATTTTTTTAATATTTTTAATTCATTGTTCACATCGTCATAGCATAGTAAAAAATATTAATACTGTTGAAAATGTTCTAATTGAACGTTAAAAAAATATTAAAAACGGAGGTTAAATTTAAGACATTTAAACACCGTCATTTTCCCGCGCCTTCAATGACGTCACAAGCTATGTCCAGTGTATATGTGATTAGATAAATCAGTACTAATGTGATACTATTTTTTGCCAAAAAAACGTATATAACATTACGAATTATTTACTTACAAAGTAACAAATATAGACAGTATGCATCCTGTTTTATATTCAATGTTGAAGGATTATAGGTTATGTTTACTGCTGTCAACTTAAATCACTTTCAGTCATCGTCCTAGATGATTCTCAATCTCACTAGGATGTTAAAGTTGCACTAGATAAGTAAAAGACTACGAGAATCCTATTTTTCTAAATCAAACACTGCAAATACCACACAAATATCAACAATACGAGTCTGTTGACATAGCATCTGACGTCATATTTCGTCCTCAGCCAATGGCATTGCGTTTCGCAATTTTGAATTTCCCTCGCATTATTTGCACTTTTTATTTATAAATTTATGCAATAAAAAAGGAATTAATTTAAAAAATAATGGTTTAGATGTAATGTCAGGTCGAGAAAGATTCGAAAAAAAAATATTTAAACGAAATTTAAATTACATGCAATTCCCTTTTCTCGAAATCTCGCCCGAATGTAGTGCACTAAAATTATGGTTCCAAAATATGGAATGGTCTTTTGCAAGCGAGATGTAATTTTCGACGGAAAAAGCTTATTAAGTGTGTGTTCGTGTCAGTTCGTGTACTCGAAGTACGTGCAAAAACTACTTTTGGGGGTTATGTTTGAATATACAAATTTTTAGAATATACATACATTTCATAAGTTATAATGTATCTGAAAGCATTATCAATCGTGTGCACGAAGTCGTAAGGTTTATTCATCAAATATTAAAATTTGATAAGTAATGATTAAAAAAGAATTTGGTAATGCTGAATGTGTGAATGTATTTTGCCAAGCAATTATAAATGTTGAATCTTCCTGAATTACAGAAAAATGGCATTCATTTATAACAACTTTAGGAATTTATTAGCGATAGATATGATAAATGAAGCTGCTATTACGCTGAACAAGGTCCCAGAGTCTTTCGTACAAGAGTTGAACCGTTCGAATTATCAGAACGACAATTTGTAAAAATATTCCGATTAAACAAACAAACGACAGAAGATTTGATTGAAATTGTAGCACAACATATGCCGGAACCAACACGAGTATCTGCGTTAGATGTCACAACCGTGGTGAGCAAGAAACCATTTGAGAATCCATAATAATTAGATAATAATAAAATTTATTTATTTAAGTTATATTACGATTTTTTCCGGTTCTAACAGCATTAAAATTTTTGGCGTCAGATATTGGAATATCTGACTGACTAATTATAATATACACAGATAATATCACTACCATGTCAATATAATAATGAAATTCCGAACTAATAATAAAATTTCAAGACGTAACTATTCGAAATATATTTTGGATTTTGTCCGTTTTCCCGCTTCCCTCATATTTATGAGGTTTTCGTTCGATTTGCTCATTTATTGGCTGGCAGCTACCAGAAAAACTTTGGCAACGCTGTAGGCTTGGATTGTGCCAGTTGCATGCCACGTCTTCGTACGACTCATGCGGCACGAGCTCGAGAATACAGAATTTCGACCTCATGCTACACGAGTAGCACTCCACTGTCAGTGTGGTACGTCAAGTAGTGCGAACTCGAGAATTGGGCCCCAGGTCGCGTCTCCGGCTCTAGAGGCCGTTCCAGTATACTCATATTTCAGTGATAAATATAGATATACAGCAGCGGTCAACCTCAACATAAAATTCGAGTGCGGCATTGAAAAAAATCATAAAATCAAAAAAAAATCCGTGTGAGGCATTGAAAAAAAATCGTACTTAAATCAAGATCAAGATTATGCCTGCATGGTGCGTCGTTCCGCGATGTGGGAAAAAACGTTCTGTTTTCAAAGATCCACGTGACGAAAATCTACGGAAAAAATGGGAAACTGCTATCCCCGGTATTGCAGTGTTGAAATCGGAGCAACATGTCTGTGAAAAGCATTTCGAGCCAAAGTACATCATTCTCTAAATTGATTGATACGAAAAGGGAATTAGTAGTTTATCGTGTCGTCTGCTACAGGCGGATAGATATTATTTTTTGTCTCTATCACACAGACCCCTCTACGACGGCGAACCTACTAACTGCAAATTCGACTATTTTTAGGATACATCAGCATTAGGAGTAGAAATAGTAGTGAACTTTCGCAATTCCAGAAGGATTAGGAAAAGTTCCGTGTATTTAACAAATGGAGTTTCATTCCAAGAATTTTGTAGAGAGATGTCGATTATTCAAGACAGGTTGTACAAAAGAGGGGGTTAGTGAATCCATTTGTACGTGTTCAGAGACGATCTGATCGGTTATTTTTCCGTTGCTAAGCGAAATAAAAATTCATCAAAAGAGAATCTATGATCGATTCGAAAGTGCGAAGTTATCGATGCAAGGATACGCCATTACTAATTTTCAATTATAAAGTTTGTTCTAACATATTTTTATTAAACATATTTTAAACATTACCGCCCGCCTTCGTCGACATATGAGACGAAAGAAAGAAAAGGAAAAAAGGAACGGACAATTATTCAGTAGTAAACTCGATATTTAAAGGACACAATTTAACAATTGGACATTTAAAAATAGTGGTACTAGTTTTTATAGTAGCAACTCGAGCGAGGTTATCTCTTCCTGAATGAAGTTGCATGATCCTTCCCAAGGCCCATTTTGCAGGAGGATAACGTTCATCCATTATAAAAATAAGGGTCCCTTCCGAGAGGTGATCTGAATTCTTATTCCATTTATAAATGGAATGATGACGTTGTAAATATTCATCAGACCATTTCGCTCAAAAACTCTGAATCA
Organism: Alloplasta piceator; assembly: GCA_946863875.1. Taxonomy (NCBI): domain Eukaryota; kingdom Metazoa; phylum Arthropoda; class Insecta; order Hymenoptera; family Ichneumonidae; genus Alloplasta; species Alloplasta piceator. The sequence continues at coordinate 25,126,254 of OX333077.1, read as the reverse complement.
TTTCGAAGAGCTGTTGCCAGCGTGATAATCTTGAAACTTGAAGATGCTGAAGATTCGGTTCGGAGATCAAGATCAATGATTGGCCAATAAGAAAATGAGCGGGTGTAAGAACGCCCAGGTCTTCAGGATCATTCGTTAAGGGTGACATTGGTCGTGAATTCAAGATTGCTTCAATTTGAATTAATATGGTATTCATTTTTTCATAAGTAAGAAGCGAAGATCCGGTAACTCGTCGAAAATGATGTTTGAAGGATTTTACTCCTGCCTCCCATTTTCCTCTAAAATGGGGGGCTGAGGGAGGATCAAAAATCCATTTGGTGCCATCGCTGGCAATGACAGATGCAAATTGTTGGAATTCCTGGTTTGACACGGCAAACAATTTATTAAGTTCTTGATCGGCGCCTTTAAAAGTAGTACCGCAATTACTGGTTAAGGTAGCGCAGATTCCTCTTCGTCTAACGAAGCTCTCTTAATGCTCTCTCTTCTAATTGGATTGATGGTTCTGGTACCGGAAATAGAGAATTGGGCCTTTTTGTAGGGTCTCTAATCAACCAAGATGGACCATGCCACCAAATCGTGTGAGATTGCAAAGTTTTTGCTGACATTCCTCGGGTTGCATAATCTGCTGGATTACAAGTTCCTGGAACATGTCACCATTGAGCGGTTGGAAGTGTTTCTTGAATGTAACAGACTCGATTATGTACAAAATCTTTCTATCGTGAAGGGTGGTTATTTAGCCAAATATTGACGATAGCAGAGTCGGTTAATGTGATGTTAATTTTAGTTAACATCACTGCTGCTGTGAGTTCAAGTCGTGGGATGGTCATTCGTTTAATGGAAGCGACTTTAGTCTTAGAGCATACGAGAATGACTGTGACAAGATTCTGAGGATTGATGGTCCGAATATAAACCGCTGCAGCCATAGCGATTTGCGAGGCATCGCAAAAGCCGTGCAATTCGATGATAGTATTCGAATAAGTTCCCATCCAACGTGGGATTGTTAGTTCATCCAGTTTATCTAACAACGAAAGAAGTTTTTGCCAACTTTGTTGTTGCGGAAGAGGAAGTGAATCATCCCACCCGAGTTTAATAGTCGACAATTTTTGCATAAAAATTTTTGTTTGTATGAAAATTGGAGACAGCCAAGAGGATCGAAGAATTGAGCTATTTGTGACAGTACTGATCGTTTTGTGCACGACGTTGATTTTCGGGGTAGTAATTTAAATTGGAGTACGTCCGAGGATGTATTCCATGATAATCCGAGAGCGTGAATGATGTTGTCATCAAATACAACTGATGAGTTAGTCGTTTGATATTCAGAATAAATAGAATTAAGAACGGACTTGTAATTACTGTTCCATTTTCGAAGTGGAAAATCGCCCGCCATGCAGAGATCGAGTACTTCGCGCGCTTTTTCTTGAGCTTCGCTGATAGTATCCGCGCCACCAAAAACGTCATCGACGTAGCGTCCTTTTGACAGAATATCCACAGCTAACGGAAAGTTTTTTCTTTCGTCCTGTACCAATTGTTTGACACAACGCAGAGCTAAAAACGGTGCGCATGCAAGTCCGTAGGTTACTGTGGTGAGTTCGTACTTGTCGATTTTTTCTTCCTTTTTCCACAGGATTCTTTGAAATTTCCATTCGTCTGGATGAACATTAATTTGCCTGTACATTTTTTCTATATCAGAAGAAAAAATGAACTTGAACTGTCGAAACTAGATGATGACATCTAGTAAGTCGGTTTGAAGTTTTGAACCAGTGTGAAGGATTTCGTTAATAGATTTTCCGGTTTTTAATTTACACGATCCGTTGAACACGACTCTTAGTTTGGTTGTGGTGCTTGATTCTCGAATAACTCCATGGTGAGGTAAATAGAAAGATTAATCAGGCTCTTGAACCTTCTCATATGATCGGGCTTTTCGTATTCTTCAAGAAAATCTGAGTACGCTTTGAAAAAGGTCGGTGAAGAAGCGAATTTCCGCTGCATGTGTTCTAGCATTCGAAACACTGGAAATTTAGAATCTCCAAGCTTTTTGGGAGAATTTTTAAATAGAAGACGAACCACGTATTTTCCGCTCTCTGAGTCTCGAGAGTAATTAGAGAGGAAATGATCTTCGCATTGTTGATCGGAAATCGATAAAGTTGCTTTATTTGTTGGACAAATTTCCTCTTGGTGCCAGAATTTTTCCCGAGATAACCCACCCTAGAGTGGTCAATTGCGCAGTTGGGGAAAGAACCGGTCCTTTGACAATTGACCCTTCAAGCAGCTGTCCATATGAATCAGGACCGATGATAAGGTCGATTTTGCCAGAGTTCGAAAATTGGGGGTCAGCTAAACGAAGGTTTCGAAGATGAGGCCATTCCAGGATTGTTGAATTAACAGAAGGAATCGATGCAGTTAATTAGGGCAGGATGTGAGCCTTCAGAACAATTATTTTTAAAGAATCGAAATGGGGAGTAATATTAATTTTGGCAACTCCTCTAGTATGGCAAGCTGTTTTTGCTCCAATCCCCAGTATCGGAAAGGTCGTTGCTTCTCGTGAAAGACGTAACCATTGAACCAACGGTTCGGTGATTAGGGTAATCTCGGAGCCTTGATCTAAAAGGGCCCTGATTTGTACGACATCTCCAAGTGGATTGCGAGCTTTGACTTGAGCTGTTGCCAACAAGGTAATTGAGGATTCATTATTTGAAGCAGGAGAACCGTGATTAACGGATTTACTTTCCGGATTGGTGTTTGAGACGTGATAATTATTTTTTACACCGTTGGTTGAACTCGAAAAAGGATGGAGAACGTTTTCTTGAACATGCAGCGAAGAATGATGTTTCTTGCCACATCTGTTGCATCTTCTCGTAGATTTACATTTGCTCACTTGGTGGAAGCCAAGACAATTGAAGCAACATCCTTTTTCAGTAATGGTTTCCTTTCGTTATTTGGATGTTTGTTGCTGATAGCGAGAGCAATTGGCAATATAATGTTTTTCAGAACATAAAGGACAGGACATACCTCGAGTGGAATCTCTTTTCGAATTTTCATTTTTTTCTGCGAAATGGGATCTAGCTGGTGGACGAGAAATTGATGGTTGCCGAAAAGCTTGTGATTTCTCAACAGCTTGCAACGAGAGCATCCTTGTCAGAAGAAAGTCTCGCAACTGCTCCCATTTTGGCCTCTCCTTTGACGGTCCCAAATACTTTTCCCAAGCTTTAATTGACTCCGGATCTAGTCTCTGGGTTATCATGAATACGAGAATATCGTCCCAAGCTCGAATCAGTCGATTTAGTATTTCCAAGGTTCGATAAACTTGCATTATTGATGTGTAGAGGTCCTCAATGTCAGAAGCTGACTCCTTGGTCAATTTGTTAATCGAGAATAGAGACTGCAACGCAGAATTGACCAAAAGCCTTTTATTCTCATAGAATGAGACCAAAGCTTCCCACGATTTTCGAAAATTATCAGCAGTTAACGCGGTATTTTTGAGGAGATGAGCTGCAGTTCCTTGAAGGCTTAACGTGAGATATTGAAGCTTCTCCACTGCTGAAATTGCTTGGTTGGAAATCACAAGAGAGAAAAAAGGTCTCGAAAAGGAAGTCAATCTGCGAGATTTCCGTTGAATTTTGGCAAATCGATTCGTGGAAGACGGGGTGCATAACGAATCGTTGATTGGGGCATTGTTTGAGAGAATGATGAGGATGACAATGGTCTTAAGTCAAATTCTCAAGAATCTCGTTCATTTTCTCAAGATTTTCAAGGTATCGGTCGTAGGTTCTTGAATACATTTTTTCTTGAAAATAAGATATTCTTTTCACCTTTATTCTTTCTTCAATTTGAAGTTTGGAGATACCTAAAAATAATAGCTTCATTGTTGATGGTAAATTGGAGCCGTTGCTCCTTAATGGCCTCAATCCTTGTAGAAACTCGAATCCGAGTGATTGAGTACTTGAGTAAGATTATTACATGCATTTTCAATGAGTTCAATGCATAAGAACTGTTGACCAATTCTGAATTCAATATGCTCGATTCGCATCTCAATTATACGAGTAAACTTATTTGCTCATTATTCAGATCCGGCTCGAAGGACCAAATGTTAAGAGAGGGGGTTATATACGAGCAGAATGATTACATCTTGTCAAGTCACTGAAAGAAAATAAAGAGAATGAAAAAACCAATTCATTGAAAAGTTATATGAATGGAAAAACAAATATAATTGCAAATTGGACTATTTTTAGGATATATCAGCATTAGGAGTAGAAGTAGGAGTGAACTTTCGCAATTCCAGAAGGATTAGGAAAAGTTCCGTGTATTTAACAAATGGAGTTAATTCCAAGAATTTTGTAGAGAGATGTCGATTATTCAAGACAGGTCGTACAAAAGAGGGGGTTAGTAAATCCATATGTACGACGCGAAATATTTATAGAAATTATCCAGGAAATTGTCCAGAAAGCACGTGGAACAATAATGCACGACGAGTCTCACAGAAGCGAGAATTTGACCAAAGAGGCTTAGTGAGACGCGTTGTTTCCTGGTCGTGCATCTTTGAAAACGGATAATTGAAAAGGAAGAAATACCTGGTTCAATTTCACGGTGAGAGGAAGGGAATTTGCCGAACTTGTATTGTTCCAGTTGCGAATAGGGTTTGTCCAAGAGTAAGTAATAGATTCCAGGTGAAATGTTTCGTGTATTAAATAAATCCAACGAAATCTTCGATGGCGAGAAGGTCCAGATGAAATCGAAGAAAAATTTGACACGCCTTTTTTCGACGGTGTTCAGAGACGATCTAATCGGTTATTTTTCCGTTGCTAGGCGAAATAAAAATTCATCAAAAGCGAATCTATGATCGATTCGAAAGTGCGAAGTTATCGGTGCAAGGATACTCCATTACTAATTTTAAAATATAAAGTTTGTTCTCACATATTTTTATTAAACATATTTTCAACAGACGCAAACATTCGACGAACTCTTTCACGACTCAGATCGACGAGCTATCGATTCAAAATTACACCATTCTCAATCAAGTTTCAACGAAATGAATCATGCAGGTCGTCGAATCGTGCTGCCTGACAGTTCCCGGTCTCTTGCAAGAAACTTTACTGGGAACGTGCGAGCTCGGCGACCAGGGTATCTCTCGAGATTAGTTTTGAATGTGACCAAACATTGGAAGATCTTTTTTGCGATTCAGATCGACGAGCTATCGATTCAAAATTACACCATTCTCAATCAAGTTTCAACGAAATGAATCATGCAGGTCGTCGAAACGTGCTGCCTGATAGCTTCTCGTCTCTCGTTAGTAACTTTACTCGGAACGTGCAAGCTCGGTGACCAAGGTATCTCTCGAGATTAGTTTTAAATGTGTCCAAACATTCGAAGAACTCTTTTGCGATTCAGATCGACGAGCCCTTGATACAGTATTGCACAATTCTCAATTGAGTCTTGACGAAATGAATCGTGCAGGTCGACGAATTGTGCTGGCTGAGAATTATCGGTCTTTCGTGATTTACTTTACTGGGATCGTGTGAGTTCAGCGACCAGGGACTCTCTTGATATTAGTATTGAACTCGGCCGAATATTTGACGAACTCTTGTTCGATTCAGATCAACGAGCTGTCGATTAGGAATTACCTAAATCTTAATCGAATCTCAACGAAATTAATCGCGGAGGTTATCACATCGTGTTGCCTTGCCATTATTGGTCTCTTGTCAGTAACGTAACTGAGAAGGCGCGAGCTTGGTAACCAGGAAATCTCATGAGATTACTTTTAAATGTCACCAAACATCTAACGAACTTTCGTCAGATTCAGATCGACGAGCTCTCGATACAGAATTGCACAATTCTTAATCGAGTCTGAACGAAATGACTTGTGCAGGTAGTCGAATCGTGCTGCCTGACAATTACCGGTCTCCCGTGAGCAACTTCACTGGGAACGTGCGAGTTCAGCGACCAGAAAATCTCTCGAGATTATTTGTTGATGTTTTCCAACACCCGACGAACTTTTGTCCGATTCAGATCGACGAGCTCTCGATACAGAATTGAACAATTCTCAATCCCCTACCAGATCGGTCGGCGGTGTTCCGGCGGCGACGGAACTAAGAAAGTCCGACGGTCGGGTTTATTGAGTCGGACTGAAGCCGGACCCAAGTCGGATCGCTACTTCTGGCGTTTGCGTACGGTCGCCGGACTGCAGTCGGTGGCAGTCGGATTTCAACCCTTAGGAGGTACCGTCAGATCGACAGCTGGACGTGAGTCGGACATCTCAACCCCTCTGGTATCGCCGGACCAAGGGTTGGTTCATGCCGGGCTGAAGGCCACATTACTTTCTCCAGACCCAATGTCGGAACAAAGCCGGACTAAAGGTTACATTTATTATCGCTGGACACAGTCGGAGCACCTCCGGGATAAAGGTCGCGTTCCTTTCGCCGGAAATGAGTCGGAGCTCTTCCGGATTTCATTTTCACCGCCGCGTACCGTATTGGATATCAGGTACGATCGGACCGTTGGATCAACCGCCGGACTTCCACCGGGGTCTGGTACGTACCCTTACGGTCGGATTAACCATCGGATCGATGTCGGATTTCGCCGATAACTTTCTATCGCCGGATCGACGCCGGATTTCGCCAGTAGCTTTCTACCGCCGGAGTGACCGCTGGATCGATGCCGGATTTCGCCAGTAGCTTTCTACCACCGGAGTGACCGCTGGATCCGCCTTTATACCGCCAGATTTCGCCAGTACCCCGCTACCACCGGATTGATGCCGGATGTCGCAGGTAGCCGCTACCGCTGGACTGATGCTGGATCAACCGCCGGATTGATGCCTGATTTCGCCAGTACCTTTCTACCGCCGGATCGTTGCTCTGTACTGTCAGAACAAGCGCCGGGATCCTGCTGCTTGCTCCGTACCGTCGGAACAAGCGCGTTATCTCAATTTGGAATTTATTACTACAAAATATTTCTGTTTCGTAATCATTATTGGATTAGTAACTTGGCATCGTATGCTCAAGCGCAAACATTATTTCATCATTACAACAGAGCAACTGCTTTCTCTAGCATCACATTATGTGCCTAACTATTTCAATGATATTGATGTTCCAATATTCAATGGCGACCAGGATCAATGAGAGAATCATTTTATGGGAAGGCTAAATACCGACATTAGCAACTCCAAAGTGTATTCCAAACTTGCTCTGGCACGAATCGATGGAAATTAATAACATTTTGACAGTATAATGAGAACTATGGCACAAAAAGTTTGTCCACGAAAAATTTATCGAAGAAACAAAAAAAAACGTATCCGATAATCGTCAGCAATCTGTAATTGAAAATATCAAATTATTATGTTTCTGCTGCATTTCGGCTGAAATCAAGAGTGAGGCTCTATGGCCTACACCAAAGTATCAATATCGATACTTTTTCTACATTATTTTATTAAAACATCGTGACATAATTTTGGAATCCGAATTATGATCTTAGTGTTGATAAATGTAGTGTCTTCTCGAAAAACCAATCTGCCAAACCAAGTTAAAAGAAATGCGAAAGAGCGCATCACCATGGATTTTAATGGAAAAAAATGTTATTTTTATTTTATTTAATCCAAACTTTCCGAGCAATATCAGCAGAACTGAACGAAAACGTTAATTTACATCTCGCATTTGCATTTTCAAATTGATTCATAATTTATTCATAATTTCATTGATATTCATTAACCGATATGCCGGAAAGTTTGAACAGCGATTTCACGTCGACAATTTTGGCTTTCAAATATTGTCGGTATTTTGGTTCTCCTTAAACAAGAACTATTACTCCGAGTAATTGTAACTTGTTATACAGCAATCGAAGAGACATTGCTCGTCATTGGATTCAGTTGATGAAAATATAACAATTTTTCAGAGCAACTGCAACAGTTGGCAAATAACATAGTCGTCGGTGTTCCCAGCAGATTTTCACCAACAATCAAGTGATTAGTCTCGGTATATAATTGTAGGAATCGTCATCACATCCATACGTTCCCTGCAGAGTACTATATATCCACAGTATAATCGTCACTGATGTCCATCAGTACTGTGTCCATACATGGTCTTTCGTCGCTTGCATATGGTAACTGTAATAACAAAACCAATAAGTACCTGCATGCGTTAACTCCGCGATTTCATGAATTAATTTCGAAACAATTATCTATCGTACCAACGCTGTGTTAAATGTATTTCTTGTAGACCCGAAACGTTCGTGAGGGTTCATCGTCATCGCCCAGCAGCTCTCCCTCTTTCAGTGTTCGCCTTCTTGCTATTTCAAGTCGATAATGTTGGGCTTCAAATATAATGTCGGTATTTTGCCGCCCCTTAAACAAGAACAATTATTCCGAGTTAATGTATTTTGTTATACAGCAATTGAAGAGACATTGCGCGTTTTTGCATTTAGTTGATGAAAATATTACAATTTTTCCGAGCAACTGCAACACTTGGCAAATAACGTAGTCGTTGGTGTGCCCAGCTAATTTTCACAATAATTAAGTGTTTTTCCTCGGTAAATAATGGTAGGAATCGTCGTCACATCCACACGTTTCCTGCACAGTACTGTACATCCACAGTACATATTCCACTCATGTCCAGTACTACTGTGTCCCCATACATGGTCTCTCGTTTATCGCAATAATCTCGTTAAAGCAATAATTCCCTGCATGCCTTGACTCTGATGGGATGACTTAATTCAAAACCAATTTTCTATCGTACCAACACTTTGTTCAATGTCTTTATTGTGAACTCGAAACGTTGATGACGGTTCATCGTCATCGCAGAGCAGTTCTCCTTTTTGCAGTGTTGGCCTTTTCGCGTTGTTAAACGCGGTACAATCTCTTGTTCTTCGACAACGGTGGCGACGACGACCGTGCCTGAAAGTCAAAAAACAACAAAATTATTGTACATCGCATTAATGTCCATCATCAATGGAGATTCATTACAGTCATGCATCGAAAAAGTTACGGATAGCACTACATATTTTTCAGCTAGTGCGTAAAGGAATTTTTTGTTTTTTACGTTAACAAAGCGTCATATCGCCCACAGCATTGCGTTCAAGTACAAATTATTTATATGCTTTTTGCAAACAAACAAAATTCCTCCGACCGAGTAACAAATGAAGATAGTTGCTCTTGTCGCAGTACGAAATAAAGATAATTGCTTTCATTGCGTTACGTCAATATTGTATCAATCAATTTATGATTATGTCCGCCGATGTAAGGGGTATTTTTTCATTGCCTCTCTTGACGTATCGTATGTCGTTAAGGGCTTACATACACTTGTAATTTTCAAAAAATCTTTTTTTTTGTATTTTTTGAATATACATATATTGGAGCATACACACTCAAAATTTTATGTCAATCAGACGAAAATTTTCGAAGTTATAGACACATTTATGAAGGCGCGTTAGGGAGGCGCGTCTCACAGTCGGGGACCAGCGCGCCAGCTGTCTACCTGAGGCGCTGTCCCTTCTTTCCTTGTCTATCCTACTCTCTTTCCTTTGTCATTTTCTATTGTAGTTTCTCAGTTGCCAAAATTTGAAAAGTAGTCGTCAGTCTCAGCAGAGAAGCCTAGAGGTAAAGTCAGTGTACTTGTGCCTTCGATAATATCATGAAAATGAAGTCTAGCAGAGAACTTAGAAAATCAACGAAAGTGTACAAGTCAAGAGCGAAGAAACGAAAGAATGTTTTCAATCCGAAAACAGCTGAAACGGATAAGTCCAGTTTCAGTGCCTCTGCAAAAAAATGAGAATGCAGGAGGAAATCTTGGTGCCGCGTGATCCGTCTGTTGAGTACCGAATTTTGAATTTTATTACTGTTTTCGCGGCCATCTCCGAATTTGTGCAGTGCAAAACCTGTAACGGAAATGTGAAATTTGAAACTGCTTCTGAACGAGGACTCGGGTTTAAAATTGTTTTGTTGTGCGATCAGTGTCCATCTCGTAGCATAAATTCTAGTCCTTTTATCGAGCATTCTTATGAGATAAATCGGCGTTTTTTGTTTGTCATGAGAGTTCTTGGATTAGGGTTAAAAGGTGCTGCAAAATTTTGTGGATTAATGGACATGCCCGCTTTCCTAACACAGCCCACCTACGATTTAATTATGAAGAATATAGATTCCTGTGTGAAAACAGCAACCGACAAACTTTTTCAGCATGCTTGCCATGAAGAAAAAGACTTGACTGCTGAGCACCAAGGTGACGAAAAATCTGCAAAGCTTACCGTGTCCGGCGATGGAACTTGGAAAAAGCGAGGATATACTTCCTTGTATGGAGTGACATCATTGATCGGATATTATTCTGGGAAAGTAATTGATGTCCTCGTGAAAAGTGCCTATTGCAAACAATGCGAAACTTGGAAAAGCAAACTTGATAGTGAAGAATATCAACAATGGTATGAAAACATCAAGATGATTGCAGTTGTAATCATTCAGGTTCTTCTGGAAAAATGGAAGTTGATGCAGTGATCGACCTATTCAAGCAAGCGTTCAGTGGAAAAATTCGGAGTGCAGCACAGAAATTACATTGGAGACGGTGATTCTAAAACGTACTCCGGGATTTTGAAAGCTGCCCCATACGGTGATCAGAAGTCGTGAAGAAGGAATGTATTGGATACGTACGGAAGAGAATGGGAACGCAACTCCGAAATTGTGTGAAAAACAAAGTGGAAACGGTGCAAAGAAAGGATGGAAAAAGAATACAAAAAAAAACTCTCGGTGGAAAAAGCAAGCTGACAGCAAAAATGATCGACAAGTTGACAGTTTATTATGGCTCAGCAATTAGGAGAAATTGTGATTCGGTTGAGAATATGAGTAATGCAATCTGGGCCACATTTTATCATTACTGCTCGACAGATGAAAATCAACAACACGCAAAGTGTCTGATCGGATTGGACTCATGGTGCTCTTGGCAGCGGGCAGCACCTGCTGATAACTTATCAGTTTATAAGCATGATTATCAGCCATTTCCACAAGAAGTTGCTGAGGCCCTGACGCCCATTTATGAAGATCTCAGCAATGAAAAATTATTGGAAAGATGTGTGGGTGGTTTCACCCAAAACAATAATGAAAGCTATAACCAACTGGTGTGGAAGATCTCTCCAAAAATACTTCCAGCCGGATCAACAACGGTGGAAATGGCTGCATATATAGCTGCTGGCATCTTCAATGAAGGGACAGCTGCCCTTTTATATTATATGAATGCAATGGGCGTCTCACTTGGGTCCAATGCGCATTCATATACAGATAAAGAAGATGCGCAGCGTATCAAGATCTCCGACCTGAGATCACACGAGAGCACCAGAGAGGGAAGAATGGCTCGCAGACAGCATCAAATCGAATTATTAGAAGCTGCCAACGATGCGAACGGATTATTATATGGCCCTGGAATAGATGTAAGTTGAAAAAAAACAAAATTTACCACATGTAAAACGCTTTCGAAATTTTAAACGCGTTTTTCTTAAAACTATGTTTTCAAAATGGGTGATCAAGATTTCTCGAAAACGGCTGAACCGATCAGTCTCAAATTTTAACACAACCTTTTTAACTAGATTTTTTAGTAATTAATCGAAGATTTTTTTTCTCTGATAAATATTTTCCATTTTATAAACAATTTAAGGCTTAAATTTTCGTTCAAAATCGAGTCTTTTATTTTGAGAAGTCGCCATTTCGTCAAAAATTATTTTTTTGCCAATTCCTTCGATTAAATACTAGATAATGTATTATAAACGAAATTTATTTGGTTTTTTCATTTCAGATAATCCGGTCCAGAGATATCGTGATCACCGCAAAATTGGTTTTTTTTGCGGAGCTCTAGGAGATCGGCGATAGCAACATTCGCGATGATTATTTTTACAAATAAAAAATAGGTTAATATATTATAAGGTTATTATAATATGTACACCAATTTTCAAATTAATAAATTGAATAGTCTGCGCGAAAAAAATTCTTGAAAATCCGTCTTTTTAAAGCCTTCTAACTGTATGTAAGCCCTTAACGAATACGACATGAAATACTTAACTTTCAAGGATAATACTCCAAAATCGAAAATAACTAAATGCAACGGACATAACTTTTCGTCCCTGCAGTTTGCACACATCATCCAGCGGTATTTTTCGCCCCTCGGCATATAAATATCCGAAGATTATTGCAAATACATATTTTAACATTCAAGTTCAAAATTAAGCTAATTATGAGATTCACTTTGGTCAAAATATGTTACATATGGATGCCACACTGGGGTTTCTCAGACCCTACATTTAGTTCAGATGCGAACTCATCATTTATTAATACTTGAGTGAGAATTGACGCGCATTTCCGTTGCTAGCGGTAGATGGGACCTTGAAGATTATTTTATGCGCAGGCCTCATCCTCCCCTTAAGGTGATGTGAAACATTCCCCCCTTTCGTAATCAGCGGGTACTTGTTTTTTCATAGATGTTTTGGGTTCTTCGGAAAACAAGAAATCTTACTAGATGCGTAATTCGAATATCCACTTCCTAAGAATTTGCGTTTTTTCGAAAAGTCAATGCACCCACATAAATAATTGAATTTACCCGCGGGTTACCGAAGGCGCTAAGACGGAGTAGGAGCAAAAGAGTGGGGGAACGTTTCGAATTCTACCGATGCCAAAGTGACAAAGTTCCGATGTGGTTTTCGATACCCCAATTTCGTAATGAAATGTTCAATGGAAATATATCCTTCTGTTATTAATCATTAATATTTCCGCAACCAATGATCGCCCATTGCACGGAAGGGGTGTTTTAAAAACTCGAATCAATTATGTACAAGGAATCACGATGGTTCGAAGAAACAAAAAGAAAAAAAAAAAACGTGATAATTTTTTTTTTCACGAAAACCAAGCTTCCTTTATGAGGAAGCAAAATCATACGATTGCCATTAATTTGACCGAAAAATGTATAGAAAATGCTATTTATGGATTATCATAAAATGAACAGCTAAATTGAAATCGTTGACAATACGTCTAATGTTCAGCATGACTTTTACAGCTCAATATATCCTCATAAGCCCCGTAAACTTTCAAGTATCGAACGGTTATGTTCTTAAAGACATTTTCATATTTCGAAAAAATTTCGGGCTCATGTTAATGCCTCTAAACGTCGTCATTATTATTCAAGTTTAAAAAGCCGATTTCATTTATTTTCTTCAAAAATTTATCGCAAATAAAGTTCAAATTTATGCAAGAAAAAGAAATTGTCAACATTTTTCACAACATTCGTCATTTTCAAGATTATTGTGAAGTGTCGAGGGGCAATGAAGATGATCCTTCAAAAAAAATTTAAAATGAAATGCATTTTCGAATAATACGATAAAAATTCCATCTCTTTAATAAATTGAAAATTTCATTATAAAAAAATTGTCCAAACAGTCGAAAAAAAAGAATTTTATTATTCACTGTTGAGGAGGAATAGACATTATCGTTACATTTCTCTGAAAATGTCCATTATTGTTAACCACATAAAATTTCATTACGTCGATTTTCAACTGTACAAGGTTTTTTTTGAACATTTTTATGTATCGATAACGCTAAACATTAATCGTTTCTACTATGCATTCAATATAGACGTTCATTATTTAATAAACCATAAACATTTTTTTTCATATGTTTCTTCCAATTTCAGGGGAATAAACTGAATACCACCATTTTCAACCCACTTTTATGTTTTTTTTGGTAATTTCTCTCGAACATTTCTTCACAAACTCCAAAAAGAAAAGAAACAAAAGTTTTTGCAGAACGTTTTGATGAAATTACAAAATTACAATGTCTTGAACATCATAAAATAAAGTATTTTCCCCTTTTCAAGTTTAATCAATAATAACATATTTTCGAGTTACGGTAATTCAATTATTCGAGCTCTGGCACACACAAAAAAGAATGTCAACAAATTTTTCTCAACTCAATATATATGGACCCAACTTATTGTTATCTTTAAATTTTTAAATTATACTCAGTGTTTTCGTGATCCATGAGACTTTTCAGTTTTCCTCCTTTTCAACAAAAAACGTTATTACTTTTCTAACAAAATTATCTTCAAGTATTTATTTTTAAAAATTTCAAAACTACAGCTTTCCCCTTCATTTATCCGATCCTTCCTATAGGAAGGATATACCACAATATATATCACAAAATAATTCCTGTCCAAGATTAAGGAACCTCAAGACAGGGTACAAAAAGTGTCGTCGAAATTTAATCCACATCGATCATGACATTTCCAAAATAATTCTAAATACTTGAAATAAACCCAAATTTTTCCCCTGGAAGTTGCTGCTTCATAAATTACTTTACGTTCGCTTATGGTGAAATGAGATCGAATAATGTTTCAGATATTTTTGATATTTTTGTCTGGAAACTTACCACCGGTACTGTAAATATTTCCCAACTTCCATAATCAGTCCAATGGTGGGATTTCCATTATTACAATTTCATTTTCGATTTCTGAAAAGTTAACAATTTCATTTTATCTGAAACATTTTTGAAAAAAAAACATTTCATAATTCATTGTTAATTATGATTAAAATACTATGAGGGAAAGTTGATATTCACAATAATGATTCTTAAATATTACAATGCTTTTTCAAAAATGAAAATGCAAAGAATAGTTATGGAAACCCTACGATGAAACTAGTGAAAATATTTTGTTTCACTGAGATACGTTGAAAATAATAAATTGTTAACAAATTCAGAAAATACACTCACTTTCTATAACGCGATTCCAAGTTTCAAACCCTGATAAATCATTTCAGAAGACATCGGCCTATTCACTACATCAGCCTAACTTAACTCGCCGTACGGCGATGAATTATCATCCGACAATTGTACGATATGTATAGTACCTCGAAGAATTGTCCTCATACCATTCCGACTTTTCCAGTATGCCAATTTTGGCTACATACTTTTCGGAAATCCGAAACGATGAATTGTTCATTATTATGACGGTACCAATGTACAACGTCGTACTTTGGTACAAAACGATTCTTCAATCATCCATTAACCACGGCACTCGACGTTGGTACCGCAACGGGCTACATAGCGGGGTCTCTTCTCCAACGTCATTGTAAACATTTCCCATTGTACTCATTACATCGTTTATCATTATCCAGTTTTCTCGAAATAATTCCATTGCAAGTACATGTCGCAAAACGAACAATGGAAGCAATAGATCGTTTTTACCAATAATATTACGTTTCAAATATTTAACAAACTGTGCATTAAATAAATCCGCACAACTTACCTCGCTGTACGGCGACGACTTTTTCGTTCCACAATTTCGCGACATATTACACCACCAACAATTGTCCTCCTGGGTGAGGGAGATCTGAACACGATCTCCCTCACCCCTCGCAATTTTTGCTACTTATTTTTGTTTACCTTCTACGTCACCGCAAAGGACCAGTCATCTTTTTCCAGATTTATTCCCACCCTCCGTCTCGTCCTGACATTTTTTTGCTCTTCATCCATGACGAAACATGAAAAATGATTTTCTTTGAATTCATTAATTTATTTTTTTACAAATTTTCCCACCTGAAAACAATAACTTTTTCTCTGATCAAACAGTGAGCCGATTCCCGCCAATATTGTGTTATCAATTGCTATTTGTCGGAAATGCAGCGAGTAATCACCCTCACCCTCAACATTTCTTGTAACTTCATTTTTTCAGGCTTTTATGTCACCCCAAATGAACCCTGACTCTCTCCACATTTCCGGACCTCTCCCCCTTTCCCTCATTGTCGTTCCGTACTGTGTTTCTTATTTTTGATGCACGAGGAAACGTGCATAACTACTTTTTGAAATCAATTAATTTCCTTCACATACTAATTTCGCAGCTACAAAATTTTGGAACTCTTTTAATTATTACAAAGAGGGCCACAGCCTGCCAATACTTTCTTCATCAATTATTTTCCAAGAAATAAAAAAATTTCACACTGTTGCATTCAACTTATCACATTTAATAGTAAAAAAAAAAAAAAACGTTTTGAAAAAACGTCACACCAGTTTCATAACAAATTACCTTCATTTAGAAATTGTTTATTTTTCAAAATATTAAATTTCATACAATAAATATTGGCAGGCTTGGCCCACTTTGTAATCATTAAAAAAGTTGCTATTTTCAAGTGCAAAATTGTTCACACAGTATTTGAAAAAACAAAAAATCAATTTCAAAAACGTACTTTTGAATGTTTCCTCTTGCATCAACAACAATAAACACATGGCGGAACGAGAAAAACGGGCGGGGGGCTCTCGACACAGTCAGGGTTCATTTGGGATGATATTTAAGCCACATCAACATTGAGTGAGAAAAATTGTCAAGGGTGAGGGAGAGATGACTCGCTGGTTTTTCGGCAAACAGAAATTGCGCAATAAAATAATTGGCAGGATTCGGCCAACTTTTCAATCATACGAAAAATTACTGTCCTTAGATGCAGAATTCGGAAAATAAAAATCATTGATTCAACATAGGCCGCTTCTCATGTTTCCTCTTGTGTCAACGAATAAACCGAAATAGTGACACGACAAAGAGGGGGAGGGAAAATCTGCCAAAACATTTGGGCTCATATGGTGTTACATACAAGCTACGAAAAATAAAGCGACAAACATTTTAGGGG
The DNA here is from genome assembly GCA_946863875.1 of Alloplasta piceator. Taxonomy (NCBI): domain Eukaryota; kingdom Metazoa; phylum Arthropoda; class Insecta; order Hymenoptera; family Ichneumonidae; genus Alloplasta; species Alloplasta piceator. The sequence goes on along the minus strand of OX333077.1, from coordinate 25,109,631 downwards.
GTGAGGAACAGCATGTTCTTATTTCATTTCGAATGCCTCATATGTTTAAGTATATCTCACCGTTCACAGTACAAGAACATGCCGTTGTCAGCACCTCGTCCAATTCTTCGTCCGGCAGTGTCGTTGATATCATTTCTTCCTGTATGTTCATCTCCTTCATATTTGTTTCCTCGTTAATCTCGCCTTTGTACATCAACGGCTTGACAATGCTTAAGGGCTTACATACAGTTAGAAGGCTTTAAAAAGACGGATTTTCAAGAATTTTTTTCGCGCAGACTATTCAATTTATTAATTTGAAAATTGGTGTACATATTATAATAACCTTATAATATATTAACATATTTTTTATTTGTAAAAATAATCATCGCGAATGTTGCTATCGCCGATCTACTAGAGCTCCGCAAAAAAAAACCAAAATTGGTTTTTTTTGCGGAGCTCTAGTAGATCACCGCAAAATTGCGGTGATCACGATATCTCTAGACCGGATTATTTGAAATGAAAAAACCAAATAAATTTCGTTAATATAATACATTATCTAGTATTTAATCGAAGGAATTAGCAAAAAAATAATTTTTGACAAAATGGCGACTTCTCAAAATAAAAGACTCGATTTTGAACGAAAATTTAAGCCTTAAATTGTTTATAAAATGAAAAATATTTATCGGAGAAAAAAAATCTTCGATTAATTACTAAAAAATCTAGTTAAAAAGGTTGTGTTAAAATTTGAGACTGATCGGTTCAGCCGTTTTCGAGAAATCTTGATCACCCATTTTGAAAACATAGTTTTGAGAAAAACGCGTTTAAAGTTTCAAAAGCGTTTTACATGTGGTAAATTTTGTTTTTTTTTCAACTTACATAGAGTCATCTATTCCAGGGCCATATAATAATCCGTTCGCATCGTTGGCAGCTTCTAATAATTCGATTTGATGCTGTCTGCGAGCCGTTCTTCCCTCTCTGGTGCTCTCGTGTGATCTCAGGTCGGAGATCTTGATGCGCTGCGCATCTTCTTTATCTGTATATGAATGCGCATTGGACCCAAGTGAGACGCCCATTGCATTCATATAATATAAAAGGGCAGCTGTCCCTTCATTGAAGATGCCAGCAGCTATATATGCAGCCATTTCCACCGTTTTTGATCCGGCTGGAAGTACTTTTGGAGAGATCTTCCACACCAGTTGGTTATAGCATTCATTATTGTTTTGGGTGAAACCACCCACACATCTTTCCAATAATTTTTCATTGCTGAGATCTTCATAAATGGGCCTCAGGGCCTCAGCAACTTCTTGTGGAAATGGCTGATAATCATGCTTATAAACTGATAAGTTATCAGCAGCTGCTGCCCGCTGCCAAGAGCACCATGAGTCCAATCCGATCGGACACTTTGCGTGCTGTTGATTTTCGTCTGTCGAGCAGTAATGATAAAATGTGGCCCAGATTGCATTACTCATATTCTCAACCGAATCACAATTTCTCCTAATTGCTAAGCCATAATAAACTGTCAACTTGTCGATCATTTTTGCTGTCAGCTTGCCTTTTCCACCGAGAGTTTTTTTTTGTATTTTTTTCCATCCTTTCTTTCCACCGTTTCCACTTTGTTTTTCACACAATTTCGGAGTCGCGTTCCCATTCTCTTCTGTACGTGTCCAATACATTCCTTCTTCACGACTTCTTGATCACCGTATGGGGCAGCTTTCAAAATCCCGGAGTACGTTTTAGAATCACCGTCTCCAATGTAATTTCTGTACTGCACTCCCAATTTTTCCACTGAACGCTTGAATAGGTCGATCACTGCATCAACTTCCATTTTTCCAGAAGAACCTGAATGATTACAACTGCAATCATCTTGATGGTTTTCATACCATTGTTGATATTCTTCACTATCAAGTTTGATTTTCCAAGTTTCTTATTGTTTGCAATAGGCACTTTTCACGAGGATATCAATTACTTTCCCAGAATAATATCCGATCAATGATGTCACTCCATACAAGGAAGTATATCCTCGCTTTTTCCAAGTTCCATCGCCGGACACGGTAAGCTTTGCAGATTTTTCGTCACCTTGGTGTTCAGCAGTCAAGTCTTTTTCTTCATGGCAAGCATGCTGAAAAAGTTTGTCGGTTGCTGTTTTCACACAGGAATGTATATTCTTCATAATTAAATCGTAGTTAGGCTGTGTTAGGAAAGCGGGCATGTCCATTAATCCACAAAATTTTGCAGCACCTTTTAACCCTAATCCAAGAACTCTCATGACAAACAAAAAACGCCGATTTATCTCATAAGAATGCTCGATAAAAGGACTAGAATTTATGCTACGAGATGGACACTGATCGCACAACAAAACAATTTTAAACCCGAGTCCTCGTTCAGAAGCAGTTTCAAATTTCACATTTCCGTTACAGGTTTTGCACTGCACAAATTCGGAGATGGCCGCGAAAACAGTAATAAAATTCAAAATTCGGTACTCAACGGACGGATCACGCGGCACCAAGATTTCCTCCTGCATTCTCATTTTTTTTGCAGAGGCACTGAAACTGGACTTATCCGTTTCAGCTGTTTTCGGATTGAAAACATTCTTTCGTTTCTTCGCTCTTGACTTGTACAATTTCGGTGATTTTCTAAGTTCTCTGCTAGACTTCATTTTCACGATATTATCGAAGGCACAAGTACACTGACACGACTTTACTGTTAGGCTTCTCTGCTGACACTGACGACTACTTTTTAAGTTTTGGCAACTGAGAAACATACAATAGAACATGACAAAGGAAAGAGAGTAGGATAGACAAGGAAAGAAGGGACAGCGTCTCAGGTAGACAGCTGGCGCGCCGGTCCCCGACTGTGAGACGCGCCTCCCTAATGCGCCTTCATAAATGTGTCTATAACTTCGAAAATATTCGTCTGATTGACATAAAATTTTGAGTGTGTATGCTCCAATATATGTATATTCAGAAAATACAAAAAAAAAGATTTTTTGAAAATTACAAGTGTATGTAAGCCCTTAATATTGCGTACATTGGCGGTATTTTTTCGACAACTTGCCACGTTTCAGAACATGCCGTGGCCGACGTTACATTCCCAATCCGTTTTTTTCTTTTACAATCGCCTTCAGGTACCTTTCGTTTAACGTTAACTCGTTCATCAGCACTACAATCATTTTCCGAGTACGGCGAATCCTCAGCCACGGAATCAGCGTCCGATTCCCTACGAGTTTTCCGTTTTCTCAGCCTTCGATTAATTTTACGTAATTTTACCTCGGCACGTGCGTCCTGTCTATCGTCCCGTATGTTTTTTGATATCCACGTCCTCATATGCTTGGCCGGATGGTTTACATTGGTAATCGGAATCTTATTCACCTTTTGCAGTTGTATGCACTTGTTCAGAAAAGCGTGTAGTTGCCAGAGCTCCCGCGAGAGACCCTCAGTGAACGGTCAAGCTCTCGCGGGACTCTGCATTACCCGTGGCTCTCGCGACTCTATCCCCTCCAAACGGCGGCTCTCTTGCGGCGATCGATCATCGCCTCGTCACTTCGTTTTGGCGAGCCCTTCGATTATCATCGATTTTCGGCCATCTTTCAATTTCTCGGCTTTCAGTCTTCCTTTTCACAAGCTCTTGGACGATTTACGCCCGGCCAAGAGCGAAAACCGGTTCGGCTTCCTTCGCTAACTTCACGGAAAAGCATTGAACTTCAATTCGGTGCGGTTCACTTCGATAATTCGCGAGAAAAGTTTTTCACGGGACACGTGGCGTCGTCCGCGCCGACCGCCATTTCCGGCATCGCTTCGACTGTGAGTAGTCATCGCCGAGGCGAGACTATTGCATTATTTGAACTTCGATTATATACCGTTCCTTGATTTAAACCATTTTGTTAATAAACTACTAAACATTGTGTGCACGCGAGTGAGTTTTTTCTTCGTCCGCCTCGAACTTCCGGCCACTTCGTTCCCTTCAATCTTCCACCTTTTTCTCCCAATTTCCCAACCAGATCAATTCAGGCATTTTTCCGAACATGGTCCTTCGAGCCGGATCGGGAAATTGGTGAAGATTGCGGAAGTGCTTCAGTTCGCGAAAGAGAAAAGTGCGAGAGAGAACCGGCGTTCCGTTGTCCGACAACGTGCTCGTCACGCTTCGCTATTTCGGTCTCTCTCGCTCACGTTCAGTGCGCATAAGTCTCTCTCTCTCACTTTCGCGCGAGAGGAGAGCCCGGACGCCTCGAGAAATTTCTTCGTTGAGCGCGCGGGGATAGCATCGCGCTCTCGTGCGCGCCAAGAAAGCTATCGCTTCGTCCGCTTTGTGCGGATCTTCGCTCCTCGCTGGACATTATTGCTCAACGAGTGTGTATGTTTATCTCGTGAGTTTTGCATTTTTCGCGATCATCGGGAATTTTCTGGACATTCGTTCGACGCGTCTCACGGACATTCTCGATATTCGAGTGTGGGTGCGCGTCACGTGATTCTTTGTGCGCTTCGGGATTTTCTTCGCGTTTAATTACGCAGTCTTCGGATACTTTCGGCGCATTTAGTATTTCTTCGGATTCCTTCGCTACGCATCGAGGGACAAACTTCGTGAATCGAGTTTGTTCGCGTAGCTACTCGTTTTTTTTGGTTCGTCGTGCGCGTTACACGAACATTCTCGTCACCGAGTGTGTGCGTGTACTTCGTTTTCTTCGGTTTTTGGTTTTTTTTCAAGTGCGTCACACGAACATTCTCGTCGCCGAGTGTGTACGCGTACTTCGTTTTCTTCGGTTTTTGGATTTTTTCAAGTGCGTCACACGAACATTCTCGTCACCGAGTGTGTGCGCGTACTTCGTTTTCTTCGGTTTTTTGGTTTTTGGGTTTTTTTTCGTGCGCATTACACAAACATTCTCGTCGTGTGTGTGCAGCTGACATGTATTCTCGATGGTTCAACGGGTGCTTCGCGAATTTCTTCAGTGCGGTGCGCGTGCGCACTCTTCGGGCCCTTGCGTCGGTGTATCATCTTCAACGCCTCGCGCGTTCGTGAGTTTTCGTTCTGGTTCGTGGCTTCGACATTGTCACCGCCTTGCGCGCTCAAGTGATTTCCGCTCACGTGTGGCGCATAGACATTCTTCGTAGCGTCGCGCTCTCGTGCTTTTTCGGGACTCTTCGAGTGCTTTCGCTTCGATATCTTCGCCGAGTTGCGTGTTCGTGGGTTTTCGTTTCCGTGCTACGCATCGACATTTTTCGTTGCTTCGCACGCGGCCCTTCTTCAACGAGAAAAAAGGTAACCGATTTACGCCTGGTTATTCTTCAATCTCGCTGTCTCCTCGTGCTTCACTTCATCTGAGATATTAAAGATCAAATTCGGTGCGGTTTTCTTCAATAATTCGCAAGCAAAGATTATTCACACGCCACGTGGCGTCTACCGTGAGGACCGCCATTTTCCGGCATCGCTTCGATTGTGCGTAGTCATCGCGAGACGAAGACGGGTGATCTACAGTTCACCTTCCTCTCAACACTTCACCATCGTCTCTCGGGGATTCCTTCATGGCAGCGTGGCGCTCCCTTCTTCAACTTCAAAAGCGGCTCTCGCGTAATCCAACTTATCGAGAGTTGTATCACGGTTTTCTTCAGGAGTACGAGACGTTGTATCACATGGTGCGAGCTTCTACTGGGCCAGCTTCAACTCCCGTGCATTATTTGCCCCATCACGGTGTTGTTCGGGCTCATGGCACCACCACCAAGCTTCGAGTGGTCTTCAACGGGTCGTGCAAGACGAGCAGTGGTGTCTCGCTTAACGACCTCCTCTACACGGGCGCCAAACTTCAACAGGACACTTCTGACGTACTTCTTTGGATCCGACGGCATCGCTTCATCTTCGCGACGGACATCACAAAGATGTACCGTCAAATCAACCTTCATTCGGATGATTGGAACCTCCAAAGGATCCTGTGGGTTGATGAGCAGGAGCACATCTTCCCCTTCTGCCTCACCACCGTCAAGTACGGCCTCAGTTGCGCCCCGTTCTTGGCAATTCGAGTCATGCTGCAACTTGGCGAGGACGAAGGGCACAACTTTCCATTGGCGGTACTTCCGTTGACGAAGGGCAGGTACGTCGATGATATCTTCGGAGGTGCCGATTCAACGGCGGAACTTCAAGCATCCTCACGTCAACTTCAGGAGATCTGCAACCGAGGGTGCTTTCCACTTCAAAAATGGTCGTTAAACTCCACGGAACTTCTTCAAAGGGTGAGCCATCCCACTTCAGAATCACACGCAGTCGTGATTCAACCAGAGGACTCCAGCGTCAAACTTCTTGGGCTCGTTTATAACCCCCAAACCGACCACTTCAAGTTCACGCTTCAGCCGAACTTCAGTCAATCTGTGACAAAACGGACAATCCTCTCGGAAACGGCGCAACTATTTGATTCGTTGGGCTTCATTTCGCCAATCATCATCACGGCAAAGATGTTTCTTCAAGAGCTCTGGTTGGCAAAACTTCACTGGGACGACCCTTTCCCGGTTTCGCTTCAACAACGGTGGCTTCACTTCCGAGAGAACTTGGCAGATCTCTCGCTCATTTCTCTCCCTCGGTGGCTTCAACTAAAACCCTCGGCAATGGTTCAGCTTCACGGTTTTTCGGACGCCTCGCAATTGGCCATGTCAGCCGTGGTTTACCTTCGTTCAACTTCAGATGATGGCTCTTCAACCATCACGCTTGTCGCTTCAAAGACGAAGGTTGCACCTCTCAAGCGACTGACAATTCCGCGGCTTGAGCTCACCGCTGCATTACTTCTTTCACGGCTGGTTTCGTACGTCCAGAAGACACTCGAACTTGGAAATGTTCCAGTGTTCCTTTGGACCGACTCGTCGTTAACCTTAACTTGGATCACGTCGCCTTCGGCTCGGTAGAAGGACTTTGTCCGAAATCGAGTTATTTCAATTCAAGAAATCACTCCGCAAGCGACGTGGCGCTTCATTTCAGGCAAGGAAAATCCCGCAGACTGTGCGTCTCGCGGAATGACACCTCGGCGACTTTCTCGGCATCCCCTCTGGTGGAATGGACCAACTTGGCTTTCGCAGCCTTGCACCAGTTGGCCCACTTCGTCGTTCGAGATCGTAACCGACTGCGACCTCGAACAGCGTCCAGGTCTCGCCTTCACTTCAACTTCAGGGGCTCTTCTACCGGTTTGGGACCTTCTGGAGCGATATTCTTTCCTAAATCGGCTACTTCGAATCACGGCCATTTGCAAAAGAGCTCTTGGCCGCTTCAGGCAAGTTCCACATACTTCACTGACCAACCCGATATCACCGGGAGACCTGGAAGACGCAAAATTTTTCTGGATACGCCTCATCCAACAGTCGTACTTCACTGCTGAGCTACGGATAATTTCAAGCGGAGCGACACTTCAACGGAGCAATGCAATGGCCGCCCTCACACCTTTCGTCGACCAACTCGGAGTCCTTCGTGTGGGCGGACGCCTCAAGCATTCAGTCCTTCACTCCGAGGTGAAACATCCACCTGTCTTGGCTCGGAATTCACGGCTAACTACACTGATAATTTCAGATGCCCATCTCCGGACTCTTCACGGCGGCACACAAGCAACACTGGCCTATCTCCGCAGATCGTACTGGATTTTGGGTGGTCGAGCGCCAGTACGATCATACATTCTTCGCTGCACCACTTGCGCACGGTTTCGAGGCCTCAGAGCTCAGCAGTTGATGGGGCAACTTCCCTCGCCACGAGTCACACCTTCACGTGCCTTCCTTCATTCGGGCTTAGATTATGCTGGACCCTTCACGGTTAAGACTTGGCGAGGAAGAGCAGCAAAAACATACAAGGGTTATCTCGCAGTTTTTGTCTGTTTCTCTACTTCAGCGGTGCACCTCGAATTGGTAACGGACTACACTTCAGAAGCCTTCATCGCAGCATATCGGCGGTTCTCTGGTCGACGGGGCATTTGTCACACGCTGTATAGTGACTGTGGAACGAACTTCAGCGGTGCAGATGCCACTCTTCAGGCTCTCTTCAAGGCTGGCTCAATGGAATTGAGTCACACCATTTCCGCATTAACCAGCCTTGGCACAAAGTGGTCCTTCAATCCCCCGGCAGCCCCTCACATGGGTGGAAAATGGGAGGCTGCCGTGAAATCGGCAAAATATCATCTTCGACGGGTCATCGGTGAGACTGCACTTACGTATGAAGAATTTACGACTCTTCTTACGCAAGTCGAGGCAGTGCTCAATTCAAGGCCGCTTTGTGCTCTCTCGGACGACCCAGAGGACTTGTCATCCTTAACTCCGGGTCACTTCATCGTCGGTGAGGCACTTACTACAGTGCCTGAGCCATCTCTGACTTCAACGGCGGAATCTCGGTTGTCTCGGTGGCAACTTCTTCAGGCACGGCTTCAGCACTTCTGGCAGAGATGGTCAAGAGAGTACCTCCATCAAAGTCTCTCTACTTCAAAATGGCATCATCCTTCGAATGAGATACGAGTGGGGTCACTCGTTCTCATAACCGACGAAAGACTTCCTCCGACGCGGTGGCCACTCGCGCGGATCCTCGAACTTCACCCTGTTGAAGACGGCCTCACTCGAGTCGTCACACTTCGAACGGCAACTTCCACCTTCAAGCGGCCGGTCGCAAAATTATGCGTTCTGCCGACGGACTCTTCGTCAACGGAGTTTGCCGAAGGCGGGGAGTGTGTTCAGAAAAGCGTGTAGTTGCCAGAGCTCCCGCGAGAGACCCTCAGTGAACGATCAAGCTCTCGCTGGACTCTGCATTACCCGTGGCTCTCGCGACTCTATCCCCTCCAAACGGCGGCTCTCTTGCGGCGATCGATCATCGCCTTGTCACTTCGTTTTGGCGAGCCCTTCAATTATCATCGATTTTCGGCCATCTTTCAATTTCTCGGCTTTCAGTCTTCCTTTTCACAAGCTCTTGGACGATTTACGCCCGGCCAAGAGCGAAAACCGGTTCGGCTTCCTTCGCTAACTTCACGGAAAAGCATTGAACTTCAATTCGGTGCGGTTCACTTCGATAATTTGCGAGAAAAGTTTTTCACGGGACACGTGGCGTCGTCCGCGCCGACCGCCATTTCCGGCATCGCTTCGACTGTGAGTAGTCATCGCCGAGGCGAGACTATTGCATTTTTTGAACTTTGATTATATACCGTTCCTTGATTTAAACCATTTTGTTAATAAACTACTAAACATTGTGTGCACGCGAGTGAGTTTTTTCTTCGTCCGCCTCGAACTTCCGGCCACTTCGTTCCCTTCAATCTTCCACCTTTTTCTCCCAATTTCCCAACCAGATCAATTCAGGCATTTTTCCGAACAGCACTGAACTATCAACGAATCGATTAGTTTCTTCGGAACAATCGGTCGTTTATCCCCGTGCTTTCGAATCATGACATAATTTTTGCGTTCCTCCTTTGTTGCCAAACCGCTAAACAATATCTTCGCTCGGGCCCTCATGCACATAACCCAACTCGCGCTTTCAGGAACCTCTTCTTTGTTGGTACTATTATCGTCGAACGTAATCATTCCATCCTTACTTGGCCCAGGTAACGTCGCGATGTCCGTGGTGCTATTGGCATTCTCGGCACGTTCTTCGTTGTATTCGTCGATTACCTCCCGAACTTTTTTTTTAAATTCCTCCTTACTGACAAAATAGAAATTCCCAGATGTCCCTGCAACGTTCTTTCCTCGATCATTTCAGTTTCACGCTTGTTACACCTTTTGCGGTACCCCAATTATGCCTACGGATTAGACATTTCATTACGTACCATTGTCATGTCAGTTTAACCATCATACGCCGGTACCGTGTTCCTACGTGAAAATATCATACACATAGAATAAAATATTAAACTAACCACGCTTTTATAGGTATTACTGAAATATCCTAGCGATGTTGTTGTCTGTGTTACGTCAAAAATGGGAGTTTTCACGAACTATTAATGATTTTTGACGTATGACGTGCTGAATTTGATTGAGACTCTCTAATCGTGGAAAATAAATTTCAGTACTACTCCTGGAAACAATCTCGAACACGTCTGAGTAGTGATAGACAGCCGGTTCTGACTCAAGATCCCTACCCCGACATTTACCGACCTTTTTTAAGCCCGTGATTCGAGCCACTTGGCCGAGACACGAACCACTTAGCCGAGACACAAACCGCGTCGTGAGTCATGGGTGGCTTGCGGATGGTGGGTGGCGGGCGGTGGGTGGCGGGCGGTGGGTGGCGGGTGGCGGGTGGCGGGTGGCAGGTGGGTGGTAGGTGGCAGGTGGGCGGGTGGCTTAGGAGGGGAGGGGGGGGGATTTTTTTTTTCGTCAGCACATCCTGCGTGTATATACGTGTGCGTGTGTGTGTGTGTGCATGTATTGCACACAGGGGGCGGTGGGTGGACAGGTGCATCGCGGGTGGCAGGTGAAGAGGGGGGGGGGTAATTTAGGATTTTTTTCGTTAGCATGTGTTGCATGTTTGTGCATGCATGTGCGTGCATGTGCGTGTGTGTGGGGGTGGGGAAGGGGGGTATTGGGATTTTCGATGAGATGCCCGTGATTTTTTGAAGAAAGCGTTAGATGACGGCGTCGTCGATGGCGTTGACCCGCACGCTCTCTCTCTCTCTCTCTCTCTCTCGCACGCGCTCTCTCCCTCCCTCTCTCTCTCTCTCTCTCTCACGCGCGCCCTCGCATGCGGAGTGTCGAGTATCAAATTTATGATGTATACAACTGTACCGCAAGATGATCCAAATTTTTTCGTCGCAACGCATAATATCGACACATAGTTGCATAGACGATTATTTGTTCACCATTTTTGAGTTTTTTCAAGCAATTCTCTGGCAACGTTATTTCCCTCTCTTTCTCATTATGTCTCTGTCTCTCTCTCTCTTTCACTTGTTCTCCGTATCTCGTACGTCAGTGTATTCTAAGCTATGAGATTGCTAATCCCGTAGTAAAAAACTCCATTGAATCGCCAATGGCAACCAATGGTCCTCATACGACTCCATTGGACAATGAATGGGGATCCATTGAGATTTCCGCATTTGTCAATGGCGTACAGGGCTGACCATTGATCAGTGAATGGGTATCCATTGAATATCAAATGCGGATGAATCGAATGATCATCATTACTCAATGATGCTCATTGGAAAACCAATGCGGATAAATCGAATGATCATCATTACTCAATGAGGTAAGTGCTGAAGAACGAAATGATCCGCTTTACCCAATGATGTCCATTGGAAAGTCAATGCGGATGAACTGAAAGATCAGCATTTCCCACAGATGTTCATTGGAACCCAAATGCGGCTAACGATGAAATGATCAGCATTTACCAAGGATACCCATTGAATAATAAGTAACTACGAATTATACAATGATCAACATTTATCAATAATGTCACTTCATTGACGACTGATCGAATGATGAGCAGCATTCGTTAACGATGTTGCAATCCATATTCGAGGTTCAATGCAGAACAATTGAACCCATCGATCGATGAGAATTTTTCCGAATGCGATATTTCTCAAACGGCGGTGAATTAATAAAATTAAGAAAGAGTAGATGTCGCTGATTCTCATATATGAACCAAATATTTTCTTCAATTGTAATAAATGCTGATGATCATATCGATGGTCAATCAGTTTAAAATATAATATAATAGTTTAAAATAAAATATAATATAATATATTTAAAAAAAATATATTATATACTGCTCATCAAGTGCGCGTACGTTTGGGATAAATGATTTTTAAACCCGTTTATTTTTAACATATACACATAATTTTATCAGTCCCTCTCAACTCGATTTGTGAGAGGAGAAACGTATATACTTTCATTATCAATCGTCATCTGAATACACTTACAATCTATTTTCTCAATTCTGAGCTTCAATAATTTCTATTAAATGTAATATATATGTATACATATATATATATGATTGCTATATGATTGCTATATATGATATATGATATAATTATTGGTCGTTATGCTAATATTAGCATAATGATTAACCTTACTTACTGATAACTTACTTGATTATTTAATGCGTAATTCCATGTATATATAGCAATCATATGAAAGAATCTCCATTGATGATCCCATTTATTCCCCATTGCCCACAAAAACCAATAGAAGTGAATATGGCGAATTCACTAGGGAGATTGTCTCCATTGAATCCCCATGGAATAATCCCCATTCCGTTTCAAATGGGGAATTTAATGGCGAAAATTTCCTTAGAAAATTCGGCATTCATATCCATTGGTTTTGTGGGCAATGGGGAATGAATGGGGATTTTTCAATGGCGACGAATGGAGTTTTTTACTACGGGATGATTTAGACTTTTTGTAGTTCAAGCATGATTTTTGGGGAAAATGTGAAATCAAATATTTTTGGTGAAAGGTCCATTGATATTCACTATTTTATTTGTTATCAATATCCCTAGATGGCATTCAAAATGAAAAAAGTTTTATCATGATAGATTGATATCTAGATATTACAAAGCTATGATGATTTAATTATTTCAGAAAAAAATTCTATCGTGTTCTGCCCGCGGGTCCACTGATATAAGTGGTATATATAAATTCGATGGTAGATTTGAAAATTGGGAAAACTTTTTTCATGAAGCAATTGGATTTTTGGAAATTTATTATTTATTCTCACCAAAGGTCTAAGCATATTAATTTGATTTTTTCTCATCTTCTGCGAATAATATAGAAGTTTACTTTAAAATTTATATCATGAACAAACCAGACTTTTTTTTGTTCTGTCTTTCCAAGTTTTTCAAAATGATTTTTATAACTTCACGTAAAACTCCTATGCGATATGCAGAGGATAGGAAAGCATAAGTAATCATCACTTCCAAGGGCCCTCGTTCAGAAAAAAAATATATATATTGTATTATTCAGAAAAATCTTGGATGTCTTAGCTTATTTTCACGAAATTTCAATGTCATCGGCACATTACGAGAAAAATCAATTATATTTATATCTTTAAGTCTATGGTCAGAAACAAATATTGAAATTTCCCGAAAATGTGAATTGTCATAATTTTGAGGAGGGTTACTTTTCTCAAATATGAATACATTTTTATGTTATTATAATAACAAAAACAATTTCCAAGAACCATGGGCTTACAGATAGGAAAATCAAAATTCTCGTAACGTTAAAACATCCGAATGAATAACAACATTTCAACTAACAATTTTTGTTCCGCACAATCCGTAGATTACATGGAAATCCGTGAAAAATATATATCATGAAAGAGCCAGCCCACTTATTCGATTTCTTTTTAAAGTTTTTTAAATAACTGCTTATAGCTTCGCATAAAATTTATGTTACATCCACAGAATATGAGCAAAGTAAGTAATCCTCACATCGACAACTCCAGATAAATATAAAATTTAAACAAAAATCACGGCTATTGTGAGTGTAAAAGATCTGATTTTTTTATGACATTGGGAACCTAAGGAGAGGTATGACTTAATTCTGACGTCAGCAATATGGCGACGTAAGTAAATAGCTCGCTCGCGACTCGCATGTGACAGCGTGGTGTAGAGAGAGGGAGAGATTCGTCGTCGATTATTCTCAGCTCATTACAGATTATGCTACTCACTCCCGGACGCAAATGCAGTAAACGAGTAAAAGCAACTTTCGACCCTAACCTAAAAAATAACCACATTCTGCATCCAAACTCCGAACTCTATATCTACATTATTGTTACGTGGACAATCTTAACAATTTTCAGAATTTATCCTAACAAACCTCGACGTTTCGCATGGTCGACGGGGCTTTGCGCTTCCTATTTAGTCAGTTCTTAGGTTTCGCTACCAGATGAATCTAACTTTGGATCCCGATACATTATCCGGCATCTCCGTGTCAATTCTTCTCGTAGCGTTTGCATATCATCTACAGATTGCGAGAATCATTAATATTAATGAGGGGCTCTCGATTGAAAAATATTTGCTTTCTACTTTTCTTCAAAATCGGAATAAAAACATCCCAAATAATTTCAATTTTTATTGTAGTTAATGTTAACTTTAATTTGTATCATGATAAAACTTTTTATGAATTTTCATATATAATTGGCAGATTATAAAAAATAAGACATGAATATCGGAGGGTTCTCGTTCGGAAAAATATTTCTATTAGTCCCGAAAAAAATTGGCCTTGAGTCTCATCATCACCAGTATCATAAAACTGAACTATTATTTCGTATGGTTTTTTCCGGTGATATAACATCAAGAGGAGATATTTACTCTCCCGCTTGATATACAAATGATTTTAGAGAGGGTCTGACTTCACGTGATTTCGTGTATAAAATTCAAACAAAAAGCACGGCTGGAACAGTATATAGATATTGACACTCATTCACGTAAAAAATCAAACAATGAATTTGAGAAAAACTTTTTCAAACTCATGAATAATTTCAGTTTTCGGGAAGATAATGAAAAACGTTAGGCGACATCGAGATGTTAAGCTTGTGAGGAAATGGGGTAGAGCTTTTTGGTGCAAGGGCTTTAATCGCAAAGGTGACATTTCACAGCTACACGAGCTGAAGTGAAATTTATGAAAACCGACATATGTGAAGTTTGCAATTCTTGACATTTTAAAAATCACCCCTTTTTATGACTTTCGTTATAATAACCCTAAAAAGAAAAAATTTTGATGTAGTAAAATAACTTTGCACCGATACCGGCAGTCTGAGTATCACATAAGGACCCCTCCCCGGTATATAGAGCTACGATAGGGACGATTTGCCTCGATATGATACGTCGGATTATGCACCCGTTAATTCCTCCATTATCTTTCCGTTATTCTTATCCTTCGTGAACCCTTATATTTATACAATTTTTATTCATTTATTTTTATTTATTAGCTTATTGTATGCCATAGCGATTGTCGCCCTGCCCTTTTCCTATCTGTGTTGCTTGTATGTAAGGATAGTGCAGGTGTTTTTTGTTTATCGATAATCTTTACGGGGTCGATTACTTTCTTTCGCGAGAAAAGTTCGAGGAAATTCCACGGTTTGCGAGGCGCTAATGTTTTTTCTTCTCTACAGGAATAAAAAGTAGATGACTGATTTACAAGTGTATCCGTGGGAGTTTTCCAAAGTGTTGTTGACGGAGAAATTTCGCGAAATCTCGGAGTTTCCAAAATCGATAGACACTGTATAGTTCTCAAAGGCGTTTGAAATATTCTTGAGTTCGTAACAGGGGAATTTTCCGATTCGTGGAATTGGATAATACTCTTTTCACACGCGATGGGTAATTCTTTCGCCGTTTCACAATGAGGGACTGTCGGTATCGGTGGCAAATCAGGCGTTTTCCCTGTTGGATTAGGGATTATTGTAATCACGTTGGGCAAAAGATCGCGACAACTATGTTCGTTTGTTCCAAAATTTAATAGAACGTCACTATTAATTTCTTTCAATTCTTCAGACTCTCCAAACTCTTCAATGGAGTTCCCAGAATGGAGGACGATGTTACTAAAATCGTTTTCCTCTTGCCCTCGGGGAGTTTTGTGAATCTCAGTTTCCGAAGACTCCGGTGACTCTTTTGAAACCTCGTGAGATTCCTTCGAGGTTGAGATTTTATCTAGTGAAGATTCGCTACTACTTTTTGACCCCTGTGAACTCGATTTTCAAGACCACGACGAGTTTGATTCTGGGAGATCTTCTATATTGAGGACGAAAAGGGATTTCGATAATCCTGGGAGGGAAGGTCCTTTCGTTTGGTCAATTGTATTATTATCGTCTCCAGACGTCTCTCGTCTTTTATTGGGATTTTCAATTGGGTCTTCTGCTAATTTTCTTTTTCTCTCTTCTGGATATTTATTAAGCACTGAATTCGCGACTGTTGTCGTCGATCTTGTTGACGGCATTTGTAAAATTCCCAGATAAAATCCGCTAAACATCTACCGATGTATATATATATATATATATATATATATATATATATATATATATATATATATATATATATGTATATTTTTAAACTTCCCCTTATTGAACCGTTATCATCGATTCGGACGGAAAATTGGTAAATTTATTGGCCTGAATATTTGTATTTGGTAATTAACAATGGTGTTGGGTCGGGGGTAGACGATAGGATGTCGGAATGCAGGGTTAACGAAATAATTCGTTGGAGGCGCAAAACGCGTACGCGGGGAGAAGAACGGCGTTGTCGTGGTCTGAAATCCGTTAAAATTCCGTCTCTGAATTCTTTCGCGGGTATGCACGGGCACCCGATTATTTGAAACCTTTACCTTCTTATTCAATTCACGTGATTTTTCTATTTCAAGTTGGTTATTAAAGCTTTTAGAGCTGGTAGCTGTTGCTTCGAGTTTTTGTGACTGGACTTTATTTTGCTCCTCACTTTTTACTTCTCCTCTAGATAGCAAATCCGTGGGGGAATCGACTTTAGATATATTTTGTGACCGACGAGATTTTTGCAAATTTCTATAATGTTCGTAACGAGGATCAAGAATATTGCTTCGACGATTTACCGGGTAATCTATTGAAAAATCGATAGGGTTAAGTTTGTAAGAGGGTTGAACTTGGAGGAGGCGAAGTTCGTCAATTATATCACATACTTCTTCCCAAAATTCCTCCGTTGACATTTTGAACTTCCGATATAGACATTTTGTTCCTTTCAATATTTTATTTTATTAATTTTCTTCTTTTTCTTGAGATTGAAGAACAGAAATTTTCTCCGTAGGGTTTTTTTATTTATTTATTTTTGGTATGTGTATATTCTTTTTTTTTCCCAAACGACAAATTTCACTAAAGTTCTACTGTATTTAAATATTACGTTACGTAACAAAAAAATAAATAATAAAAAAAATGTTCAAATTGGACTACATCTTTTCGCGACGTCAATTACCCTTATTTCGCAATAATAAAGAAAATAATTCAACTTGATAAATTAGAAAGATTAAAAAAAATTCCTTTTCGTTCTTACTTCGTTCAAGCGTGAATAATTTTTTAAAATCTAGTTCAAATGATTTGAAAAAATAACAAACGAAATATCCAAAATTACTTCTCTTCTTTTTTTTTAAATTAATTATTTAAAATCACTACGACGACAAAGAAAATCAACAATGACTCCGAATGATCCCGGACGAGCCCCCAAAATTTGTTACGTCAAAAATGGGAGTTTTCACGAACTATTAATGATTTTCGACGTATGACGTGC
The DNA here is from genome assembly GCA_946863875.1 of Alloplasta piceator. Lineage (NCBI taxonomy): Eukaryota > Metazoa > Arthropoda > Insecta > Hymenoptera > Ichneumonidae > Alloplasta > Alloplasta piceator. Next base: position 25,092,486 of record OX333077.1, on the reverse strand, counting down.
TGAATTTGATTGAGACTCTCTAGTCGTGGAAAATAAATTTCAGTACTACTCCTGGAAACAATCTTGAACACGTCTGCCCCTGTTTTTGAGTCTAACCTCTCGGAAAGTTACTCGGGAAATGGGCTTGGAATCACTGTTTAACTTTTCATCGCGTCGAGGTCTATTGAATTTTCAGATCTTTCGCTACGATATAATTTATTATTAACTTTGCCACGGGGATCCTGATCGTTACTTTTATCAAATGACGGGGTGATTGGGGGAAGATCGATCGGCTTTAATTTGTAAATAATTACCGGATGTTTAAGGATTTCAGTGGAAATAATTTTGGGGTTTGGAGTCTCTCTAGTTATTTCTGTTTCTGTAGGCAATGCCCGTACTCCGTGATAATTTGATCCCAATCTTTGAACAGGGTTTAACCTTTTTGGCCACGGATTCGAATATATCGCGTCGAGTTTACGTAATTGATACCTTCGTCCAGCTCTGCGTGTTCTTTTCTTTTTGCGCGGTACTGGGGGGTTGACTCTCATGGAATTTAAGAGAAGAGTATCCAGGGTGAATTTCCGGATGAGCGTGCAACCTGACGCAACTCTAGTCCCAACCGGATCTCCGCCGAGGAAAAAAGAAGGAATACGAATATTTGGTGAGCGTGCAGCCTGACGCAACCCTTGTCCCAACCAAATTTCGCACAAGGATAGGTAAACGAATATACCTGGCGGGCGTGCAACCTGACGCAACTCTAGTCCCAACCAGATCTCCGCCGAGGAAAAAGAAGGAATACGAATATTTGGTGAGCGTGCAACCTGACGCAACTCTAGTCCCAACCAAATTTCCGCACAAGGATAGGTAAACGAATACTTGGTGGGCGTGCAACCTGACGCAACTCTAGTCCCAACCAAATTTCCGCACAAGGATAGGTAAACGAATACTTGGTGGGCGTGCAACCTGATGCAACTCTAGTCCCAACCAGATCTCCGCCGAGGCAAAAGAAGGAGTACGAATATTTGGTGAGCGTGCAACCTGACGCAACTCTAGCCCCAACCAAGTTTCCGCACGGGGGGAAAATAAAGCAAAGAACACGAATCCTCGGATTAAGTACAGATTTACACAACCGCACTGAATCCTGCGATCAAATGAATTAAACAAATAATAGAGGAAAAGAAAGAGAGAGAGAGGGTTCTTACCTTTTTTGAATTTAATCGTTGGGGCAAGGAAAATTCCTTGGATTCAACTTATTTTATTGTTTAAATTTTTGATAAAATTCCGGAAGAAAAGAAAACTCAGATAAACCTCGTTCCGTGGTTTTATGACGCGTCACTGGTTTATTACTTTCGCGAACCTTTGCACTGAATCGAATGTAAGAACGAATAGATACCGGCGTTCACATTAATAAAATAAATAGGGGAAAAACGAGCCGTATAATTTTTTTGTCAATATTCCCAAATAAATTTCCTTGATCCACGTCATTTAATAAATTAATTAAAAATCGAATTTTTTGTTCAAAGAGTTATGTCGCCAACGCCATGAGAATATCCGAAGGTAAAGATTCACTTGAGTAAAATTGGGCCTTTCTCCAATAAACGACAAAGGTTTATTGAAATTTATTAATTTCCGTCCGAATAGATGAGGCTCACTGAATTATAATTTTCCGGAGATAAAACGTTGCACAATCACGAAAATGATTTTATAAAAATAAATAGAGCTTCACTTACAAAGTCAGATGCTCTCCTGATGGGAAGGGTGATACCATTGGTAACCGGTGATGATCCGGACGTGAAACGATGAGGAGATCGGCGAGTGCTCAAGGGCGTGGCAGGTAGATGACGAAATCGAAGAAAATGTTGATGCACATATTTTATTTTTTCGAGATCCAATTTTTATTTTCAAATTATTAAAAGAATAAAAGAATGGTTTGCACAATAAAATCAATCTTAAATTCCGCGATTTATTTAACAATAAGCGCGATTTGTACCTTTTCCAACGATTCGTGGATTGCGGTCGTTAGAGTGAAATAAATAAAAATTATTAAACAGAAAATAATACCTAGACAAAACAAAATGAAGTAAAATAAAACGAGATCCAAAGTCTTTTCCGACATTCAAGGAGTCGATTCGAAATTCGAGAATAAAATGAAAAGTCGATTCTCTTTCGATTCAGAAATTCAAGACTCGAAATTCCAAGCAGAAAAAATAACCAACTCCCCTCGAAAAATCGAGTGAAAAATTCCAAGTCCGAAAGCGAATTGTTTCGGAAAAATCCCGAACCAAGAACGTCTTTGTCGAAAATTTCACAAGTTCAACTCAAGAATGGTTTCGGAGTGGACGATGAATTTAGAAGTTTCCAAGTCGGAAAAAATCGAAGAAGTCTCTCGAGAGCGCTTTTTCCGCGCTTTATATACCCAGCGATCCACGCCACCCCGATCGATTTTGGTGGGGATGGTGTGAGCAAGATAGAAGATGCATTTTCCCCTATGAAATCTATTCCTCGCTTTCGCGAGCTTCCCTTAGAGATTGGGGCGCGGTGAGGGCGCTAGCGTAGATCGCTGAGTGGGTCCTATGCGTGTGTCGGTATCCCTGAACACATATACAGGCATATGCATGTGCCCCACTCTTTTTACATTCTTAGTTCGTAGACAATGTCAATTCCTTATAGTAACAATAATTTTAACATTATAAATATTTTTACGCGCATATTCTATCATTTACAAAGTCTTTTTTCTTTGTAGTTAATATTTTATGCGTTTTGTTAAATTGGTTGTTCTTTCTTTTCGTTCTATTGTTTGTTAACTATTTTTTAATTATGCCATTTTTATTTAAAAATAAAATATATGAAGTAGCGATCTTAAATTATTTATAAGTGTTTTTATGCGATATTTTTGCGTGTTAAACTTAAATTTATATTATTATAAATGAATGGTTAGACGATTTAATAATTTCTAAGGTGACAATGTTTAAACATTCTCGCTAAAAAATTGATCCTGAGTCTGAAAGATCGTTTTTCCTTGATTTTCCATATTACATTTTTTTTGGGTGTGGTCGCATAAGCCTCCTCGTATGAGTCGACTAGAAAAGAGGGGATGGTGGATGACTACGGCGCATGACTAAAGAAATCTCAAGTCCCCTTCGTGCCTTTTTTTCCTCCAAGAAAGAGATAGGTGAAATATCAGGGTGGGTGAAAAAGGAGGGTGGCTAGAATGAGGGGGTGGAGTGGGGAGAGATTCGAGCGATCTCCGGGTAGCGACTAGAGCCAAGTCTCCCGTTCTGCCGCGCAAACCCCGTGGAACGTCGAAAGAGGGGTGGGGGCCCTATGTAACTGGGTCTTGCCTCTGAGCGTTTGGCTTCTTTCTTTCCTTTAGATTTTAACACAGGGAAATATTATTTCGAATTTTGAATTATTTCCATTTAACAATATAAGTTTTTACTTGTTTCTCTTTGGGTTTGATCATTGGATTTAACATTAAATTATCTATCGGATGAGTTCGTAATTCAGAGTACAGTGCAAGGTTTCATTTTGCAATTATATTTTTATTGATTAGTTGCTCGACATATGACTTATATTTATTTGACTTATCTTGATTTAGGAAAAGTAATTATTGGATGAGTAGTTTTTACCCTGGAACCTTTTTTTGCACATATTTCTGTACTTATACGCACACAGATGAATACACATATATATATATATACATATATATCCCTATAAATGTGTGCGTAATCCTGTACCTGTTTCCTCGTGAACTGTACAATGGAATTTTTCAACAGAGGGCCTGGGATTGTTGGCCCACGCGACGCGAGAGTGAGAGAGAGAAAGAGAGAGAAAGAGAGAGAGAGTCATGGAACGGTGGCTTCACGCAAACGCCTTAGTCCCTTTAAAATATTTTCCTATTGCCCTTTGCATTCTTGTGAGGCCTACTGCCCTTTATATTCTTGTGAGGCCTACTGTCCTTTCGGGGACGATTAGTGGTTTTTTTTCATTTTATCATGGGTCTCTCTCTTGCAAATGCTTATTGTATTTAAACCGTCTAACTACCTACTTAATTGGATCTCGTTTTTAATTCTATTTGTATTATCTATGTTATTAAGAGACATATAAATATATTTCCAACCATTTCTTTCGATTATCACATCACTATTTGATTCTATTTATTTATTCAATCATTTTTTGTTTATTTGATTATTATTCTGTTGCGTTGTTTAATTAATTCTTGGTCTGCTTCACTGCTTATTTAATTATTGTTCTATTTCATTGTTTATTTAATTATTGCTTAACTTCGTTGTTCATTTTACTACTCCGCTTTATTGCGAATTTATCCTGAAAGTTGGTTATCCAATTAAGTAAATTATTTATTTTCAAATTCCGTATTAGTATGCGGTTGGAAAATTCATCGTTATTTAGAGCCATTCCGTTCGTTTTGTACTGAGTCTATTGTAGGTAACACGTATATATCGGTTTGAGAAAAGAGAAAGGAGGACCGTTCCCCTGTTGTGAGCTTGTTTTTCCGAGAGGGTGAAACCAGTGCCTCGCGTCGTTTTGACGGCAGAGCGAAATACTCTATGCTTTATTCTTTCTTTTCCAATGGTTAAGGGTAGATCCAGCGATCTATCCCTTGAATCGATAGACCGGTGGAGGGTATGTCAGTTAGGAAGGCGGCGTCGGATGCCTCGCTCTCAAAATGGTATTTACGAGCTTGTGGCTTTTCGTAGGGGTCTCTGCCCCTGATTTTCCTTCCATACCGCCCGATTTTACCGATGGCCATCTTTTCAGAGATTTTCGGTTGGTAACGTGAATTTCTGTTTTATCATTGAATTGCACGGAATAACCCTGGAAACGATAAACCTTCTTTTTACAGACCTTCAAGTTTTTATCTTCGTCTTTGGTAGCAATTACGTTGAAGAAATGAATTTTAATGGCTGTTACGCCAGGACGTAACATCTGTGACACCGACAACATCTTGTTACTCGCTGCCAACGACGCCCTACTTTCCTGTCTTGAAATGGAACTTGTGACGATATTCTCAAGATATTCTTCAATTTCGGTGGGAGTATCCTTTAATTTCTTGTCGGTATGTCGAATTTTCTTTATACTTTTCGATTTTGACGGTGACTGCACGAAAGAAAATGTAGCCATGGGAGTACAGTTGCAAAATGAACGAATCATTCCACATTTTAGTAATTACGTTCGTTAACTTACCTCGGTGTCGGATGAAGAGGAAACACATTCCTCGTACGTCCTTTTTTTAACCTTTCCTCCTATTCCCTTCGGATTGATCACATGTTCATCAATTTTTTCGAAATTATAGATTGCGGCGGGATCTGCACAGGATCCTCTGCCTTCGCTGATGTTTGGGGCATCGATTCTTACAAGTTCCACCCAGAGTACCCTTTCGTCCTGCTTCCCATTTCTCGCTGATTGAAATGGAATATTGACACGTTCAACCTCATTTACTTTAGGCTTTGAAGCATTTTTCCTCTGTCAACAAATACGCTAATTAATCTGTCACTTTCAATTATCGTTTCTTCAATAGTCATAACCATCCTACATTTCAATATATTTTTACGCGTGTATCTCGAACGTGGCATTTTTACTATCATTACCGGTTCATCGTTCAACTTTGTGAACGACGTCATGCTCAATGATGGATCATCTATCAGCGGTACCGATTTACATGAATTTTGTTTCTGCTTCGGAGCACTTTTTAAAATATACTCTTGAACGTTGTCGACATTGTCATTGTCACAATCCGTTAACTGCATACATTAAGAAAGGTTCCAATCGTAAATGTTATGACAAATTTATACTTGTATACGAAAAATTCAAGACCAACCTGTCCCGATTTAGCTGTGCAGTTTGCTTTTTCATTTCCATACGATATATCATTATCAAAGACGTTCCACCTTTCGCAGGCATCATCGTTGTTGGATTTTTTCAGAGCATTACCGACGATTAAATTGGACGTCGGTCTATAAATATCGACATTAACGAATATTTTATTAGTCTGTAACAGTCGAGCGACAATCATACTGCTATCATGTTATTTACATTGTCGTTGAGATCGCTTTCGACGTTACGTCATTATGTTTCTCCTTATCGTCCTCCTTCTCCTCCTCCTCTTTCTCCCCAGTAATGGCTAACGTATCGTCATTTCTATTATTTTGTCCATTTTGTGCCATACGGTTTTCTTGCAATTCATCGTTATTATTAACGTAATCGCTTTCCTCTGGATCATAGTTACGGCATTCACGACGATTCATGGCGATTCCATCGTTCCTTTTGCTATCAATATAAACATCAACAAAAACTCTATTACCCTGCAACAGGGTACCGATGATTGTACAGCTCTGTTCGTATTAAATTACTTCGGCGATACGGCCGCTTCCATAGGGTAGACATTATATTCGTTATTTTGCTCTTCCGTAGTACTAGTAACCGTCTCGTCGTTTTCATTATCGCGTACCTTTTCCGTCGTGTTGGGTACTTGCGATTCATCGTTATTTTGATCGTCACCGCTTTCCGTGTCATCATCGACACGGGATTTTTCAACAGGATTATCGCCGATTTGACGGCTTCTTGTTTAATAAGTATTAACATTAACAAAAAAACTATTATTCTGTAACAGTGTACCGGCAATCATACTGCAGTCTTATTATGAGTTCACTTTGGCGTGACAGTTGCTTCCACTGCGTCGACAATACGTTTCTCCGTCGTCTTCTCCTCCTCCTCCTCCTTTTCCTCTTCCTTTCTCTTAGTAATAGGTACTGTCTCGTCATTTTTATTGACATATACTATCCCCGCCTTTTCGCCTACTTGCGATTCATCGTTATTTCCATCGGCATCGTTTTCTGTTGCATCATCGTCACGGTATTTTTCAACAGCATTCTCGACAATTGGATGGTCGCTTCTTTAATAAGTATTAACATTAAGAAAAAATGTAATAGTCTACAACATTTTACCGATAATCATACCTCTGTACTATTATTTACTTACTTTGGTGTGAGGGTTGCTTCAACTGTGTCGACGATAAGTTTCTCGTTCGTCTTCTCCTCCTCCTCCTCCGTAGCAATAAGTGCCGTCTCGTCATTTACATTATCATTCTCCTCTTTCCAATTTTCTGCTACTTCCGATTAATCATTATTTTCAGTGCCATCGTTTCCTCCAGCATTGACGTCATGGTGTTTTCTCAGAAATTTCTCGACGATCGGATTGTGTGCCTTGTTTAATAAATATTGACATGAACAAAAACTGTATCAGTCTCTTGCCGTGTACCGATAATCATACTGCTTTCCTCTTATTAACATACTTTAGCGTGTCGGTTGCTTCCACGGTGTCGACCTTACGTTTTTCATTACTCTCTTCCTCTTCCTCGTCCATCTCCTCCTCTTCCTCCTGCTCGGTGATGGGCGAAGTATCGTCATTTTTATTATCTTTTACGTTTTCCCCCTCATCGGTTTCTTGCCATTCATTGTAATTATGATCGTCATTGACTTTGTATTCATGAGGATCCTCTATGATTTTTTTCTTTTTTGTTCCTATAAATATGAACATAAACAAAAACTCAATTAGTCAATAATACGGTACCGACTCTCATACTGCTTTTTTATTATTTTCAAATTATTTCATTAATAATGACATTAAAAATAATTCTATCATTTTGTGACAGTCCATCGACAATCACACTGCTATCCTCTCATGAACTTACTTTGGCGTCGATCGTCCATTCGAATCGTCATATTCTACATCCTTCTTTTCATCCAATATAAATAAGTTATCGAAGAAATCGTGACCTATTTTGCAGTCATTCTGAATGATGTACTTTGTTGTTGTTATCTACGTCAAGGTATAAATATCATAACACATCTTTATAATATTTCCGTCAATACGACCGTCCCGATGACAAGCAGCATGTATCAAATTATTGAAGCAGCTACCACGTCGCGTTTTCATCTTATTTAAATTTGGAGCGTTGCCCGATAATAGTCATACCAAACTCGCGAAAATATTGAACAACGTGACGCCGACGGATTCGATGCCGCTTGTCAATGCCAGCCACCGAACTGCAATTATAGTGGACAGCTCGAACCCGACACAGACTCACGTGTCGGATACAATGAACTCCAATTACATACTGGAACGCGCACTGATGGTTATGTTCTCCCACCCAGTGTAGGGCACCACTCGATATTCCGTGTCACTAATTACTTACCTAATTACAAATTACATCTCCAATTAGTAATTAAGAATGTTGTAATTACAAACTATAAATGTAATTAGTGATTACAAAATGTTACATTACAAATTACAAATGTTATTTGTAATTACAAACTTCCTAATAACAACTTTAAAATGTAATTAGCAATTTAAAATTTTCTACTTACAAACTGCAAATGTAATGAGTCATTACAACTTTCCGAATTACAAATTACAAATGTTATGAGCTTGTACTTTTGCACTAGTTACATTTTATCTATGTCCTTCGAGTAAAACTTTACTGTAATTACATTCATAAAATGGAATTAGTGGGACATTTGTACCTAATTACATTTGTTATTTGTTATTACGAAATTTTTTATTTCCAATTACATTTGTCATTTGGAATAAGGAAGTATTCAATTACTAATTACATTTAAAATTTGTAACTCGAACATTTTCAGTTACAAATTATATTTTTAATTTGTTATTACACATTTTTTAGTTACAAAATACATTTGTTATTTGCAATTTTCATTTTTCGAATGTCTACTTACATTTGAAATTTGTAAATGGAAATTTTCGAATTACTATTTACATTTCAAATTTGTAATTAGAATGTAATTAAGTACAAAAACGCTCAACCCTGCTACCACGTACCACTCGCTTATATAATGACAAGTAGCGGTTTCTTGTATTATTTCTCATTCTTCAACGGTTATGCCCATGCTCACAATGAGGTCAGTACATGGGCTGAAAACCTCGATCTTAGTCGATATTTTCGTTCCATTCCTCGCTTTCACAGCCTTCTCTAATCTTCCTTTTTTTCAGGTAGCTGTGCGTCGTCCTTCGATTCATACGAACGTCGAAATATGTTCATCCCTGCCAGTTGCACTCGGGCGTCGTTTTTGTTCCACCATTTCTCCTTTTCCCGTACTTTTCTACTCTTCTTTTTTTTCAGGTGGCGGCGCGTTGTCATTCGTTACAGACAGACGTCGAAATATGTTCATCCCTGTCGGTTGCACTTGGGCAACCCTCCGGACTTGAATTTCATTCTTTGAAGTTATACGAAAAGAAAATTTCCTTGTAAATTAATAATATTTTTTATAGGGGATAATTAACGAAATTGCGTAAACTGTTTTAGACATGTGGATAATCGAGGTGATGATTATCGTCATTTCCTTTTTGCATTGGCTCGTCGGCAACAGCGAGAAGGAGAAGGATACAACTGAAACTGATGACAATCGGTATGTATATAAAATGCTCGATGAATTCGCTACGCCTTACGGTCGTGCCTATATTCTCCAATCGATTGGAAAATTTCGATTCCAAGTCAGCCATCGAATGACAGACCTCACAAATACTTACGTTCTTGCCTTCCATCTTCTTAACAACGTCGTTGAAAATTGAGGCCTGATTATGGATAAATTTGAGCCACGACTGAGAACACTCGTTCGCAAAAAAGTTGGAGAGTACGTTCGGACATTTGTCTTGTGACAGAAAGTAAGACTTTAAAGCAGTGAACAACTGCAATATTCTTCCCACAACAGGTAGAAGAGCAAGCTACCTAGTTTTGCTACACCCTAGAAGCGATTTGTACTGAATCTCTGCGTCTTCGCAAAAGGTCTTTAATTTCTCCACACGAACGGTGGATATATAAAAATAACAGCATATTTTTCCGAAGATATTTTCAACGTCAATAGGTAACAGATCTGCTGCCATTTGCATCGCATTATGCGCTCTATATGTGCAGCGAAGCCCACGCCAACAATATTTCTGTTCAGGCTTTCTTTGAGTCTGTAATATTACCCCCATTAACGCCATAAATGGTGTACAAAAACTGGAAACAAGTACATTTACAGGCATCTCCACAGTTTTCCATAGGCTTCCATAGCCTACTTACCAAAAGTTGTGAAATCAATAGACATTGACCCTGAATACGTATGGCCAAGCACATGTAGTATCCTAGTTTGACTTTTATTTACAAGCATATAATGTTTATTACAGTATGCGGAAGTCAAATTTATAAAATATGAAAACGTTTTAACATTTAAAAATAAAAAATCAATCTATTACTAAAAATAAATAATAAATCCATGAAAGACAATTGATCACAAAAATACAAAGTACTTTGCGAGTTTTTTCACCTAAAGCAACCTCAACTGCATGACTGAAACATCTTTTGCAACTATTGCCAAACTCGCCAAGTACTTCGCCAAGTACATCGAGATTTTTTGTCACTACACTGAGAGAATTCGGCGCGATCACGTTTCTGACGGTTGCTTCACATTTGGTTCGGCTACATGTGAATTCTTTTCCAAAAAACATTTGAATCAATTTAGACGTACAGTCCATGGAATTAAAGCTGTGATTATGGTTAACCGTATGAAGTGCCCATACACCTTCGGCTTTAGCGAGCTCCGCGTCTTTATCGCCAAACTTCTATTGACGAAAATATTTTGTGACCGCTGAATTTCCAGAGATCAGATTCACAGCTTTTTTGTGTTTTTCTGATGTTTTGTGCCGTGTTTTATCGCTTCTGCTGCCGTGTGCAAGAGAAAAAGTAGCATGGCATGTGTTACATACAGCATTCGTTGGAGTGGTACTTTTGTGTATATAAGATAACTCTCTTTGTAATTCATCGGTCAATTTGCACAATCTTATCTTAGGAGCGGGCGGCATGGATGGTGAAGAATGCACGCTTGAGCAACTTACAAACTAGACTGACTAGGTTAACGCACGCGGCACGCCTGTATGCTGTATAACCGAGCACACAGTTACACAGCCGGTGTGTCGTGCCTCATGCGCATGCGTCATGCTCATGCCTGTCTGAGCGATAGTGAGCCGTCCTTACCGGCCCAGATATGCGCGTGCGCGTGAGTGACACGTTGGGCAGATTTCCCCTCTGCCAGCTGCCGGTATAGCGGAAGCGTTGTATCGGGTCGTATCGACGCCTAATAATAAATACTTCATATGGTGGAAAAAAATCGGGGTGTGTGCAATCACACGCCATGGAAGTGAATACTTGTATGCATTTCGCTGACGCGACAAATTATTTTTGCCGATAAATTAAGGGTAGGGTTAACCACCCCTCCCCGCCTTTCCGCTCTCGTGAGTGCGAGAGAGATAGAGTTAAAACTTTTAACACATTTTTTTCGAAAATGGCTTCATGGAATTAAAAAAAAATAGTGGGGCCACACAGTGGTTCAGAACGGCCTTTTCCCTGGCCAAAAGTCGAAAAGTGAGAATAATGATTTCCAAATTTCCTATTTAAGGTTTCTGGGGTCGCTGATTACGAATTTAATATAAAAATTATAAAATTCAAAATGGCGGACCAAAAATGGCAGACATTTTGGAAAAATAATCACTTTATCGGTCCGAAAATTTGCACCGCGAGATTGTCGAGATCGCTGATTACGAATTTGATATCAGAATTATGAAATTCAAAATGGCGGACCAAAAATGGCGGACATTTTGGAAAAATAATCACTTTATCGATCCGAAAATTTGCACCGCGAAGTTTTCGGGATCGCTGATTACGAATTTGATATCAAAATTATGAAATTCAAAATGGCGGATCAAAAATGGCAGTCATTTTGGAAAAATAATCACGTTATCGGTCCGAAAATTTGCGCCATCGGGTTTTTGGGGTCGCTGATTATGAATTTGATATTAAAATTATGAAATTCAAAATGGCGGACCCAAAATAGCGGACATTTTGAAAAAATCATCACTTTATTGGTCCGAAAATTTGCACCATGAGTCTTTCGGGATTGCTGATTACGAATTTGATATCAAAATTATGAAATTAAAAATGGCGGATCAAAAATGGCGGACATTTTGGACAAATAATCACGTTATCGGTACAAAAATTTGCGTTATTAGGTTTTTGGGGTCACTGATTACGAATTTGACATCAAAATTATGAAATTCAAAATGGCGGACAAAAAATGGCGGACATTTTGAAAAAATAATAATTTTATCGGTGGGGAAATTTGCACCATTGGGTTTTCGAGGTCGCTGATTACGAATTTATTATTAGATTAATGACATTTGAAATTCTAAAATGAAGAACAATTTTGTAAAATATGTGAAAGTTTATTTTATCTCACGTACATAATACCATACAATACATATCTTATTAGATTAATGCCATTGAATTAATTAAAAATCAAAATCTGGGTCAGACAGATGTGTCGCACATGTGTCAATTTCTGCTAAGGTTTAGCTACTATTTGTGACATTATCTTCTGGTGTTGCCAGTAGAAGTTCTATTACCTCAGAGGGTAATGGTGCACTATTCTTCATTTTTTATTTTTGAAAATTTGTTATGCGGTGGTCCGAGGATGCAAGAAGCCGACGAGATTTAGCAGCTAATATTTTATGATAACTTGGATAAACTGACGCGTCCCTGTTTTCATTGGTTGATTCCCGGACCAAATTGTACGTTTCTTTCGTCATTTTACCGCTTATTATCAAGTTCAAAGCAATATCTGCGATAATTTCTTGACGTACTGGTTTGGAACTTTGTGCGAATGCTAACTGATACCGAGAGACTCGCGTAGGAGAAGTGGTTGTAATATCCTTGAGCACCTTTGCTGCAGCGTGGGACCCAGAAGCACGAAGATTCATTTCCGTTGCGAATGCCAATGCCCTTGGTCTTGTTGATTTCCGAAGATCATCAACTTTTCGTCGCTTACTCCGTTCGCTGGATGATGTATCAGTATTAGGAGTAGGTACATCCCTGTTTTTGAAATCCGCATTCTACAACAAATCGCAATAACATCAGTTTGAAAGTCAAAAAAAAGTTTAAATGAAAAATTTCAATGATATAAGAAATAGGAAAATAGACAAACCGTAATAATTACGTCCTGATCGAGCCATTTTTTATGAGTGGCGTAAAAGCGCTCCAGAGTTCTGTGGCTATCCTGCCATTTTTTCTTCATTGTAAATAGAAGATTGCTTAGAATTTTCCTTTCATCAATTGAAATTGCGAAAGGACATCGTTCCGATTCGGTAAAATATTTTTCCAGAACTTCTATTTGTTTGTCAAATTTCGAGCCCCATTCATTATGTAGAGCCAAGAATATTGTCTGCGCGTACAAATGATTCCTTTGCATGTTTGTCCTGTTAAAATTGAAAAAGTTGTATATAATGTATATATATTGTATATATTGTATTTATTGTCTTTATTGTATGTATTGTATATATTGTACATATTGTATACATATTGTATGTATATATTGTATATGGGTGGAAACGCCAATTATGGACGTCGGATCCGGCCTCACCCCCTTAGACCTTCTCGCAATTTTCGCAATTCGCAAAAACAGAATCCAGAATTTTTTCAGATTTTTTCCCCGCTAACTTTCGCAGTTATTATATGGGGTATTTTAGCTAATTTAACGATTTTTGTTTTATTCATTTTGACTTGCCATCTTCCAACAGAATGCAAAATTTTTCAAAAAATACGTTTTTTGCGTAAAAAAATCTCTGGTTTAAAAAAATAATTTTTTTTTGTTCATGCACTTGGAAAGCTCTTACAATTGAGCTTAAAGTCTAAAAAGCTGTTTTTTGGTTGTTGCCCAAATTTTGAAAATGTCTTCAATATTTTTCTCGAAAAGCTGATACAATTTTGCGTGAAATATGTATTTTTCAAGATGGGATCTCCATAAACATACGAGAAATTGAGGAATAAACAAAAATTGATTTTTTTTGGCGTATACATATTGTATATGTATATTGTGTATATTTATATTGTATATATATGCTATATATATTGTATATATATGCTATATATATTGTATATATATGCTATATATATTGTATATATATGCTATATATATTGAACGTAACGTAAAAATATTATGAGCAAAAACAATATTATTATGTTTTACAAATTGTGTTTATTGTTCATGAACAAGGTTTGAAATAATATTTGTAAATATATTCCGATATATTTGTAAAAATGGACGTTACGGTTGGAATTTTATTTCAAATCTTTATTCACAATGCTACGCCATTGCAACAATAATGCTACACCATTGCAATAACTGTACTTATCTCCACAATACCTTAGAAAAAAATAGAAAACATCTACGAAAAACCCTCTATACCTGGGACCTTTCAAGCCTCAGGTATAGAAAGTTGAGCGGAGAATATCGCTATTAGTCACAGTGCGTAACGCGCACGACAGCGTGCACGGTAACACTAAAATCGATATTATTTAAAAACGGCAACGTTGAGGCAGCTAATTCTTGAAAATTTCATTAATAGATAGTTCAACAAACATGTCCCTGTGAATGCCAGCGTTAAAGCGTGTTAAATTTTTTTTGTATCGATACAAATGTATTTTTAAAAAAGCCAAAAAATATAAAAATCACGACTACCTTCAGCATAACATTTCATTAATAACAACAAACATTTTCGAACATTGAAGTACATGAAATTTTCCTACATACCTTCATAATCATTTTCCATTTTGGAAAAATGGAATCGGACACGTTATTGCAAAGTTATGTATGATTTTCTGGAGCACTGTAAAACTGGTCACTGAAGCGTTGCGCGCATGTTCCTTCGAAAGGCAACTTACGACTGTCGCAGGGAAGCAGGTATACAATATTGTGACCCCTGCTTATGCGATCTGAATGCCCCAAACCCCCCTCTACAAGAATCCATTTTAAAAATATCGATTTTTCAACCTTCATTTTTCGACTTTTGGCCAGCGATTCGGGCGTTTTAAACTACCGTGGGCCACTTGTATACGCATTAATTGCTGTTTTACCATCGTAGCAAAATCGAATTTTCGGCCAAATGCCATTTCCCAATTATCCGATCAAATAGGCTATCACGGTAATAGTATTCTAGGGCCTAAAACTCGGAAAATTTCGATAGCGCGAAAAAAATTACAGTTTTATCACAAATAGGAATCTGTAATGCAGAAATGGATTTTCCGATGTTTGCATTGTTCGATTGCAAAAATTCTCAGTTTTAGGCTCTAGAGCAAAGAAAAACGCAGATACTGAGTACTTGAAAATTGATGTACGTGACAAATTGTAGAAATGGCATTTGGCCGAAAATTTTATAGTAAATGCCGATGAATAGAGCTTGGAATGGCAGACGTTTACTTCACGAATATTCCGCTACGGACTCGAAGCCTTGAGCGCTACAGGTATGTTCGCACAGCAGTATATATATAGAGCTAGTATATCCAGAAGAGGCGAACCATACGACTACCTGTACCAGGTGTGTAAGTATGAAACCGGAATTTGCCCATAGGTGGCGCTAGATGTCGATGCAGTTACCGACACATCACGTCAGCGGTGTCTTGTTATTGTATTGATATCCGACAAAGATTTCCAACTCACAATAACACGAGTTTCATTCAGTAGCATTAGTTTATTAGAGATAAACATGTCGAGTTTTGTGCCAACAAATTACGATTTGCGGACAGCCCTACTTTTCTGTTTTCATCTGAAGAAAACCGCAGCCGAATCGCATCGAATGCTTCTGGAGGTGTTTGGTGAGCATGCTCTCGGTAAAACACAGTGTTTTGAGTGGTTTAAACGGTTCAAAAGTGGCGATTTTGACGTGAGGAACGAAGAACGTGGAAGACCACCGAAAAAGTTTGAAGACGCTGACCTGCAAGCCTTGTTGGACGAAGACGACGCTCAAACACAACAACAACTGGCGGATCAGTTAAAGGTGACGCGAGAAGCCATCTCCCTTCGGTTAAAAGCCATGGGAAAGATACAAAAGGTGGGGAAATGGGTTTCATACTTTCGAAATTCCGGTTTCATACTTACACAACTGGTAAGTGGAGAGTAGCACTGTCCTTGTCTGATGTGTGATTCAGACAAGGAAGCGACTACTCTCCCTGCACTTTCTTTCTCTTTTCACAGAGCATACGCTAGAGCGTATGCTCTGTGACTATATACGTGACTGTGACTATATACGTAAAGTAGCAACTATATATGTGTCATTCCATACCATTTCGACCTGGGTCTGACCCTTGACCTCTCGGATTTGACTCGTAATTTTTTGTATGATTGTTCTTACTTTGACAGGCATCCAGTTTTTTTCGATTTTCGAGATTCAATTTGAATCTTCTACAATTTTTTAAACGATGTTATTGATCGACACAATTTAAAAATCTTAACAAATTCTGAAAAATTGTGTCAGATATCAGAATTTTTAAGCTCAGAGCCGGAGTGGGGAGATTTTTCCTTCTTACTATTTTCAAGCTTTTTCCGAAAAAAAAACGTTAACAAAATAGAAGCTGCCGTTATTTTACTATCAATGGTTGGTGAAACATTTTCATAATTGAAATCGGATTTTTGAAAAAAATTTCAGATTTTTCGCAACAGATTTTTTTTCTTTATTTTGCTAATGAATGGTTCCAAAAAAATTGAAATTTTTTTCAGAAATCCGATACGACATATGAAAATGTTTCAGCAACCATCCATAGTAAAATGACTCTCGTTTCTAATTTTTTTAACGTTTTTTTTTCGGAAAAAGCCTGAAAATAGCAATCTCCCTACTTCGGCGCTAAGCTTAGCTAAAAAAATTGGAAGCGAGAGTGATTTTACTATGGGTAGTTGCTCAACCATTTCCATATGTCATATCGGATTTTTGAAAAAATTTTCCGATTTTACGGAACCATTTATTAGCAAAATAAAGAACAAAAACAATCTCTGACGAGAAATCATAAGAGATTTTTTTGACGTTTTTTTTTTTTTTGAAAAAGCTTGAAAATAATAAGAAGGAAAAATCTCCCCACTCCGGCTCTAAGTTTAAAAATGTTGATATCTGACACATGATTTTTGAGAATTTTTTCAGATTTTTAAATTGTGTCGATCAATAAAATCGTTTTAAAAATTGTAGAAGATTCAAAATGAATCTGAAAAAACGAAAAAAAACTGGGTGCCCTTCAAAGTGGCAATAATCATGTGAAAAATCGCGAGTCATATGCGAGAGGTCAAGGGTCAGACCCAGGTCGAAATGGTATGGAATGACACAGATCGATCGATTCAAAATTTATGAAATTTTGAATTTTTTGGAAAATCAGCGTAAACGCTCTAACTTGCACCGTTTTAAAGATATTGCACTGAAACTTTGTACAGAATTAACATAGCTATCAAGGTTGTTCGCCATTAAATTTCGAGAAAATCCCACGAGAGATGGCAATGTTTATGAAATTTTTAATTTTTTGAAAAATAGCGTGAATGCTCTAACTTACGCAATTTTTAAGATATTTCACTGAAGCTTTGCACAGTGCTAATATAGTTATCGAGGTTGTTCGTTATTAAATTTAGCGAAAATCGATTGAATTATTACAATTTTATGAATTTTTTTTTAAATGAAAAATAGCGTACTCTAACTTCGGCCATTTGTGAGATATTGTACTGAAATTTCGTGCACATAAAACATAGTGATTAAGGTTGTTCGCTATTGAATTCAGCAAAAATTAAATTTGCTAAGAAATAAATTTGAAACAATTCGGCGAATTTGCTCATTGATTACTCATGTTTTTCGATAGTTAAAAAAGCTTCCTTCATGAGGAACTCGATCGCCTCAAATTTGATCACCATACTTTGTGATAAAGTACTGTATGAACTATGGCTAAAAATGTACCAATGTGCAATTGTCCAATTTGCAAATGTAGGATTTTATTTTAATCATAAGCAATGTCATTGCCGATTATTATTTTCCCCGATTCTTTCGTAAAGAACATTGGCTGGATTGTAATGTTAAAAAATTCCCCAATCGACTTTTTCCAGGGATTGCGAGCGAATCGCGAACGAGCCAAAGAACAGGTAAAATCTCCGATCCTTGCAAGTCTTATTCGTTCAGTGAGCGTGCTCGTACCGAGCAGGTAGCTATATAACTCGTTGGCGAGTTAATACCCCCGCGATATAACTCTTCGAAAGAGCGGCAAACGAAACTCGGGAGACGATCCCCTCTTCGAACGAGCGCCGAGTCGGAAGGATCGGGGAGCTTGAATCGTTCAACGATTGAATCCCGGCGCTCTCGACAGGTAAAAGATCTTCAAGGATCGGATCCCCACGATCTCGACGGAGTATAACTCCTTAAGGAGCAAAGTCGCTCGCCAAGCGAAAGGGTTTCGATCTTTACCTGAGTTTGGCTCTCCGCACGGTCATCGCTACTATGCATATACCTATATAAATGAAAATGGAGCGCATAGGCATAAACGAGTGTACATATATATATATATATATGTATTTATACTATTTATATATACGTTACTGAAAAAAATGAAGAGATCAACAAATTTTAGTGGTTTTTAACAATGCCGTATCTCAGTGAAAAATGGTCTAATTGAGGTCTTAAAAAAGTATTTTGAAGCTTCAAGTTTCTAGTTTTAAGATCTTTCAGCCAAAAAAATTTCGAAGCTATAGGTTTTACGCAATCCTGAGAAATAGTAAGACAACCCAATCTTCTTTTTTGGTGCAATTACTTGGAAAAAATTTTTCCAGGTAAACTATTTCATGAACCGAATAGCTTGTTTATTTAACTTCAATTTTCTTTTTGTTAAGTCCTCGCTGTGACCATTTTTCGCTGACATATTGGACTTTTAATGAAAGAAGATCCTTTTGTATTCAACCATTGATATCTCAGCAACCAATGATTGCACATCAATCAGAAGGAGCTTCTCACAAACTTTAATTAATGCTCTGAAAAAATTGTCAATGGTTTTTTGACAAAAACAATTTTCCCATTCTTGCCATGAATTTGAAAAAACAGGAGAAAAAAGGCTATTTATTGTTTTATTTGGAAATTAAAGGCAAAGTTAAAAATATTGATAAAACGACTAATATTGAGCGTAACTTTTACAGCTCAACATACCCCAAAGACACTGTAAAGTTTCAATTTGATCTATCGAATGTTTTTTTTTGTTTCGAGTTTCGAGCAATCGAATTTTTGAAAAAAATTGAAGAATCATGTTTATTGCCTCTAAACACTTCGTTATCACCATTAAAATGAGAAAATATTTTTTTGAGCTTTTTTCACATTTTGATCGCAAACAACGTTTAAATTTATAAGAGAAAATAAAATTTACAAATTTTTGGAAAATTTGTTTGAAAAATGTTTAGAAATTTTTGAAGAAACTCACTCCTTTGAAAATTGTTCAAAGGTAAAATTAAATTTAGAATAAATTTCTCTTTTATTTTGAGTTTCTGGAAAAATGTTAAAGCTTATTACTAAATATCGTGAAATCTTTCTTCAAAAAAAACGTTCAAATTGCATTATCATAAATAACCGAATTTTTAAAGAAATAGCCAACAGTAGTTAACAAATATTCACAGTCTAATATACATATCTGTCAGACCGTGAATGACTTTTGAAGGCAAGTGTTTATCGAAAAATCATAGGAAACGTTTTCTGTAGAGCGTTCAATTCCCTACAAGAACATGCACCGCTCGTTTTGGTATATTGAATTGAAGCCGAGGTGGAAAATTTCAAAATTCGACTTTTTTTTCCTGTGTCATTTAAATATAAAAAATAAATTTGCGACGAGAGACCTCTAAATATTAATATTCAAAGCTCTGCTTTAAACAGGAATCTTTTTTTACTTCCCTGAAGGTAATTAATTGGAGATTGCGAATTAAAAAAATAATCTCATTTTTTAAAAGCATAGTAACGATGAACATGCGGAGAGCAAAATTCTGATAAAAATCGAAACGTCTCGCCTCGTGAGAGGTTTAGATCCTCAGACTTAGTATACCTATATATTAGGGGTGTGCAAATATTCGAAAACTTCGAATATTCGGCATCGAATGGAATCGAATTATTCGATTCGATTATCAAACCGAATATTCGATTTTTTCGAATATTCGATTTTGGTTCGAATACTCGATTTTTGTTCGAATATTCGATTTTCGTTCGAATATTCGATGTTTTTCGAATATTCGATTTTCGTTCGAATATTCGATTTTGGTTCGAATATTCGATTTTTGTTCGAATATTCGATTTTGGTTCGAATATTCGATTTCTGTTCGAATATTCGATTTTTTTCGAATATTTGTTTGATTTTCGAATATTCGAGTTTCTTATTGAGTATTTTATGATCTCATGTAATCGAATTTCTAATCAGTTATTTTATGCGGTTTTGAGTAATCAAAGGTCGAAACAAACGTACGATGATTTCAAAAAATCGAAATAAAAATCGACTTTTCGATAACACATGTTTTTGGTTAACGCTTTAGGTCGCCGCTCGGAGCAGTTCAGAGTTCCCTCTGTCAAACTGCCGGTGACTAGCCAATCAGCTTGTTTATTACGTAATACTCTAAACGGAATAGACCAGAGTAAAATCATCAATAAAAAAGTTAAATGTTGTATAAGAAATCCAATGAATAATTGTAATATTAGGGGTTCATCTCACTTTAAAATATTTATAAATTTGATTTTTTTCTTGCATTGTCCGATAGTATAGACTGTTATAAGCATGTTTTTACTTTACACATCAATTCTCGTGAGTACTTTGACACTCACACTGATTTTTTTCGTCGAATCTCCAAAGATGGAAAGAATCATAGAAGATGGTTAATCGGATACTGATCTTTATATACAACCCCGCTCAAAAGTTTGGATACACATGTCGATATTTCTTGCCGCTATAAAAATTCCATAACTCCGTAAAAAAAAAAGATATCCAAATTTAAAAAAAAAAGCGTTTTGAAGGGAAGGAATTCAGCTTTGTTTTCTTTATTTATAATATTTTTTATGATTTTTTTTTTCGATTTGGTACGAACTTGTGAACGTGACCGTTTTTCGACGTTTGAGCTTGAGGTTTTTCGACGTTTCGAACTTGAGGACATTTTTTTTTGTCTTTTTTATGTACGGTAAATTCCAAAGGGTTGGCAAACGTTTCATTTTTGTCTCTAAAAAACTTTAGTATGATTTTTTCTCGCCAAGTTAATTCAAAGTTATCTCAAAGCTATTCAAATTAGTTCAAAGTAAATTAATCCAAGATAATCCAAGTTGATCAAACGTAATTCAAAAACTATAGAGTTTTAGAGAAAATGTCAAGGATAAAAAAAGTAGCGTAGGTACACGTGGAATCGCCTGGAATTATTTCAAAATTTTTCTATGAATTTTTTAAAATTATTTCCGCTCGAAACTGTGACAATGACGTCCCAGCGAAAAATGTATCCGATTGAAATTTTCGTACTCCGTGATACAATAAAAATCCGAAAAAATTCAGCGACATTTGGCATGCTATGAACAACAATGATCAATAATAATATTGTCTAAAAGTTATTAATAAATTTATTAAACAATTTCTTAAACAATTTCCTAATGACTTTTAGGCAATATTATTATTGATAAACAATAAACAATAATTATTATTGATCATTGTTGTTCATAGCATGCAAAATGTTGCAGAATTTTTTCAGATTTTTTTTCAAAGTTTTTAAAACATTTTTCTATAATTCGTCGAGGTGCTTTTTTAAAAAAATTATCGTGAACCCTAATACAAACCCAAACCAAGTCAAAATAATTTGGACATTTCACCTGTTTGTATTATGTAGGGTTCGCGACAAATTAAAAAAGAAAAAAAAACACCTCGACGAATCATAGAAAAATGTTTAAAAAACTTTGAAAAATAATCTGAAAAAATTCTGCAAACATTTTGCATGCTATGAACAACAATGATCAATAATAATTATTGTTTATTGTTCATCAATAATAATATTGCCCAAAAGTCATTAGGTCATACCAGGTCGAAAAAAAATCATTGAAAATATTTAAACGGAGGAAAACAAAGCTGAATTTCTTCCTTTTAAAACGCTTTTTTAAAAAATTTACATATCTTTTTTTTGCGGAGTTATGGAACTTTTAGTGCGGCAGGAAATATCGACAGGTGTATCCAAACTTTGGAGCGGGGGTGTAAATAAATATTCAAATACAAATACTTGAAAGGAGATTCTTTTTCTGTCAAGATCGGTAATCTCAAATAGTCGGAAATGTATCGACTATTCGGAAAATCATCGAATATTCGAAAATGTATCGAATATTCGAATGCATCGAATATTCGATTCGAAAATCGAATCGAATTTTAATATTCGATTCGATTCGATCACTATTCGCACACCCCTAATATATAGGTATAGACATTGTAGCGATGGACGTACGGAGAGCAAAATTCAGGTAAGGATCGAAACCACTCGACTCTCGACGGGTTTTACTCCTCGAGGAGTTATACTCCATCGAGCCCATGCGCATTCGATCCTCGATGATCAACACGTTCAATGAGTTCCAACAGGGGATCTATATATATCTCTCTGTATACGTATATTAGACTGATTCACGAAATTAGATTTTTTTTTTGAAATCTCTGATTAAATACTTTCGGGGAAGTGAAAAAGATGCCTGTTAAAAGCAGAACTCCGAATGTTAATATATTTAGAAGCCTCCCGTCGTTAATTTAAATTTTGGATTTAAATGTTGCAGGAAAAAAAATTTCAAACTTTGAAATTTTTTACCTCGACTGTGTGGTCATTTCTTAAAAAATTAGGTTATTTACGATAATGCAATTCGAACTTTTTCACGATATTTAGTAATAAATTCCAACATTTTTCCGGAAACTAAAAAAAAGGGAAATTTACTCTAAATTTAATTTTAACTTTGCATAACTTTCGAAGGAGTGAGTTTTTCAAAAAAATCTTGAGAGACCTTTTCTGTAAAGCGTTCCATTCCCTATAAGAATATGTATCGCAGATTTTGGTACAGGGAATTGAAGTCGAGGTATGAAATTTGAAAGTATGAACATTTTTTTTCCTGTATCATTTAAATGGAAATTCGTGATGAGAGATCTCAAAATATTGATATTAAGATCTCTGCTTATTAACGCATATATACGCCCGTTCATTCCTGTGCGCCCCGTGTTAATGTATATAGGTATAGGTATAGTAATGATGACCATACGGAGAGTAAAATTCAAGTCAGGATTGAAACGTCCCGCCTCGTGAAAGGTTTCGATCCTCACACTTGATCCCCACACCTATAGACATTGTAGCGATGACCGTATGGAGAGCAAAATTCAGGTAAGGATCGAAACCACTTGACTCTCGACGAGTTTTACTCCTCGAAGAGTTATACTCCATCGAGCCCATGCGCACTCGATCCTCGGCGATCGACCCGTTCAATGAGTTCTGACGGGAGATCCCATTGAATCAGTATACCTATATATATATCTCTGTATACGTATATATTGGACTGATTCAGAAAATTAAATATTTTTTTTTTTTTTGAAATCTCCGATTAAATACTTTCGGGGAAGTGAAAAAGATGCCTGTCGAAAGCAGAGCTCCGAATGTTGATATCTTTAGAAGTCTCTCATCGTTAATATAAAATTTCAAATTTAAATGTTGCAGGAAAAAAAAATTCAAACTTTGAAATTTTTTACCTCGACTTTGTGTGAACTACTGATGGTAATTTCTTTTAAAATTAGGTTATTCACGATAATGCAATCCAAACTTTTTTTTCAAGAAAGATTTCACGATGTTCAGTAATAAATTTCAACATTTTTCCAGAAACTAAAAAAAAGGGTAATTTACTCTAAATTTAATTTTAACTTTGCATAACTTTCGAAGGAGTGAGTTTTTCAAAAAAATCTTGGGAGACCTTTTCTGTAAAGCGTTCCATTCCCTATAAGAATATGTATCGCAGATTTTTGTACAAGGAGGTGAAGTCGAGGTATGACATTTCAAAGTATGAACATTTTTTTCCTGTATTATTTTAATGAAAATTCGGGATGAGAGATCCCAAATTTCTAATTTTGAGATCGCTGCTTATATATGTATATATACGCCCGTTCATTCCTGTGCGCCCCGTGTTAATGTATATAGGTATAGGTATAGTAATGATGACCATACAGAGAGCAAAATTCAGGTAAGGATCGAAACGTCTCGCCTCGTGAGAGGTTTCGATCCTCAGTCTTAGTATACCTATATATATCTCTGTCTCGCTCCCTCGCTCTATATCTATCTCTCTATATATCTACATACATATATATCCACGCTTATTCCTGTACACCCCGAGATAATATATATAGGTATAGACATTGAAATTGGATAATTGGATAATTGGATAATTTTGGATAACTTTTGAAAGATTTTTTTGAAAAATCTTGAGACCTTTTTTGTAGAGCATTCCATTCCGTAAAGAAAAAGCATCCCAAATTTTCGTACATTGACTTAAAGCTGAGGTATAAAATTTCGAATTCTTTTTCCTGTATTATTTAAATGGAAAATTAAAATTCACGATGAGAGACCTCAGAATAGTAATATTGAAAGCTCTGCTTATATATATATAATATATGAGCAGAGCTCATCTTAATATTAATATTTTGAGATCTCATCAGAAATTTCCATTTAAATAATACAGACAAAAAAATGTTTAATCTTCGAAATGTCATACCTCGACTTCAAGTTCCTGTACCAAAATATGCGATACATATTCTTACAGGAAATGGAACGCTTTACAAAAAAGGTCTCTCAAGATTTTTTGAAAAACTCACTCCTACGAAAGTCATGCAAAGTTCAAATTAAATTTTGAGTCAATTTCCCTTTTTTTAGTTTCCGGAAAAATTTTGAAACTAATTACTAAATATCGTGAAATTTTTCTTGAAAAAAAAGTTTGAATTGCATTGTCGTAAATAACCTAATTTTTAAAGAAATGACCAACAGTAGTTTGAACGAAGTCGAGGTAAAAAATTTCAAAGTTGGAAATTTTTTTTCCTACAACATTTACATCTAAAATCCAAATTAACGACGGGAGACTTCTAAATATATCAACATTCGGAGCTCTGCTTTCAACAGGCATCTTTTTCACTTCCCCGAAAGTATTTAATCAAAGATTTCAAAATAAAAAAAAATCTAATTTCGTGAATCAGTCTAATATATACGTATACAGAGAGATATATATAGGTATACTGAGTCAATGGCATTTCCCGTCGGAACTCATTGAACGGGTCGATCGCCGAGGATCGAATGCGCATGGGCTCGATGGAGTATAACTCCTCGAGGAGCAAAACTCGTCGAGAGTCGAGCGGTTTCGATCCTTACCCGAATTTTGCTCTCCGCACGGTCATCGCTACAATGTCTATACCTATATATATTATCACGAGGTGTACAGGAATAAGCGTGGATATAAATGTATATAGATATAGAGAGATATATATAGCGCAAGGGAGCGAGACAAAGATATATATAGGTATACCGAGTGTGAGGATCGAAACCTTTCACGAGACGAGACGTTTCGATCCTTACTTGAATTTTGCCACCGTATGGTCATCATTACTATACCTATACCTATATACATTAACACGGGGAGCACAGGAATAAACGGGCGTATATATATGTATATAAGCAGAGATCTTAATATTAATATTTTGAGATCTCTCATCACGAATTTCCACTTAAATAATACATGAAAAAAAATGTTAATACTTTGAAATGTCATACCTCGACTTCCATTCCCTGTACCGAAATCTGCGATACATATTCTTATAGGGAATGGAACGCTTTACAAAAAAGGTGTCAGAAGATTTTTTGAAAAACTCACTCCTTCGAAAGTTATGCAAAGTTAAAATTAAATTTAGAGTAAATTTCCCTTTTTTTTTAGTTTCTGGAAAAATGTTGAAATTTATTACTAAACATCGTGAAATCTTTCTTGAAAAAAAAGTTTGAATTGCATTATTGTAAATAACTAATATTTAAAGAAATGACCAACAGTAGTTCACACAAAGTCGAGGTAAAAAATTTCAAAGTTTAAAGTTTTTTCTCCTGCAACATTTAAATCTAAAATTTAAATTAACGATGAGAGACTTCTTAATATATCAACATTCGGAGCTCTGCTTTCAACAGGCATCTTTTTCACTTCCCCGAAAGTATTTAATCGGAGATTTCAAAAAAAAAAATCCAATTTCGTGAATCAGTCTAATATTTACGTATACAGAGAGAAATATATAGGTATACTGATTCAATCGCATCTCCCGTCAGAACTCATTGAACGGG
The DNA here is from genome assembly GCA_946863875.1 of Alloplasta piceator. Classification (NCBI taxonomy): domain Eukaryota; kingdom Metazoa; phylum Arthropoda; class Insecta; order Hymenoptera; family Ichneumonidae; genus Alloplasta; species Alloplasta piceator. The sequence continues at coordinate 25,066,267 of OX333077.1, read as the reverse complement.
TCGATCGCCGAGGATCGAATGCGCATGGGCTCGATGGAGTATAACGCCTCGAGGAGTAAAACTCGTCGAGAGTCGAGCGGTTTCGATCCTTACCTGAATTTTGCTCTCCGTACGCTCATCGCTACAATGTCCATACCTAGATATATTATCACGGGGTGTACAGGAATAAGCGTGGATATACCGGGTGTCCCATTTAAATCTTACAGTTGACTTATTTCGAAAAATATTGCTCCGATCAAAAATTGAGTGGGATGAAACTTTTAGGGTCCAGAGGGGGACGTTTAAAAAATTTTGTTGTTTTCGTCCAAAATTTAAAATGACGGCGTGAAGATGGCTGACTTTTTTTTTTTTAATGGAAATATGATTTTTTTTTCACCGAAATTTTTTTCAGATTAAATCTAACATCTTTTGTGGGAACATTTTTTTGATACAGCCCATATAGAGGGTGTCCCATCTTAATCTTACAGCCGAATTATCTTGAAAAATACTGCTCCGATAAAAAATTGAGTGGGATGAAACTTTTAGGGTTTAGAGGGGGACGTTCAAAATTTTTTTTTGTTCCCGTCCAAAATTCAAAATGGCGCTGTTAAGATGGCTGACATGTTTTTTTAAAATGGAAACATGATTTTTTTTTTACCAAAAAATTTTTCAGATCAAATGTAACATCTTTTGTGGGAATATTTTTTTTATAGCCGGGATATTTTAGACTAGATCACCATTTTTGACTATTTTAGCGTTATGCAGCATAATGACGAAGCCGAGGAGGTCTTCTAAATTCTCCTCGTGAGTGTTTTCTGAATTCTTCTTAAAGGTGTTCGAAGATTCCACCATTTCACCATTCCACCATTCCACCATCATGGTTATCCCGGATAATACTAAAACAGTAAAAAATGGTGATCTCTTATGGACTGAATAAAAAAATGTTCCAACAAAAGTTGTTAGTTTTGACTTAACACATTTTTTGGTGGAAAAAAATCATGTTTTCATTGTTTGAAAAACCTTTCGGTCATCTTAACACCGCTCCTTTACATTTTGGACCGAAACAAAAAATTTTTTTGAACGTCCCCTTCTGAACCCTGAAAGTTTCATCCCACTCAATTTTTTATCGGAGCAGTATTTTTCAAGATAATTCAGCTGTACGATTAAAATGGGACACCCTCTATTATGGGCTGTATCAAAAAAATGTTACTACAAAAGATGTTAGATTTAATCCGAAAAAAATTTTGGTGAAAAAAAAATCATGTTTCCATTTAAAAAAAAAACATGTCAGCCATCTTAACGCCACTATTTTGAATTTTGGACCAAAACAAAAAAAAAATTTAAACGTCCCCCTCTGAACCCTAAAAGTTTCATTGCACTCAATTTTTGATCGGAGCAATATTTTTCGAAATAAATCAACTGTAAGATTAAAATGGGACACCCGGTATAATAAGTATATAGATATAGAGAGAGATTCAGAGCGAGGGAGCGAGACAGAGATATATATATTATTTATATATATATATTGTGACGAAAAGTCCCAATAAAAATAAAATAATATCGCGGCGGTCACGGAATCCGTCACGACACCTGAGAGAAAAGCGAAAGAATTGTTATATTTAATAGAATATTTAAAATAAGAATTTAATCTCAAAAAAAAAAATGTCCTTTTTATCCTCGAAAAACTTCCCAAGTAATTTCCCCTTATTCCCAGCAAAAATACCTACCATAACCTCCCAAGAAAAATCCCAAAGATATTTATATTCGCGCCGCACCACTCCACCGTATCGAAGCAGCGACCAACGAGCAGAAATCCTCGAATTATTGAGCAATCGGCAATTCTATTATCGAGAACTTCCAGAGGACCACTTGACCTTGCGCTCGAACTTTGACAGCGCGGAGCCGATCGACAGATAAGGAAGATCGATCCACCGAGACACAGCACTATTTAATACCCGAATTTTACGGAGATATCGAGACACACTATGACATTTTTCCGGGGTGACGTCCCGATCAAAACGGCGACTGAGCCTCGGGAAAACAAATCTGGAAATACGACATCGAGCAGCGTTGACAGCTGTAATCTCGAGCCACGAGAAACATCGAGAAAGAGAGAGAGAGAGAGAGAGAGAGAGTTGCCGGCAAGCGTGCAGCTCCGACTTCAAGGCGCGAGGCGGCAGCACCGAACGAGAACGACGAGACCCCTCCATTCCCTTCACCCCCCCTCACCGACAAGATAAACGAAGAAGACGAGCTTCGCCATGGATCGAGCATCGACCGAGATCGCGGCCATCTTGGCCTCATTCCCTGACCGCGTGCGAGCGAAGCCACACGTGCTTTTTATTGCGAACCCAATTATTGCGAAGTAGAGTGTGTCGAGAAGTAGTTTTGAGGAAAAAGGAGAAAGTAATTGTTGAAAAGAAGACGAGATAGACGAGGAGAGAATTTGGAGAGAAAAACGAGTAAGTAGAGTGATTATTTCCCCGGTTAAATTGTATCGAGATTTTGAGGTGTCGTGGCGTAATAGATTCTTCCCCCCACCCCCTTTTTGCGAATGGACTGTTCCATTGTTTCGAGATATTTTGTTTAAGTTTTTGCGTCGAATATCGTACATCGCGGTAATAATTAAGAGGTCGTAGCGTCGAAGGACCGTGTATTAGCCCTGAGTTAAGAGATTTAAGATTTGCGAAGCCCCCTTGCGATTTAACGTACCTGCCTTTTCTTGTTCCCTTTCCTCCCCTCCCCTTATTGCCCCTATCGCGCGATTTCCTTTGTCGACTCGGGAAACGCGCGTATAGTCGCTGCGTCTCACGGTATCGTCCAAATAAATTTGGGTTTATTTTGTGTTTTTTTTTTGCGTTCCTTCGGGAAGAATTATTGTTATTATTCATCATTTTTTTTCCTCTTTGTGTTTTAATATTTTCTTTTGTACCGGTTGCTGGACCGACGAACCAGCTGGCGCCCGATCATTATTGGTATTTCTTTTCAATATTGCGTCATATAAATGAACATAATATTTATTCAATTTAATCGTTGTTCAATTATTTATTTTAATAAAATTGAGAATTCCCTTACAAATGGCGCCCGACGTGGGGCTCGAAAAAACGAGTCTATAGAAAATTTTGAGAAAATATTGAAAAATTGAAAAAATTACGAAAAATTGAGAAAATTTTGAAAAATTGAGGAAAATTGAGAAAATTTTGAAAATATTGCGAAAAATTGAAAAATTTGGAAAATTGCGAACTCTTCGAATTAAGGAAAATTGCGAATATTTAGAATTAAGAAAAATTTCAAAAAATACAGCGGAAAAATACGATATTGTAAAATTTCGAGAACATTGAGAAAGACTCGTGAGTAATAGTACCCACCGCGATTAAACTAATAGTAATTTGAGATATTTTGAAAAAAAAACCGAACTCTTTTGCATTGCGAGCCACGACACCCCGCGTCCACATTGGTATTATTTTGGTTTTTTGATTATTTTGGATTGAATATTTTTGATCTTTGCTGAATATTTCTTTTTTATTGTAAATTATTGTGATTCCTGTTGGCGGCTTAAGCGCCTCGTTGTTCATCTTACCCAAATCCCTTTGTTTCATTACTTTTTTCTGTATTATTGCCCAAAATGTCGCTCAATATGGATCCCCCGTTAACCACAACTACTACCACTACCACGTGGACCACTGGAGTTACAGTGACTCCTACAATGACCCCTACAATACAACACACCGACGATCGGACTGAAGAACCCATTCCTCCCGAAGTATATGAGGCAATGCGAAATATTAGGGAGGAGTCCCTGAAAATAACGCGCCCCCGAGATTTGGTTAAAATGTGTGACCAAGCGGGATTGGATTGTGACGGCGCCATGGAAGAATTGGCTGACCGTTACGCACGATACGAAATCCGCCGACTGTATCCGCAGGTACAGACCTTCTGGAACCCGCGACGAGACGAAAGGGTGCCTCATCCCCCATTTACTTTGATGGTGGCAATAGACGACAGTTTGTACGGACAAGTTTTGAGTTTTAACGAGACACAAGTGACTACCCAACAGTCTCCTAACCCGACTGACCCCTTTTCTCCGCAACCTGCACCCCGTTCCATCCCTTCCGCACAAACTTTTCGCGGACATCCCGTTTTGAATCTCTCCCTCACCAACAGAACTGGGAATGCGTCCCAGTGGGCGGGTGCGACGCATCCGTTCCCTTCTCTTCCAAATCAACCCCGCGGACGAACAGTGACCTTCGCGGAATCTTCACCCTCAAGACGAGTTAGTTCTATCCCCCCTCCTCCTCCATCCTCACAAGCACCTTTTTTCCCCAACATACCCCCTCCTTCCCAAGACGAATGGGGATTTCATCAGACTTACACAATCCCGACAACAGACCCGATATTGAACAGTACGAGAGTGGCACCTCGCCCCCCACCTCCGACAGGTGGAGTACTTTCTCAAGCCACACCATCCCGCTATCGGGGGAACTTTCGAGTCTCGGAGAATCGAGAATAGACCGAAGTGTCCAGTTTTTGGACCATTGGGGCCGAAATGGACCAAAATTCCACGGCAAGCGAGGCGAAGACGGCGAGGAGTTTCTTCGCCGACTTTACGAGTATGCCTCGGGTCGAGATATGAATGATAACGAGCTACTTAGAGCTCTCCCGGAAGCATTGAAAGGAGACGCTCTGCTCTGGTATCGAGTTGAGCAGGACAGTTGGTCGACCATGGACGAATTCGTATCCTACTTTTGGACCCAATTCGTGTCGGCTGACTTGCAGAAAAAATTGCGACAAGACGCCGAATTGAGAACTCAAGCCAGTGGCGAGACCATTGCTGAGTATTTGGTGAAAATGAGGACTCTCTTCAGTCACCTCACCCCTCCCTTGCCCCTCGCGACTCAATTGGATATTTGTTGCGCGAACGTCAAACCGGAACTGACACTAAACGTCCACCGTGATGAGATTGCGAGCTTCCAGGAGTTGCAACGAGCTTGCCAACGACTGGTGGACGCGCAAACGCAAGCTAAGAATTATCGACCCCCTCCTCCTGCTGATCAGATGGCGTTGCCGTCCACTGGGTACAATCCTCCCGATAAAAGTGTGCGCGGTCGTGCCGCTGCCACTGCCGAGCAGAATGTTCCACAGAATCGTCCTGAAAAACCCAACGTTTCCGCTCCTAACCCTCCTATTCCAGTACTTCCCCCAAGGTCACAAGACCCACCCCCATCCACCGTTCATGCTACGGTGGATTCAATTCCAGCTCCTCAACCTCCCTTCCCTCGCCAAGCTACCCCTCGTTACCCTCAAAATTCAGCTCCCAGACAACTCCAGCCTCGCTTCCCAGCCGCAGCTGGCCCTCGTTATCCACCACCTCGCGCTAACAGTCAACCTACTGCCCCGATCCCTCGCCTTATGGACATTCCCGTCCAGCGACCTTCTGAGATTCCCACCTCCACATCTCCCGCTAAGAGATGCTTCAATTGTAGGCAACTCGGGCACATTTATAGGGAGTGCACGGCGCCCCTCGGATTTTTCTGCCGTATCTGCGGGTATCCGGGCTGCAACGTCAACACCTGCACCAATTGCGCGCGTGCCCGGGCGGGAAACGGCCAACGGGGAGGACAGTAAAACCGTCGCCTCCCCGGCCTGCTAGAAGGATGCTCGATGAATCACAGGAAGAGAACGAGCCCCTAGCCCCGCTACAGAGACATCCCCTGTTAAAAACTTTTAAGAATTTTCCCCCACTTCCCAAATCAAGAACTTTTGAGTGCCCTTCAGGCTTTTCGGAAATAGATACAATTAGCGATCCCCACGGGGATAATTGGCACTTCTTTTGGGTAAGTATCGGAGGTTACCCACGCCGAGCCCTTATCGACTCTGGCGCGACCGGATCCTATCTTGGGACGGATCTCGCCGAAGCCGAGGGCAGTTCATTGCGATCGACCGAAGGAGGAGTACGTGTAGCCAATGGCGCCGTAGTACCCCCTAGGGGAATAATAACCTTGCAGTTTGAGATAGAGGGAATAATCCGCCCCATCGATTTGAAAGTAGCCCCGTTGGGATACGACTGCATTTTGGGAAGAGACTTTTTGAAAGCTTTCCGAATGTTGATTAATCATGACGAGGATTTATGGAGAATTAAAAATGGCCCCTGGAGAGAATTCGCAAGCCCAACCAGTCCTATTTGGAGTATCCCTGTCCTGCCTCATTGCGATGGATTAGTAGAAGCCACCCCCGTAGATAAAAAGCGTTTAGAACGTCTCTTGGATCGCCTCATCCCTCCTAGTCCTCAAATATCCCTCAGTTGCACTCACTTGACGGAACATACTACTGACGTACAAGGACATCCTTCAATTCGACAAAAGCCCCGAACAATTTCCCCTTTCCTTCTCCGAATAGCCCGAGATGAAGTCGATAAAATGATTGCGGAAGAGGTAATAGAAAGATCCACCAGCCCCTGGCTGAGTAATCCCGTAATAGTCCCAAAACCCAACGGAAAACACCGTTTTTGTATTGATTATCGAGACGTGAATCTAGTCACGCGTAAGGACGCCTATCCCCTCCCTAATATGGACCGTACATTAGACGGATTGAGACGAGCCCGGTACATTTCCAAGTTAGATTTGAGTCAAGCCTATTTCCAAGTTCCCGTATCCCCCTCCAGTCGTCCTATTACAGCTTTTGCCGTCGCTGGAAGAGGACTGTTTCAGTTTCGACGTATGCCCTTTGGACTAACAAACGCCCCCGCGACCTTCCAACGACTTATGGACCGATTAATTGATCATGAATGGGACCCTCACGTATTTGCTTATTTGGATGACGTGATTATTGCGACAGAAACTACAGACGAGCATTTTTATTATTTGACTAAAGTATTGACAGCCCTACGACAGGCGAAATTAGAGATAAATCGGGAAAAAAGTGAGTTTTTCTGTCCTGAAGTGCCGTATCTCGGGTACATCATTGGACCCGACGGACTGAAGGCAGATCCTGACAAAATAGCTCCCATCCTTAATTATCCCGCACCGGAAACCCTAAAGCAGCTCCGCCGATTCCTTGGAATGATCGGTTGGTACGCCCGCTTTATTCGAGACTTTTCCCACGACAAAACCCCTTTAACCGAATTATTGAAAAATGATATTCCTAGGCATTGGGGACCCCAACAACAAGCTGTGTTTGATACCCTTCGACTAGCCCTTACCCACACCCCTGTCCTAGCTCGTCCAGATGTTACCAAGCCCTTTACGATTCACACCGATGCGAGCGATACCGCCGTCGGTGCAGTTCTGACTCAAGAATTTGATGGGGAAGAACACCCTATTCTATTCGCGAGCCGAACGCTGACACGACCCGAGCGCCAGTACACTACCACAGAGAAGGAGTGTCTCGCCGTGTTGTGGGCAGCTAAAAATTTGAGACTGTATATTGAAGGGACAGCGTTCACTGTCATTACGGATCATAGCAGTTTGAGATGGCTGCGTAAATTGCGAGACCCCACGGGAAGATTAGCCCGTTGGGCCTTGGCGATGCAGGCCTTAGACATGACAATCCTCCACCGAAAAGGGACACTCAATGTTGTGCCCGACGCCTTATCTAGAATGTTTAAGGAATGCGACCATGTATTGGCCGCCCTCGTCGACACTACCGATCCCTGGTATTTAGCGAAAAAGACCAACGTCCAAGAATTCCCCTCCAAATACCCGAATTGGAAAATTGAAGATGACCAACTATATTATCACCGTCCCCACCCCATCATTGATCCTACCCTTGAGGATTTGAACGCATGGAAATTGGTCCTTCCTCGAGAGTCTCGAGAACGAGCTCTCAACGACGCCCACGATAATCCCCAATCCGGCCACTTGGGAATTGACAAGACGTATTAACGTGTCACCCAAGATTTCTTTTGGCCCGGAATATTCCAAGCCGTAGCCCAATATGTGACAAGATGTCAGACATGCCAACTCTATAAGGTACCCCAGACTCCCCCGACAGGACTCATGAGAGAACGAACGACACAAGGCCCCTGGGACGTGGTCGCAGCCGATATAATGGGCCCGTTCCCCCCCCCCAGTAAGAAACAGAATCGTTACGTAATAGTTTTCCAGGACCTTTTCACGAAATATGTAGAAACCCCCCGAAACCCCTACGGACAGCCACAGGACCCAACATTATGACCGCTCTCGAGGTATTAATCCTTAACAAATGGGGATGCCCCCAATATCTCCTGACAGACAACGGAACAGAGTTTGTTAACAACCACGTGACGAGACAGCTTAATGAGTACGGAATTTTACAGACAACCATCCCTCCCTATCACGCTCAAGCCAATCCCGTAGAAAGAGTGAACAGAACCCTTAAAACAATGATCACCTCGTACATAGCCGAGGATCATCGCGAGTGGGACGAGCACCTCCCTGAATTATGTTTCGCGATGAATACTGCAGTTCAATCCTCCACCCAAATGACCCCCTCCTTCTTAAACTTCGGACGTAACCCTCATTCCGTAAAAAGCCTTCGAGATAGAAACCCTTCCCGCTACATCACTCCCGGAGATCCCCACGTATGGTCGGATAGAATGAAGAGACTTCCCCTTATTCATGATTGGGTACACAAAAATTTGGAACAAGCTGCGACGCAGCAGGCCCATTATTATAATCAGAACCGTAGAGTCACCCGATTTAAAGTAGGAGACCAAGTGTTGAGAAAATATCGAGTATTGTCATCCGGTGCGCAGAACTTTGCCGCCAAATTAGCGCCCCGATATAACGGACCGTACGTTATTAGAACAGTACTATCCCCAGTAGTTTATGAATTAGAGGGTCCGGATGGCCGAGTAATAGCAAAATGCCACGTTGAAGATTTGAAAGCTTACACTCCCCCGATGAGATCAGGACACTCTTCACCAGGTACTAATATTTTTCAGGAAAGAGATGCCAATGAAGAAAGGACCGAGAGGGGCCGGACCACCCGGGCAGGGCCCGTATCGCGCCCCGATGGGGTATCTGGTAGAGGCAGGAGGGCCGCTCGACGAAGTTCGGATGCACCGAGCGAGCAGGAGACACGAGTCCTTCGCCCTCGACCACCTCGTCCTTAATCGCCCCCAACTCCCACAACCCAAAGAAAAAGTAACCCGCCCCGACGATCCTCTCATCCCGAAATTCCTTCCCTTCTCGATCTCCCACGCATACCCCGTCCACTATCATTCCCATCCCCATAGTCCACCATCCCAGCACTAATGTCTCTTCGAATCACCCCACCCGCCGAATTCCAACAAGCTTCCCAACCAACTCCCGCTCCTGTCCCATGGCCGCTGCCTCGCCGCTGCTGGTCATGCACGTCCCTCTTCCACTTCACCCGTAACTGCCCGAACCGAATTGAGAACCGCCCCCACCCCCGCTAAATTCCCTCCACTCTTCCTTCCCCTGCGATCCCCTTACAAATCCCCTTAAAATCCATTTATTCCCCCGAGACCCCAGAACAAACCTTACCCCCGAGACCCCAAAACAAACCTTATCCCCGAGACCCAAAACACTATTCCATCCCCGAGTCCCAAACTTTCGTTATGAAAACGGAACACCCCAATTGTTGAAAATATTAAGTGCCTTACGAAACCTAAAGACTGAATTACAGAAAGACTGACTAAAGTGACCCAAATACCTGATACTTCCTGTGATATTCCTAATGATAAACAACGACGCGTTAAGTCAACCTCTCTGTGATATTCGAGTAGAGTAATTATATTTGCGGCGTCAAAAGAGCACTAATGTTAAGCGTTCAAATTTAGAATCTCCAACAACGCAATTAGCGGGGAATAATCATGAGGAGTTAGACCAAGAAAATACGTTAAAGAGTTTTATTTAGATTTACTTAGAATCAGACGAAAGTTCTAGAGACGAACTTCCCTCTTAGCAGGGGGGAGTTGTGACGAAAAGTCCCAATAAAAATAAAATAATATCGCGGCGGTCACGGAATCCGTCACGACACCTGAGAGAAAAGCGAAAGAATTGTTATATTTAATAGAATATTTGAAATAAGAATTTAATCTCACAAAAAAAATGTCCTTTTTATCCTCGAAAAACTTCCCAAGTAATTTCCCCTTATTCCTAGCAAAAATACCTACCATGACCTCCCAAGAAAAATCCCAAAGATATTTATATTCGCGCCGCACCACTCCACCGTATCGAAGCAGCGACCAACGAGCAGAAATCCTCGAATTATTGAGCAATCGGCAATTTTATTATCGAGAACTTCCAGAGGACATCGTGACCTTGCGCTCGAACTTAGACAGCGCGGAGCCGATCGACAGATAAGGAAGATCGATCCACCGAGACACAGCACTATTTAATACTCGAATTTTACGGAGATATCGAGACACACTATTACATTTTTCCGGGGTGACGTCCCGATCAAAACGGCGACTGAGCCTCGGGAAAACAAATCTGGAAATACGACATCGAGCAGCGTTGACAGCTGTAATCTCGAGCCACGAGAAACATCGAGAAAGAGAGAGAGAGAGAGTTGCCGGCGAGCGTGCAGCTTTGACTTCAAGGCGCGAGGCGGCAGCACCAAACGAGAACGACGAGACCCCTCCATTCCCTTCACCCCCCCTCACCTTCAAGATAAACGAAGAAGACGAGCTTCGCCATGGATCGAGCATCGACCGAGATCGCGGCCATCTTGGCCTCATTCCCTGACCGCGTGCGAGCGAAGCCACACGTGCTTTTTATTGCGAACCCAATTATTGCGAAGTAGAGTGTGTCGAGAAGTAGTTTTGAGGAAAAAGGAGAAAGTAATTGTTAAAAAGAAGACGAGATAGACGAGGAGAGAATTTGGAGAAAAAAACGAGTAAGTAGAGTGATTATTTCTCCGGTTAAATTGTATCGAGATTTTGCGGTGTCGTGGCGTAATAGATTCTTCCCCCCACCCCCTTTTTGCGAATGAACTGTTCCATTGTTTCGAAATATTTTGTTTAAGTTTTTGCGTCGAATATCGTACATCGCGGTAATAATTAAGAGGTCGTAGCGTCGAAGGACCGTGTATTAGCCCTGAGTTAAGAGATTTAAGATTTGCGAAGCCCCCTTGCGATTTAACGTACCTGCCTTTTCTTGTTCCCTTTCCTCCCCTCCCCTTATTGCCCCTATCGCGTGATTTCCTTTGTCGACTCGGGAGACGCGCGTATAGTCGCTGCGTCTCACGGTATCGTCCAAATTAATTTGGATTTATTTTGTGTTTTTTTTTGCGTTCCTTCGGGAAGAATTATTGTTATTATTCATCATTTTTTTTTCTCTTTGTGTTTTAATATTTTCTTTTGTACCGGTTGCTGGACCGACGAACCAGCTGGCGCCCGATCATTATTAGTATTTCTTTTTAATATTGCGTCAAATAAATAAACATAATATTTATTTAATTTAATCGTTGTTCAATTATTTATTTTAATAAAATTGAGAATTCCCGTACAATATATATATATATATATATATATATATATATATATATACACATACATATATATTAAAATAATTTATTTCAAGCGTATAACAGCCGTCTTGTCCGTTATGATGCTACTTCACCCATTCTCAGGTAGAGGCGCAGAGGCTGCTCAATAGTGCCGCGTGCACGCTCGGCTACCACACGATGCGAAAAAAATCATAACGGACAAGACGCACGTTTTCCGCAGGTAACTCTTGTAAATTGCGAAAGCTTATACATTAAACTAAAGGCCGAGACTAGGAGCTTTGCAAAATGTGACAAAATATATAACTTTTCGGACCGTTGCAAATATAAGTTTTCAAAATTATTCAATTTTATTTATGCCGAAGGCTATACTACTGTTGTACGCCAGCTCCACGGAGCCTGCGCACACCTGTTGCCCCTTGGTTCGAGCCTTCCCGGAAGATAGAGTAAATAAGTAAGCATAAGTATAGCATAGTTTTCCCTTTCATCGCGGGTTGAGGAGGGGGGAGAAGGCTTCGCTATCCACCGCGCCAATCCAAAGATGAGGCACGGAGTCTTGGGCGAGGCGCACTCCCCGGCTGCTGCCACACGACTGACCGAGCCGGAGCCTCGGGAGTGGGCCCTCCCCACTCCTCGACGACGGAGGCCAACCACCGCACCAATCCGGAGCCAAGGCACGGAGCCACGGACGAGGTGCACTCCCCGGCTGTCGCTGCACGACTGCCGAGGCCGGTGTTACTGGAGAGTGGGCCCTCCCCACTCCTCGACGCCGGCGATCCACCGCCGCACCAATGGGCCTTAGCGCTCGCTCTCGCCATCGCCGCCAGCCAACCAAGGACAAGCTCTCCCCACTCCGCGACCCCTGACCAACCAACGCCCCGTAGGCTAAGCGTAGCATTAAGATTCGTTTGTATAAATAAGCGTCTCCGGTTCGGAGAAACCAGTCGCTCTCTGACTTCCGAGAAGAGAAGAATACATTTAGTACAACCAACGTCTCGACGATTGTCTTTCTTTGGGAACCCGCTCCGACCTCCAGCGTTGTCTCGCCGTCCAGCCATCACGAAGACCCGAGCCACCTCCGCTCTCTCGTCTTCCGCCTGGTTCTTCGAACAGCCGTCGTCGTTCGTGTCTCCAAGGAGGAACGTCAGTCGCAGCACGGGTTCTGCCCCGCCCCGACGAAGCCACCTTTCCCAGTGTGCGCTCACCGGTTCCACGGGGAACATTTCGAAGGAACGCTCTGTTGGCTAACGGTTCTTCTTAGAACCAACGAAGGAACACTCTGCGCTCCTCTCTTTCCCGTCTCCTCTTCCTGCCGGCGTGTGGGGGATCCGATACTCGTGCTCGAGTTGGATCGTCCTCCCGGCTCTATCCTCTCATCCTCGTCGGCGTGTGGGGGATCCGATACTCGCGCTCGAGTTGAATCGTCCTCCCGGCCTCCTCTCCCCCTCCGCATCTCGCGCAGTCGTGTTTCTTACCCTCTCGCTCTTTCACCCCCCCCCTTCTCTTCTCCCCTCCCCGCTGCATTGACCCGGGCTCCCCTCCTTGAGTTTCCCGCCGTTGTCACTACATTTCAATCATTTATACATAAAGTTTAGATTCAACCGATGTAAAAATATGTTCTACATACCTCCAGAAGTCGTATCCATGTTGCAGAATTGAAATTAAACCCGTCACTTCAAAGTTATGGGTTTTTGAAGTCAGCGTTATTTTCGTCTGTTCAGCGCGTGACACGAACACTCTTCACGAACACTAACTGCCAACTGACGCTGCGGCGCAGGTATACACTTACCTTCAACAATAGAACGCAGTTACTAGTCCTCTACCTGAATGACTACTCAACTAACCCTATTTCGAGAATTTATTTTTTGGGGTTTTGGCCAGGTTTTTGGGCTTTTCTCCTACTGTGCGTCGTCGTCGATGGGGTTGACCCGCGGTCTATCTCTCTCTCTCTCTCCCTCTCTCGCACGCGCTCTCTCCCTCTCTCTCGAACGCGCGGGCTCTCTCTCTCTCCTTCTCTCTCTCTCTCTCTCTCTCTCTCTCTCTCGCACGCGCGAGCTCTCGCATGCAGAGTGTCGAGTATCAAATTTATGATGTATACAACTGTACCCCAACATGATCCGCCTTTGTTCGTCGCAACGCATATTATCGACAGATAGCTGCATAGACGATCATCGCAATTCACAATTTCCGAGTTTTTCAAGCAATTCGGCGGCAACGTAATTTCTCTCTCTCTTTCTCTTTATCTCTCTGTCCTCTCTTTCACTTGTTCTCTGTATCTCGTACGTCAGTGTATTCTAAACTATGAGATTCCTAATGATTTGGACTTTTTGTAGTTCAAGCATGATTTATAGGGAAAATGCGAAATCAAATATTTTTGGTGATAGGCCCATTGATATTCACTATTTTATTTGTTATCAATATCCCTAGATGGCATTCAAATGGAAAAAAGTTTTATCATGATAGATTGATATCTAGATATTTCAAAGCTATTATGATTTAATTATTTCAGCAAAAATTTCTATCGTGTTCTGCCCGCGGGTCCACTAATATTAGTGGTATGTACAAATTCTATGGTTGATATAAAAATTAGGAAAACTTTTTTTTCATGAAGCAATTGAATTTTCAGAAAATTTATTATTTTTTCTCACCAAAGGTCGAAGCATATTAATGTGATTTTCTTCTCATCTTCTGTGAATAATATAGGAGTTAACTTTAAAATTTAAATCATAAACAATACTATCTTTTCTTATACCGTCTTTCCGATTTTTTCAAAATGATTTTTATAACTTCACGTAAGACTCCTATGCGAGTTGCAGAGGATGAGAAAGCATAAGTAATCATCACTTCCAAGGGCCCTCGGTCAGAAAAAAAAAATATTCATAATGTAATATTCAGAAAAATCTTGGATGTCTTAGCTTATTTTCACGAAATTTTAATGTCGTCGGCACATTACGAGAAAAATCAATTATATTTATATCTTTAGGTCTATGGTCAGAAACAAATATTAAAAATTCTCGAAAATGTGAATTGTCATAATTTTGAGGAGGGTTACTTTTCTCAAATATGAATACATTTTTATGTAATAATAATAATAATAACAATTTCCAAGAACCTTGGGCTTACAGATAGGAAAATCAAAATTCTCGTAATGTTGAAACATCCGAATGAATAACAACATTTTAACTAACAATTTTTGTTCCGCACAATCCGTA